>VXAA01002051.1:335110-365530 GCA_013399115.1 Anseranas semipalmata
TATCATATTAATGATTAGTTAATGCATAATAGACAAAAAATGTGTGACTTGCTTTTTGGGGGAGTACTCTGCCAGCAAGGTCACAAGCCATTCTGACTATGAACAGAAGAGGAGAGTAAAAGTACAACTAAAAGAGGAACGTTGAAAGGTTACAACATGCTAACACAGCACTGAAAGAAACTTAACAGGTTCTTCGTCCAGTCTACAGCAGTACGTAGTTAAATCCAAGTTTATATTCTAAATATTGCAGATTAAGTGATATAAACTCTCCCTTCTTCCACCCATTCACACACACATGGTGAAAACAGTCTAGCTCTGACTTTGAAAAGCACTTGATTCACAGTGTTCAAATTAGCAGATGTGTACATAATTATCTTTTGTAACAAAGCTGGAAAGTTTTTTGAACTGGATTTCTGTATTCCATAGAAAAGGAGACCATATTTTGCTTCCAGTAGAAGCCTTTCTGCAAATATAAAGGATATAGCAACTAGAGAAGAGATGAGAAAATAAAATAAAAAAAAAAAAAAGAAAGAAAAAAAATGTTTATACAACCTAAAAGCAGCACAAAAAAGCTACTGACCAGCTGAATATTTCTAAACACTGAACTGAGCATCCCCAGAGACTGAAAACCAACAAAGCATTAGGCGATGATCTTTAGCGCATGAATCGGCTTAAAGATATGATACCAGCTTCAGAGCTTGTCTCATCATATTTGTGTTCTGTGTTTAGTCCATCCCACCAAGTACAAAGTCGGGCAAAAAGGCCAGAAGGCCCACACGGATGAACAAGGAGCTTCTGGCAAAACTTGAAACTAAAAAGGAAGTCTACAGGGGTGGAAATAAGGATGGGTAACCTGCAAGGAAGACAAGATACTTTGTCCAAGCATGCAGGGATGAAGTTTGAATTCCAGATACTGTTTGACTTTTCTATCTGTTGAGGGATATCAAAGACAACAAGAAGGGTTTCTGTAAGCACATCAGTGACAAAAACAAGGATAGGGAGAACATGGGCCCACCACTGAAGGAGACCTGGTAACACGGAACGTGGAAAAAGCTGAGGTACTGAATATACCTTCTTTGCCTCAGTCTTTACTAGCAAGGCTAGCCTTCAGGAATCACAGGTCCCAGGCACCACGGGTAAAATCCAGAGCAAGGGAGATGTATCCTTGATGGAAGAGTATCAGATCATACTTAAGCAAACAACGGGCCCTGATGCACGCCCGTGCTGAGGGAGCTGGCTGTTGCCATTGCAAGGCCACTGTTAATAATTCTTGATCAGTCATAGTGGTTGGGAGAAGTGTCTGGGGACTGAAGGAAAGCAAATGTCATTCTTATCATCAGGAAGGGCGAGAAGAAGGAACCAGGGAGCTACAGGCCAGTCAGCCTCACCTCCATCCCTAGGCAGGTGATAAGAGTACCTAATCCTGGAAACCATTTCCAGGCACATGAAGGACAAGAGTCATCAGGAGCAGTCAGCAAGGACTCGCCATGAGGAAGTCATGTTTGACCAACCTGATAACCTTCTACAATGAAATGACTGGCCTAGTGGACAAGAGGAGAGCAGTGGATAATATCTACCTTGACTACGTTAACAATTTTGACATCATTCCCATAAGAACCTCATAAACAGATTGTCAATGTATGGATGAGATGAATAAACGATGTAGATTGAAAACTGACTAGCCAGGCCCATGTGGTCATGGTCAGTGGCATAAAGTCTAGTTGGAGGCCAGTGACAAATGGAGTACCCCAGAGGTCAATACTGACTCCAGCCCTTTTCAACATCTACATTAATGATCTGGATAATGGGGCAGCACGTGCCCTCAGCAGGTTGGTTGAGGAAACAAAACTGGGAGGAGTGGCTGATATACCAGAAGGTCATGCTGCCATCCAGAGGGACCTCAACAAGCTGGAGGAATGGGCTGACAGGAACCTCATGAAGTTCAACAAGAAGTACAAAGTCCTGTACCTGGGGAGGAACAACGCTAGGCACCAGTACACGCAGGGGCAGCCAGCAGGTCGAGAGAGGTGATCCTTCCCCTCTGCTCAACACTGGTGAGGCCACACTTGGAATATGGGGTCCAGTTCTGGGCTCCTCCCAACAAGAAATAAGTGGACATACTGGAGAGATGCCACCATGAAGATGACAAAGGGACTGGAATACCTCTTCTATGAGGAGAAGCTGAGAAATCTGGGACTGTTCAGGCTGGAGAAGAGTAGGATCTCANAACAGAAATACAGGAGGCTCCATCTGAATATCAGAAAGCACTTCTTTTCCATGCAGGTGATTGAGTACTAGCACAGTTTGCCCAGAGAGGTTGTGGAGTTTCTCTCCTTCAAGGTATTCAATAGTTGTCTGGACATGGTCCTGCACAACCACTTCTAGATAGCCCTTCCTGAGCAGTGAGGTTAGACCAGGTGACCTCCAGCAGTCCCTTCCAACATCAACCATCCTGTGATTCTGGGACAGTTATAGTTGGATTTTGAGAGAACATTAACAAATTGTATAGTCACAACAGCAACCTTCTTCATATGACTCAATCCATGCAAAGTTTAACAGGACTATATTGAAGAAAGAGGAAGAGAAGGTTAAAAAAAAAAAATATATATATATCATCCCCACCCTATAGTTCAGCCTTTTACCCATCAAGGTAAATAGTTATAAACCAGTGTTACACTATTGCCAGCTCCTCCTTTTATTTCATACTTAACAACACTCAGTGTAGTGGAACACCAAGCAATTGCAGTACCTTATTTTTGCCACAGGAATTATTAGCAAGCTTGAATGAACACCGTACGTTTTAGTATGGTTTATCCTTGTGAGCACTCATCACAGATCAGCATAATTTGTCTTAATCATTGAAAATCAAACTGAGTAATAGCCATGTGTCCATGCCCTCCTGCCATACAACCTTCATTTCAGACCATTGGAAGATATGTGTCTGTGGCTCCTGTATTTTTATACACTGGGCAGTTTTGGAAGAATGCATTAGTCATCCAGATCCGCTGCCTATTTATGCAAGATAGGAACACAGCAATAACGTGAGAAAATGGTGGAATGTGGAATAGAAGAGAGAGGATGTTGAGGGACAATGATGGAATATGGCAGCCTTTCAGTTCTCCATCTTTTTGTGCTAGAAGGTACTTAATCACCATGTCAGTGCAGTTCTCCGAAGACCAAACCCAAGAAAAATATGGAGTATTTATTGACATAGGACTTGATAGGGTATGTACTGAAAAAGGCTATTCGAGTCACTGGACACACTGAAGAATTACTTCAGCAGCAGATGTTTTAAATATAGGTGCAGTGACCTAATCTCAGAACTGTTCAAAGCACATAAGCCAGGAATTCATGTATGAAACATTATGGATACACCTTCAAAGTCCCAAACTTAGTTATGTCGTGATTTTCTTTTACTTGGAGTTGGATTTTGCATGTGTCTCATTTCAATAGTTTTGTTAATTTGGACAAGACTTCTGCTTTGTTTGACGTAAGAGCAGCTCTTTGAGTATCTTACTACGATGAATTGAGCCCTCAGAATAGCATAAAAAAATACATCTTTCTCACAATGTTAGTACAGCCATAGATAGTTTTTTGCTTCATCAGAATTTTACTCTCAGAAGTCTTCCAGTGTTGTGCTTCAGTTCCAGACAAAGAGCAACTTGTATGAACTCAGAAGGATTTTCCTCTGCACTTAGAACTCTGCTAGTGTGAGTTGCATCAGGCAAAGTTTTCCAAAAG
Organism: Anseranas semipalmata; assembly: GCA_013399115.1. NCBI lineage: Eukaryota > Metazoa > Chordata > Aves > Anseriformes > Anseranatidae > Anseranas > Anseranas semipalmata. Next base: position 338,852 of record VXAA01002051.1, read on the forward strand.
CGAAATGCCTCAGGCAGTACTCAGGATCATCAGTATCATGGCAGAGAATGAGCAGTTCCACTACAGCATCATTTGAGTGATAAACATTATATCGTTGAAACACCACCATGAAGCTGACTTATTTATCATGTGGTACTTCTCAAACCACAAAGTACGGCATGCTTTTTTGTTTTGTTTTGTTTTTTATTTATTTTGTTTTGTAACATAATGAAACATGACTTCCTAGAGTTTCTTCAGTTAAATTCTGTTTAAAAAAAAATCAGACTTGTCCAAAAAATTGCTTAAACTTTAGTGTTACATATCAATATTTAAATTCATCCAGCATGACTAAGGAGCTAACTCTTCACTTAGTCCAAGCAGAGGAGGATTTGAGAAGAAAGAGAACAGTGTCTGGAATGCTAATTATGTTAATTCAGTTGGTATGCCTTTTATGGCTTGTTTCTACAATGTGAAGTTCAACATTAGCAGTACATCATAGGTGTATGCAAGCACACACAACCTTAGCATGCAAACACTTTTTAAAACAGAGGGAGATGTCAAAAAGACTAAATTCAATGCAAGAGGGATACACAGAAACTGGCAGAGAAGACAGTTGAACAGAATCTAATACACTTCAGAAATGAAAAAAGGTAAGTGCTCAATTGTGCAATTATGCAACTATGTGCAACAAAACATCAGTGAAGTGATGGCCATGCTAGCAAATGCACAGAAAGAAAACAAATTCCATTATGAAATAACATAGCAGAGCACAAAAGGGACCCCCACCCCAGTTGACAGCTCAGCAAGATGTGAGCAAGCGTACTCTCAAGGAGAAGGACAGGCTTCTACCAGGGTTGGCTGAAAATGCAAGAGCTAAACATTGCTTGGTACTTGCACGTCAAAAGCAGAAAACCAGTGAAACAACAGTGCTCAGCTTCAGAGCAAGAGACAGAGGATTTATTGATTTATTTATTTTTTAAAAACACTGTATAAAGATTAAAAAGGCATGCTTGGAAACTGAGTGATAACCTCTGTGATCAGGTGTACATGACACTAAATACAGGAATGTCAGTCAAAACCCATTGTAAAACAACTGGTTTTATTTTCAAAACCAAAACAGGCAAAAAAAAAAAAAAAAAGAACAATACAAACCATTTTCTTTTCCTAATGGAAAGAACCAAGCAAAGTCTCAAGTGCCTGCCTGAGCTAAGTTACAAGAGCTGTTTCAGAAACATTACCAAAACCCTTATCTGAGCATCTTCTAGTGGCACATTCATGCAAAGAAATGCTTCTTGGTAGTGGTATGTGTTTTATAGGACAAGAGGTAGACAGTTCTTGCAGAAAGGACTGCAATACCAGAACATTGCACCATCATAAGCACCTGAAGATTGGTGCTATTAAGTAAAATCACAAAACAAGTACCATTAAATGCAATTCACCTAGTGTTTTCCTATCTTGAACTCCCTCTTCTTGTATTTTAAAGAAAATAAACCCCAGGACAACTCCACACCACTGAAAGGCTGCAGACTGACCTTCAGAAGATAAGTCACTACATTTGAGACCTACATCATATCACATCCTCTATCTGTGTAGCATCTTCAAGTTTATGACCTTCAGGAATGCTTTCTTCCACTGGGCAGGATAAGGCTTGGTGTAAGCAAGGAAACGGTGAAAGATGAAGCAATGCTCCTGAGCTTTTACTATTGGTAAAGTGGTAGCTAGCAAGTATTACGTCAGCTATGCATGCCGTAGCCAGTGTCCTCAACAATTCCCTTTACTCCTCAGCTAGTCAAGAATCACAGCCGTAGATATCTGAGTCATTACTTCACATCCTGTCTTGCTTCAGCACTTCCTCGTTTAAAACAGAGGCTCCTCGGAGCAGCAGGCTGTACTTTCAGCAAATTCAGACAGGATATCAAGAAATTCCACAGAGGTAAGACAAGTTTTCTGTCTCATACTAGAAAGTGCTAAAACTGCAGTATCTTGGCTATGCTTTTTTGTGTTGTCTCTTTTACAAATGCTTCATATAATGTGGATGTGGGAAAAGTGGAAAAAACAATTGCTTGTTGTTGCTTTTTGTTTTTGCCTTCCCCCCCACCCCGTTGTAAATGGCAGCTTGCTGGAAAGGAAAAATACAGATTGAAAGGCTCCTAGTTTAAACTTTCCTGCTCTGCAATTCCACTCCCTTTAGCTACTGCCAGCAGGGTTGCACTTACAGACTGCAAGAATGAAAAGTGAGTCTAACGCTACCGGTAAAACAAAAGGCATCTTTCATAGCTTTCACCTAACACCCCAAAAGGATCTTGAACTAATTTAGTCAGAGTACAGTTTTGCCTTCATTGGCACTCTTTATCTTTCTTTTGCTGTTCTTTACTCATTAAAGTGACATCCCAGCAGAAGCGACTGGAAGCTGAATTTCAGTTTAGTGAAGTTCAGAGAATGAACACTAGGCTGCAAATAATTACACCACACCTCAAAACATCAGCCAAGAAAGAGAAAAGGCTCAGACAAGACTTTCAGCATATTAGTCACACCAAAAATGAAACTCCATGCAACTTTTCAGGTTCTGAATAGTCACTGTTTACAAGCTGGCAGTGTGTAATAGCACTTAAATAGCTCCATGTAAGAAGTGAAAGGAGTCCCATTACACCGAGCTGCACACACACATGTACAAAGTCAGTGCCACACAAAGCCTGCAGCATAAGGTCTCAGTTTGCAGCTGGTGAAGAAGTCGTGTGCAAGAGCGAAAGGACAAGAAAGTGGGCAAGCAACTACCATGGAAGGATTTGCCCAAGTCATAAGACATCATGGTTTTTGTGACAAGCATTTATGGACTTCAAAAAAAAAGAAGATAAGATGCTACAGCATAGGCAGGTTTCAGAAGAACTTGTTGCAGTTGAGTTTTTGTTTTTAAATTCAATTCAGCTAATAGAAACCTTTTGTCAAAAAAAAAAAAAAAAAGATGCGCATAGCAGTCCACACAGGAGGGCATTTAAAATAACTTTTTGCCCTTTAAAATCTGTTTCTGTTCCTGATAGCGTGTCCCTTCTCCAAAAGGAACTGTACCACCCAAGGTAATGCAGGGAGAGAGGAAGGTAGAAGAGAAACACTGGAAAAATACAAAGCAACTGATGTCACGAAGACAAATTTCTGCCAAGTCCGCATGAAAATAGAATTCAGGCCCCTTAAGAGCCAGCTCATGCCAGACAATTTTGCTTTTGTGAAGACTAAATTGACAGAAGTATTCCACCAGTTGACTGAAACTGAATCCTGAGGGCACAGTGAAACCACACGATAGATTTTAGCCTTCATCAAATCGAAAATCTTGCTACTGTTCTGAGTTTAACTTGATAATACAAGTATAAGCAATGTAAAGGCAGAGATCAGCACAGATTTTTCCTTCTACAGAAGGTAATCAATTATTTCTAGAAAGCGAGAGGAGGTGGTAGGAAATTTTCATCCTCAAGCTCTATTCTTTGTAATGCAGACGAGGCCACTGAAATATTTACCAGTACAATGCAGAGAGGGGGGAAGCTTCCAATATGCTGTCTCCAGTTATGAGGACCTAAAATAAGATTGCATGGATGTATAATACATTCAAAAGACTGATCTTATGGTGGAACAGTCACTTCTTGGTGTTTTATCTGCCACAGAAGCCACTTGGGGTGTGGGGGGAGAATATTTTACCCTGAGAGTAAGAAAAAGAAAAGACAGTTAAAACAGACACACACACACACCCCAGTGCAGCCAACTGTTTAGGAGGCTTGTTGGCTTTTTCCCACCTTATCATTGTTGCCCCAAATTCAACTCTATTAGAATAATGTGATTTTATTTGCTCTCCCACTAATTCCCTTTGCCCTGCAATAAGTTTCCTCTTTTGACTGCTGTCTACTCTCTGTTCCTCGACTCTTGATTTCCAAACCCTCACTTGCTTGAGATGAGCAGGAAGCAGAGGAAAATCTTTGCTTTCTTCAGTTCATCTGCTTTTTCTGAACCATCAAAACCCAAGCTCTGAATCTTCACTGAAGTTGGAGTGTATGTGTTGGGGGGCGGTTAGCGGTTTTAAGGAACAATCCCATGCCAATTGGTATTTAAGAATCCTTTGAAAAGGTATAGATTGTTTCCAACTCTCACCTGCGATCTCATTCCTCTTCTGAAATACACTACAGCCTCCCCTCCCACTCAGCAAGAGGGCCACCCCTCCCCTGTGGGGACCAACGTACACAGAAGGTGGCAGTCCAATTCAGGCAACAGGACATTTCAGGCATATGTCAGTGGAGAGAGCTTTGCTTTAACAGGTGAGATAAACAAGTGGAGGAAAGGAAAAAACATCAACTATCCTCTGAACAACAAGGTACTTTTCTGCCTCAGTCCATTAAATATATTCATGCACATACTGAATACTTCCTTAGAGAAGTATCTCATTGAACATCGACAGTTTTCTGAGGCATGTGGGGATGTATATATGCTGCAGAAGTACATGCAGTCAGATTTCTTCAGAGCAATCTGAGCTTCAGAGTCTTCATTCAATGATTCCAGCTGATGTCTACCCATATGTCTTATATATAAAGTAGCTCAGCACTTCAGGTACATCTTAACCATACCTTCAACATCACTAAAATGAGTCCTGTTTTATGGCTGAAGCTAATTCCAGATTTGGTTGTTCTCTCAGCTGATTTTCACTCTATTTTCTCTGTATCTTCTTCTTTCTAAACTCTCCTGATTCCAACCACCAGACTTTTCTACCAATCTGTTCCCATGCCAGTTACTAATCAACTATAATAAAATAAATTGCTGGTAATAGGACAGGGTCTTCAAGCAGGTACCCTGGTAAGACTGAAGGAAGGAAGCATGTATCCCCTAGTCATTAGCTGTTTCAGGATTTCTGCTGAGTGAGGGAGAAAAGGAGGAAAAAAAGAAAAGTTACAAATTGAAACAAATTTAATATATTCTAGAAGGACTAGAACAAGTCCTAAACTGCAAAAGTCTCACTGTGCCTCTCAGTCCCTAGGAATGCAGATTGCTCAGAACAAACCTGCCTTCCTCCAGCACGAACAGTTTAAGAACAATACATACATACATAGCTCAAGGACTCCAGACTAGACAAGCACCAGACACGGAAGACCTGTTTTGGCTTTGTGCTTGTTAAATTATGCAACTTCTTACAAGGGATGCAACCGCACTCTAACTTCAGTTAGGATTTCCTAACATCCCAGAAGTAACTGTCTTAAAGCCATAGGGTTTTTTATTCCCCTGTCTGTGGGTTACCACTTTTTGTTTTCGCTTTTGAAGCAACCACAGAAAAAAATTCCCACATGCACACCAGAAAAGCTCAACACACTGCAGCTTTTCTAGTTACAGCACAAACGACACCTTTGGCAACAGATGCTGCTTCAGTTCAGCCACTGTCAGTGCCCATCTCCTTGCAGATGTTAGGGGGAAAGTCATCTGTACAGATCTAGAGGCCCCAAGAGCTAACACCAAACCTTATAGCTACAGGATCTGTCTAGCAACATACCCCTTGAAAGCAGAATTGTTTAAACACACCCTGGCACCCAGCCCACCTACTGAGCAGCAGACATGAACACAGCATTCTGAAAGAGAGTGTCTGAGGTGGATGAAACCACACGACTTCATGTCATTTGCAAGGATGTGTTTCAAGTATTTTCATTTTGGTCCCTGCAGTTTAACAAAATTCCACTCCTGTTCTATCAATGAAGAGCAAGGTGACTGCTGTAATTCACTTGTGCCTGGTGTAGTTGAAGGTGGCAACTTTTATGAAGGGAGGGGAGGATGCAGAACACAGGCAACTTATTTCATCTAGAGGATACTAGTTTTTTGAATTATTTAAATCTCTACAACTTCACTTTGCATGCAGATTTTTCCCCTATGCCTCCTTGTGCATATATTAATTTTCAGTTTTCTGTTTTATTTCACTTGCCATTTCCCTGCAAAGCTGCTAGAAGGACTAAGCATAATGAGATTAAGGAGACAGCTATTTGCTTGACTCGCGCACACACACACTCTGCCGTTTATGAATAAAGTTTGTTAGTTGCAAAGTCCAAATCTATTTCTCAGCTAAGTGTGTTTGTAGGGGGGATTATAATCTCTTCAATTCTGGCTTCCCAGATGTTATTTCCTAACATCTGAGTTTCCTGTATTATGCATTGCCATGTGCTTAAGTTCTGAACCAACAGTTTTTTTTGTAACAGCAGACTTGCTTTCAGCTCCTTTCTCAGCAGCCTTGCCAGAACAGTGTCAGTTGTAACCATGGTTAGAATTATTAGAGCTAGAGCCAAGTTGATTCTTGCCATCACGTCTGAGAAGAGACGATTATATTATTTTGACCTCAGGAAAGGGAAGAGCAGAACTCTCTAGATTTCCCTTGCTGAGGCAGCCCAGCTTGAACTAAGTTTGTTCTCTTTAAAGAGTAGATTTTCAGGGTCTGTAGGGAATTACTGTGTTTTGCTTTCTGCATCCTTGTATGCATGTAAATTTACTATTGTCTACATCAGCAGAACCAGCATGTTTTAGCTACTCAGCATTGCCAGAGTTGTCATTTGCTTCCCTGCTACAGCAGACAAACAATGCAAACAACGCTGAGCTGTACCCAGAACGCACGTATCTTGCAGTTACCACGAACTGTTATTTCCTGAAAGGTAACATTTTTCTATACCACAAGTGCACTTCACTATCCAGGGAAGGGCATATCTCTTAACTAGTCATGATGAAGGAATCTGCCTAATCTTCACATTTCTCTCCTCCACATCCCCTGCCAGAAATACTCATTTAGGACTTTGGGGGTGGGCAGGGGAAAGATGCCCAGAAGCATTTGTGAAATCCCAGAGATGAGAGGAGATGGCGACAGGGAGTGTTGCTGCTATTCCAGCTCTACCACTTACCCAATGAGGGCAACCCCCTGGCTAATTCACTCCCATGCGCTCCTCTCAATTATCCTTATTAATGCTTCCATCTACCTGGGCTGCAAGCTAAGTTTTCCTTGCAGCTGGCACAATTACAGCTAGTTAGCAGTGTGCAGTCAGCTGCCTGGGGCAGCTCTGTGTTTGGCACAGGCTGAACACACACGCACACACACACACACACACACACACACACACACAATCCAGCAGTGTGCTGCCACACACTGCTGATCCATTAGCAAAACGCACAGCAGTGACAAACACTGGCTCAGACATCTGCACATCCTACAGCAACTGCATTGGAGTTATATTTCCAGGAGATATTTGAAGACAGCATCATGAAGACATGACCCAGCAGGAATTAGAAGCCCCTTTGTGCTGGGATCTATAGAGTAGAACGTATTAGAGCTTTTACTGGTTCCTATAGCAAAATTTATATTCTTTTACAGAGTTTTTTTTTTTTTTTTTTTNTTTTTTTTTTCTTGAGATGAAAGGAAAGACTCCTTCCTGACAAGAAAGACTGCAACAACATGCAGTTGACAGGATGAGAATGAAAGCTCCCTGGGGGTACTGTACCCATGTTGTGCTGCATCTCTTCTTTTCCCAATCCTCTGCTGGGAGAGAGAAAAATAATAATTTTGAAGCTAGAAAGTTTCCCTGAAAAAGTCTTCCCTGCAAGACAGCCTGGGAAATAGTTGTGCCAAGCTAGAGAGTGAGGTCAATGTTTCATCTGTGATTAAAACTCTCGTAGGTCCCCATACCATAAAACTAATTTTACTACCTCCTCTCCCATTTCTTCCCTCCTCACTGAGGAAAGAAGCAGAATAGAGTGCGCTCATTTACACCAGAACACTGTCAACCACCCAGTAAGTATACTCTGGGGAAACCTGACTCCACAGAACATAGGACCTCAGTACAGCTGCAAGTTTCATGGCGGTCATGGAATGAAACCACCATATGACTTTACAGGTATCTTCTGAATACTGGTTTCACAGCTCAAGTTGAACATCTTTATTCAGATGCAAAAGTGACATGCAACTTGACTGGCTTAAAATGATTGGTAGTATATACCTCACCCCAGCTACAGATCCATTCCATGCTTCAGGAGGGAGAGAAGGATTTAAGTTAGGATACCTCAATTTCAGTTTTGTCATCTTGTTTCCCTTCCCCTTATTCTCTTTTGTGTTGAGAGAGGCATAAACCAGAAATTCCTTCTGTTAAGGGTCATCTCCAGTGGATGTCAAAGTGCTACTTCAGCTCCAACACTCCCTGTATTTGCAGTTTGTGGCACAGGAGATTTTAGGAGGAGAGCAACTCTAAGAGCACAGCTGAGGTAACACAAGCCATGGCGGAGACCACCATCAGGTCACTACCAGCAAGGTGCGGTTCAGAGACACCCCATGACTTACCCCATATAGGCCAGGGCAAGTATTTCATCCCAGGTGGCTAGTCAGGAAGGCTGTAAGGCTGCAAAGGTTGTACTCATATTTTGCTTGCCCTGAACTACTGCTTAGAAACAGGGTTTCCTCAGTTCGTAAAAGCTCTGGCTTCCACTTTAGAGCTGCTCTAAAGAGTCCATACTCCTACCCCAGCTGCCACCTCAAATTTGCCTCCCAAGTGACTGTTTACAGCTTGAATGAAGGGTTATGAAGGACCCATATATAGCATTCTTAGTTCAGTCCTCCAAATAAACAGTCCCAGATATGCCAAGGTCAGCTTTGAGATCCTCAAAATCCAGGGTATTGTAAGATACATAAATAACGAGGCTCTTCAAATCCCATCTGGTAGGACAGGGATGCAAGGGCTTTGAACTGCAGGCATGAGACGAGCACATTAATATCTAAAGACATTTATGAGTGCTCAGAGGAAGTGCTTCAAAACTAGGCCATCTGAAGTTTACATACTTTGACTACTTCCTATGAATGATTTTTCCTGTTTAAATTAATAAACTTGCGCTTTGTTTAACAGTTATCAGTTAAAGCAGAGGGCACAGTACTGACCAGGCCTAATAACTGCTACTTTGCTCTTCACAAACACGTCAGCAAGTGGGGAAAAAAAAAGCTTGTTCCGTAACATTCTCACAGACATAACAGACATTTGCGTCTACAGAAAGGGTAGCCATAACGTTTAAGGCTATTTAAAAGTGCTCTAAAGACCTGAACAAAGTATTTCATTTGCTAGCAACATAACCAGTCCTCGAGATGGATAGCACTTGCCAGTAAACTGAGTACAATGCCATATCTAATCAATTAAAACTTTGTACTTTCATATGGAGGACTTCACATCCCTTTTCCTGTGAGAGTTAGGTGTGTGGTAGGTTGCACAATGAGTCCTATTAAACACTCCTTTCCCTGCTTGACCAGCTGAAATTACAGGACAAATTTTGGGTAAGCAGTAGGCAATCTTCACATTCTCATCAAAGACCAATCAACTCAAGCTCTTGCTGAATATATAGCTCTTTTTACTAGGAAGCAAATACAAATGGGATTTCTTTCCAAATCAGTTTCTGTGAAGGTCTGACTCCAAGTTCAGTCATTTCTATGAGTATTTTGAGATGTGCAAGACGGGACAAGCCTTCAATCCTATCTAAGTAACCACAGCTCATTACAAGGTGCCAGAGACCCTATCCAGATATGGTCCTGTCCCTGTACTCTGCATTTGGCATGTGCATAAACACTTTTTTAAAGGATTTGGCCTATGATTTTAAATTAATCTTTTGCAAGGACCAAATAAAGGAAACTAGTCTTTTTCACAAGAGTATCAGGAGCTTTTAGTTAGAGAAACCTTAAGACAACCATGATGATCTCTCAAAATAGCAAACATCATCCCTTCAACTGGTATTTTACTTGTCTTTCTCTCATTTACAGAAAGCAGGGCTGTTCACTGATGTTTACAGTCCTCAGAATGTATACTGTAAACAGAAATAAGATTTTAGATTTCAGTGATCTGAGTACAATATGCACCTTAAGAGAACACTGAGGCATAGACTGTCAGAAGATCCTGAACATGCACAGCTTTTAAGAAATACAACTGGGATGCCCAAAATTTAAGCCATGGCTCTAGGATACATGGACAGAGAAACATTTGAGAAGGCTGGCCCTAGAACTACAAAGTCATAGCCATCTGCTCAGTTTTGGGTGGCCTCTCAGATTATATAGGTTGGCTAGCATTATTGGAGAAGATACCCGAGGATGCAGAGTTATGAGCTGATATCATCAGATATTTCCACTCACACCTTCAATTTTGAAATTGCTGGAACACCACAGCACATCTTTGTGCCCTTTATATTCCAAGGGACATCAAGTGCCCAGCTAGCAGTTTACTGGTGGGCAATACGCATACTTAATAGCATTTCCAGAATCAGTGCTACAGACCTTCTAACCACCATAATTCTCCAACCCACACATTCCTGGATTTCCAACGCATAGTTATTATCTGGGTGATGCAAGGCCTCATCACTTGTGTACAACTCCAGGCTAGAGCTCGAAGGGTGCCGAAACAGATGTGCCACTGGCACCTGCTACTGTACAGAAAAGCTTACATTTTTGTTATGCTTCCGTAGGCACCAACCATGCTCCTCCAGCTACCCAAAGCTTCTAGATCGCTCTCCAGGGGAGCTACAGCCTGTTCAGCCCTTGCAGAAGGAGCTACTGGACCTGGATCATCGTAGGGAGGGAAAAAAACCCTGCTGTGAGATACCACCAGAAGGTATTTCACAGGGTGTTAGCCAGTGGAAGGGAAAGAGTAGGCATTCAAGGGAGATGTGTGGCATCTCCACCCCTCCCACCACGCACACCTAAGGGGTGCTTCAGCTAGAGCATTCTCAAGACTTCTCACTAACATTGGTGAAGCTAAACAATACTGTTTCAGAAAGCAAAGGACTCAGTCACCCCTTGTCACTGTGGAGCAAAGGGGAGGAGGAAGGGCTGGGAAGGGGTAAAGAAATTGCCAGGAAGCTGCCTCCAGCTTCAGCCACCCTCTTCCCAAACAGCAGCTACCAATCCTTCCACCTCGGTGGCTGCTGCTTCCTTGGACTCCATTTGCTCCTTGCAGACCAATGCCCTAGTCAACTGCCTCCTGTGCCTGAAGGATGTTGCTGTTTGCATAACTGGGGGCTCAGCAGAGGGCCCCATCACGCAAACTATATCCCTACAATATTTGAGATGATTTTGCTTTAGATCAATTAATTGATTGCAAAGATGTTTGACTGTACCTATAATTCCTGTCTGATGAGGTTGATAATCTAATCTCAGAATTTACCTCTTCAATAGGGAAAGGTGAGGCCTAGAGACCAAACTGTAAGTCAGTACTAACGCACTGCTGAAACTGCAAGCCCTATTTGGGAGGTGCTTTTCACACCCTCAGCTTCCAGTCTGGGGCTGTGGAAATACACTGCAAGATTAAGTTTACCTAAACTTTCACAGGGGGTTTCCTGTAATGAAAGTGTAGGAACCACAGAGAGGTCAGGCTGATCTTTCACAGCATGAAAGCTTGTGGGTTTGCACAAACTGTGCCCCTTTCTTTTCAAGTCACAACTTAACCTCACGTTTAAAACAGTATAAACATATTAAAGTTCTGATCAGCATCTCTGACACTGAGAAGGGTTAAGTTTGGTGGATGAGAGAGAGAGAGATATTATGGCAGCTACCTATGCATTGCTGTACTAGCATAGGTCAAGCCTTACTACCTAGCCAGCAAGCTGCCTTTATAGCAGAGTTGTACCAAGTTAATCCAGCTACTCATTGCTAAGGCACTTTGTGTTGGGTCCAGGGCCACATCTAAAGTGGTCGCCACCACAACACTCAAGATGTCTCAGTTGTCCAATACCATTAGACGCTATTACAACACAAGACATCTGGGTAGCGTTCATGTGCTTGACACCATCTGGTTGCTTTCAGCTATTGCCTACTTTCAGATGACAAGTGTTATGCTCTGTAGTATTAAACACAATAACTGGTGAAAGGGTTATAATCACCACAACTGAAGTAAGCTCCTTTTGAGGAAATGAAACAATTTGCTAAAAGAGCTCCATTATCACCAGGCTATATCATCGTAGAAGAGCAAACCAAAGACCGCTTTAAAACCTCTCTACCTTTGACAGCAACTTTCAGGACTTATATCCCCCACATAGTTCTTGGGAGCTATAATCAGTTGGCATATTGAGTTCTCATCTTCTATTTAATAAAGTCAAAGATTGGCTTATTTTTACTCTTTTCTGCTCTCACAATCCAGAAAGATCAGTACCAGCTAATAGTTTGAAGATGCGATTAACAGTTCACAACGTGGTTGCTCAAGAAAAATGAAGCTTATGTGATCAAGCAAAGCACCCTTCTAATTCTTCCTCCCCAGCATCCTTTGTAGCCCCTTAGACAAGTCTTTCAAAAATTAGAAAAAAATCAGAGATTCAGTTAACACTGTTCTAAGGGTGACAGAAAAGACAAAGCCAGAACAACCCTATAAAATCAGCTCTTACAAGAGTCCAGAGAACCTGTGTTAGAGAGAAGTATTGGAAAAGCATTAACAGTAAAATGAGATATCAGAGAATCCATACAAGATTTTTTTTTTTTGTCCATTGCACACACTTTTGTGCAGTTTTTTTGCAACAGTTAAGGTGCAAAAGTTTGTCTTCCTTCAACATTGCCATTCTGCTTGGGAACACAACATCCAACACAAAGCATTTCCACCTTGACTGCTGGTAACTCTGTTCCTTGGACATCCTTTGTAATATAACCTGTATTACTGTTGTAGTAACATCAGCTGGACCTCCTAGTCTCTCTGTCCTAATTATCTCTTTCCTCATGTTTAATACAAATGTGAGAGTTGCATTCTGCAGCTCTTGCCAAATACAACACACCCTGCTGGATCAGACAAGGCTAGCCTTGTGATTCGTCTCAGCAACAGCAATAGGAAATGTTATTGAGGGATAGCAAGGGCATCTTGGGTACTAGCCAGGCTTACATTGTGCTTGTACTCCCCCACATCATGAAGTAAAGTTTTTCTGCCAACATGTGCTAATCAGGAGGAAAGTCAGAGCAGGGACAAACACTGCCCAAGATAGGAAACAGTATTTGCTAACTTTAAGGATCATGAATGATTTAACTTTAAGGAGGCATGAATGGTACAAAGTGTAAATAACCCTGTGTTTCAGAATCACACCCTATCACTCCACATCAGACCTTTCTTAGTGCGAGGCTGCCATTACAGGCTAGCCCAGATCATCCTTAGCTCTACCTGGTCTGCTCCTTGAGCTCTTTGTCCTGCTATTGCAAAGCAGTCCACTGTTTTTTTTTGTTTTGTTTTTTTGTTGTTGTTTGTTTGTTTTTGTTGTTGTTGTTTTTTGTCTGTTTTTCTGTTTTGGGGTTGTTGTTTTATTTGAAAAAAACACAACACATAGCCAAGAATAGTGTTATCTCCCAATTCTAGAAAGGCAGTACTCCAGGCAAGTAACAGCCCTCACCTAAAAATCATTCATAAGGAACTCTGCTGAAGTCCAACACAGTCTCTAGCAGGAATGTCAAGACACTGAACAACCACAGAAAAAGGAAAATAAAGACACACACACACCAAGACACACTCACACTGTTAAGGAAAGTGAAACCACTTCCAGTAGATTTCCCACATCTACCCATAGAAGAGGCCAGCCAACTTTTGAAAATTAATTGTACCCACACATGGCCATAGGAAGAACAAGGTGCTATTATTAGAGAAGGACAAGGGGGAGGATGCCACTTCCTTCCTGTGTCATGGATCTGAATAAAAATATCTACAGGAAACCAATATAAGTGGTCTTTCAAAGAGCATTGAAGGAAAGGAGCTCTTCTTTCCTTCCAACCCTCAACCTTGCTGCTTTGTAAAGAATCCAGCACCTTCTTGTGTGGTCGCGATTAGAGATGGGGAAATAAAAATGTAATGTTTTACATTGATAACTGACAAAAGCACTTTGAGGACAGGAATGAGACAACATTTGATGTTTACAGTGCTTGAGAGCTGGTTGGTTTAGGCTGTAAAATGATTTGGCTGAACTAGATCTGAACCAAGCATTAACAACAAAGTCTGAAAGCTTTAAGAAGATTGAGAAACATTCCAGAGTATAGGGCCTGCAGGAAGTGCTTATGACCCCACTGCATCTTTTACCTAGTCATGTAAACCAACTGTTAAAGACATTTCCTTCAGATATATATTTGTACGTGTATATAATATATACATCTACCTCAGTTCTCAAGCCAGTAGTCCCCATTCCTCTCCCCCAATATCTTGGCAAAATTACTGGGGCATCTCAACACAATTCTGCATTGTATATCATACACACATCCCATTAATTCAATACATGATTGCTCTCCACTTGGAACAATTATTTACAGCTTAGCAAAACAAGCACAAAGAGCTCACAGGCACTTTTAGGGACTCCTGTTTGAAACCCTATTTTTGTCTCTCTCTGATGGACAGAAGTTAATCAGATATCAACATTCCTGCATTTGTAACAGAGCCATCCAACTAGAAACATTCAGCTCTGGTGCCAAAGAACCTAGGTTTAAAAAGCTATGTAGACTTCAGTTTTGACTGTAAATATTGTCAAAAAAAAAAAAAAAAAACTAGGTCTGGGTAGGTAATTCTGTTGTTTTGGTTTTTAAGCCTGTAATATTTGGCAACTGTCAGCTTTATTTTTGTCACTGGTTCAAGAGTCCTTGAATCAGTAGGATTTAGTGTTTTTACTAGAACAAAGTTTACAGTCTTCAAGTACTTTGTGCACTTTGCTGGGTAACTATGGAGAAGGCCAAGAGAGTCTACTGGAAAAGGGAGTAGGTCTTCTCTTTCTTAGAGATTTGCATTCACTGCACTTAACTGTTTTTCTTTGTGTAAGAAAAGTTGCCACCAGAACATGCAGGAATATTCAAGATATTTTGTTAGGACAAAAGTGGTACAGAGTAAATGGTGTGAATTACTCCAAGGGAAATTTGTTCTGTAAACAGTTTCTCCCTCCCCAGAATAGTTCTTATATAAACTTCAGCTGCGGGTCTATTGTCAACAATTAAGAAATAAAATAAAAATCAACAAATGAAACCCACACACCTTCTTTGTTGCTTTAATAGAGCAACATTCCTGGAGCCAACAGCTCAGGCAGACAATAGCTCCTTTAGGTTCGGTGACTCTGATATCACTGAGTTAATTAATACCTTTGATTGATCCTGAAATTTGTTCTGGGACTATAAAAACTTTATGATGTTGAACACACTTATAAACAACTGTTCAAGTTGCCTTTTGTAGTTCAGAAAAAATAATTCAGGATGTGATTCAGTAGTTCCCGTCACTCAGAAGAGCCCATATCATAGAGTTTACCCTCTGGGTGTTCAAGCCCTCCAAGCGGTGCCCAGCACCAAGCTTTGCCAGTTCAGTTACAAATTCACACCATGCTCTTGGGAAGAGCCACGACATGTTACACCGACCTTGGTTAACATCAGTTTCTTTTTATCCTCTCACCCTAGCATTCTGAGCTTTCATTTTCAGGCCCGCCATTCCCTGGGTTTACATGCCCAATGTGGCAAACACAATAGCTACCAATTAGTCTCATTTACCTCTGAAGCTCAGTTTTGCTGTGAAGTCTTTTGAAGTTTTGCTGTCTTCTGAACTTCATCTGTTCTACAGCTTTCTTCCTGGTCTCACCCATTGGTAACTGAATCTAACAGATTGGAGGGTCACTACTCAGGAAGCAGTTGTATTGTCTAGTTTATTTTTTCTGTCAGACCTCTTACTAACTACTGTATCTCTGTGGAAGTATGTATATGCATCACTAATATCATCATGTCTTGAAGAAAGGTGGTTTCTACAATACACAAATCAAAAACTGCTAAGAGGAGAAAGGACTCACGGTCCAGAAAACCAACTGGCAGTCTTCATAAACCCTGAGCCTGTTGCTGGCAACAGTTGCCAACAAAAATAAGCATCTAAAGGGCCGGATTTTCCCAGCTTTCACAGTACCAAATAGGAAAGCAGTTTTGGAGAATGGAAATTCTCTGGAGCTAAGTGTGTTGCACTTCCTCCTAAGATATCAGACAAAAGTAGTAAAGACATTTTATTGACTAGACCATTAGCTCAAAGCAGCCTCTTGAGCCAGAAATAGTTTCCCTTCTGCTTCCCAGGAAAGTCCCTCTGAATTTACCTTTCTCCCTACCCCTTGTGACCAGGCTTTATCCACTATATGAATATGAAAGTTCAAAGCGAGGGATTTTTCCTCTTTCCTTCTTTGGACTGATGACATTTACTGAGGGGGTTTTATAATCCTGCCTTGGTGTGAAAGATAACTGCTGACTGAAGATGGAAAAATAAGAAAAAAAAACTTGTAAATAGATGATGTATCGAACAAGACATAGCTAAGGCTATCATCACAAATATCTATGAAGTTATTACACTAAATGCTGACTCTTAAAAAAAGATTTTTTGCACTGGTGCTTTACAGTATAAAAAGCTCAATAGTGTTCTTACTTTGGGTTCAACAACTCAGCTCTTGTTAAGTTACATCCTCTCGAAGTTTTACAGCCCTTTGGCTGTACTCTGTCACAGTGCCCTGCAGGTGAGACGGAGGACAAAGACAAAAGGAATTGCATTCATGAGCTTTAAGAGACTTATCAGCTGTAAGCAACGGAAGAAATTAAGGACTGATGAGACAAGTTAGAGGCAGAGCACTGAGGTCAGACCACACACCTGCATCAGTAGACAGCAGGCCCAGCTCAAGACACAGGCAAAGCATGCTCTCGCTTAAATCACCAAGAGCCCTGCTCATCCAGAGGGCTGGTGGCTGGCTGGAGTCAGGAAGCAGCTGCTGCTCCCGCAGCGCCCCATCCCTCAGTCACAAAAGGCAGTGCCCTGTTCCTCCCATCTCTTGGTGAGACGCTGGCCCTGCTCTGTCCTGTCCCTGATGTCTAGCAGCAGTACTCTCTTCTGCCTGCTTTTCCAAGGAGTCTGCACCAGCTCTGCAGGTGTGCATGTAGTGAGGCATCTTTGTCCTTCTGCAGGGGCTTACTAACAGAGGATGAGTTCAAATAATTCTGAGATTTTCAGTGCAGATGCAGAAAGGGAGCTCAGCCCATTGAGTGATGAAGCTGCAAACTCTGCAGAAATTTAAACCAGGTGTACATACTTCAGAGTAGGGATGTTTCTACAAGTAACAGAGTAATCAGATGACCACTCCTTCAATGAGAAAATTATTTCACATGGGAAGCCTCTAATCCAGGTTGCTCAAAGCCCTTTAAAGCAAATCATAACTACAGTGGAAAGGAAAGGCCACAAGGCAGACATCGAAGAGCAAGGAGAAATACCTGTCAGCCACACCCATAACGTGCAAGAACCTCCCCTGTATTTCAATCCATCTTGGTTCTTCTTGACTGTATCCATTTTATGAGGAGCTATATAGAGGGATTCACATAATTTGACATACTGCCTAAAGAAAAAAAAAAAGTGTTCAAGTACTTGAAAGGAATGGTAGTGAGATAACTTGATTTCACCTCCCTTCTCTCCTACCCCGACACAGCCTACAGCCTCAGCTTATGACCAGCAAAAACTTGGAAACATTAAGAGTTACTTTGACAGAATTTGAGCTATCAGGTCCTAAGCTGTACTAGTAATACAAGTCAGATCATCTCTCTCTTCAAAATCAAGTCTCATTTTCACAACTAGCTTCAGATCGATCAGTTTGGAAATATTAATATCAGTCAGTGTTGTATTAATCCAACAAATAGTTTTACTGACATCAGTTTTCTTATTCATATCTTCATGACTTGTCAGGTAGGTGAATGTAAGCATCAGCTTAGCAATTTGGTCATTGAATAGTGACCCAGAATCAGGTAATGCCACTGATTTAAGGGTCATTTTGAGCAAATGCCAGAGAAAAAAAACACACAGTCAAGAATGAAGAATTAAAGGTCCTTATCCCATGTTAACATTATACTCTACAATACCTCTATCTTCAAAGTAAATAAATAATAATAATAAAAAGAAGAGATGTCAGCCAGAGAGAACTGGAATGAGATATTTGGACAGGAACAGTCTTCAGAGCCAGAAAAAAAAATACACTACATTGAATCAGCTGAAGGAATCCTTCATCTCTTTATGCATCCTCACTTGTGACCTAGTTCTTCAAAGCTATGGTTTTCCAAAACACAAACAAACAAACCCCACGCACCTCAGCCTGTCCTGTGTAACTGCATTCTCTTGGAAGAACAGTTCTTTATTCTAAGAATTTATTCATCAAAAGAGAAAAACATTTTGTTGGAACTGTTAGATAAAGAGCAGTGGAAACTCTCAGAAAAGCAAAAAGGAATTGAGAGAAAGAGGAACTTTTGGGGGAGCTGTCAGAAAGGCATTACAAAAAGGAACAATGACTTTTTGGTTTCTCTTCAGAAGTTTCATAAAAGGGCGTGAGACCACCACACATCACCAGTCACAAGGAATAAGTCTCACCCAGTGAGCACAAGGCCAAGCAATGAGTGGGACACACCGTATGCTGCTTAGGCTGTGCTTCCTGACCTTCCACCCAGACAGATTCAAACCTGCAGCATTCAGAAACCCAGCAGGGCTTATGATGTGCAAGATGGGGACAGGTGTGCTGGGAACACTTCTTCGGGATTTATAGTGCACAAATGGCTCCCTAAGTCAAGAGTTTTTGCCCACAGAAAGAAAACAAATGAAAGGTCCTGCTCTGCCATTCTGCAGAGCGGTGGCATTCTCTTGTAAACCTCATTGCTAAATCTAGCACAAAAGTTACGTTACATAAAAGACAAAACATGTTTTAAGAGAATGGGATGCAAGCCCACTACTAAACATTACTGACAGTTGCCTTGCAAAACTAAGGGACCCCGCAGTCAGCAGTGACACAAAATGCCTCAGATCGGTGTACAGACGTCCTTGAAGGATTGGTCCTTCATCCAAGGGAAGAAAGCAGATGGCAGACAAAACTCCTCAGAAATAACAAGTGGAAATATGGATCACATGGATCTTAATTCACTGAGAGTTCAGTCAGACCAAACATGAAACTACCCAATGACCACAAGACTGTAGCATCATTTGCTCAGTGTTGATATCCACTAACTTGCATACCAAGAGCATGCTTCCTTCCGAAACTTGACATGAAACATGCCACATTTAGCATCAGCCCAGCTGGGCCACCCAAACCCTTCCCATTTTGCAAAGCCATGAACAACTTTATTTTAGTCTGAGAGCTATTAGAAAGGTTATTCTGAAATCAAGAATAAAGGCTAGAAATTGGAATAATCAGGCAAAATGTGATAATTAGTACATGCTCCTTTTTTGGCCAGACACATGCAGAGTTTTGCTATTTTCCTCCAAAACTTTGGGAAGGTATTGGAAGTTTCAATCCTGCATACTCAGATTAGATATAAACTTTAATTCCTGTTTCCCCCCCACATTTTATTTTGATGCAACAAAACTATACGGCCTTCCACTGGGAGTGAATCACACACCATCTCTCTTTTATTCTTTAACTCTGAAAAGGAATAATATTTCATAGTAGATAATGCAATTGATAACAATCTTTCAGTCCCCAGAGCCTAACTGTGGCTCATGATAAGCCTTAAACAGGCAGTGGGAAATTCCAGCAGCACAGAGAAACATGGGCAAGCCCAAAGCCAGCTCTCCACCCACCACGTGCCACCTCTGCAACATAGCTGGTGTGACTGGAGCACGGGGAGGGAAAAGAGAGGAAGCATGAACAGAGTACACGGTGCCCCAGCGCATAGCAGATAAGGACAAGGTAGGATAGTTTTAACAGCTATAAACTGTGCTAAAACAAATGAACTTTAAAACCAGACCAGCCTTCAGCCGCCCTCACAAATGCATGAAGTTTGCTACAGTGCACCTGAAGATCAAGATCTTGCTCCAGAACTTGGCTGCCACCACGGCACATTTTGAAGCCTGAAGGTCGGGACATTCCCCCAGGTAGCAAAGGCCACTTTTTCCCCCAACGCCTTGAGCAGAGAGGATGAATTACACAACAGGTCAGCTACATAAACACCACTTGCCATTGTTCACAAATCCCTAGAAAATTACTTCTAAACTAGGGTAATTTACTTCAACAGCTAACACATTAAAGGAGAAAGCCATAGTCATATTCTGATATATGCCAGTGTGTCCCTCAAATATCTTTCCTTGAACTAATTATAGGACAGCTGTCTAAATGATGCCTCATTTTGTTTGTTTCAGATAAGATCAGAAATAATCACGCAGTTTCGGTACAGACTGTTGCATCATAAGAACTTTATCCAAGAAGACAGACCATAATTTCTGCTCACAAGCTCACTCATCGGCTTTCTACTAGCAAAGGTAAAAGGACCACATGGTTACACAAGCACAGAACATTTAAAGAAATGACAGAACACCTTGGTGTGTATGAGGAATAGCAAGGTGACATTTCCCTGCTCTGGGTGCTGTCAGGATTTCTCCACCAAGCATCAGTAACAACAGCCAGTTAGCATAAATTTGTTCTTGAAAACCAAAGGTACATGGGATAAACACTTCAAGAAACTATCGGTGACTAAGCTGCAAAGCTTTGCCAGGTGTATAATGAGTAGTTTCCTTCTTGGCAGTAGCCTTCACTCATCTGCTAAGTGCTTTTGGCCAACCCTTTCAGAACTGCTGGTGTCTTCTCCAGCTGGTGCCTGCTCCAGCCTGTATCATCATTTATTCCATGCCCAGCAGAATTACCTGTGCTAGTCAGCAAGTGCTGGAGGTTGGCAAACCAAGGGGAAAAGTTGCTAAACAGATCAACCCCTTTAATAAAACATGCAAATGTTACATCCACATAGCCCACAGCAGCTTTTAAGTCAGTGTCATACCCAGCGAGCACCGCACAGAGGTACCTCCTCTGCGTCAAAAGGGTTCCAGCATCTTCCTCTATGCCCCCACCAGCCCAGAACAGCTCTTCACGATCAGTTCCCAGGTCAACTGGCCTTTCTGCTCTAGATCTCAGCCTGGTCATTCTCTGCAGTGAAAGCATGCAGAAGTGCAACATTGCTGGACTAATCACTGAAACCAGCTGTTTTTTCTGGTAGCGTAGCCTGACTGCCCAGCTACCAGAGTTGCTGTCCTGTGGTATGATCACAGGTGGGTCACGCTCCAGCATCACTGCTGATCTCTGATCTAACAGCTGCCCACAGAATTCACAGCAAGGTTTAAGGCAATAAATAAAACAAAAGCCACCTGCACACAACACAGGCCCTTGATTCATGCACAGCTTTTCTACCAAAGGCATTTTTGCCCTCCCGCTGTCTCAGCTGTCCTGACCTGCAGAGCTGTTCACAGAGGAGCATCCTTAATACATTGCAGCAACGCTATTTCCAGGACTAACAGAGCACTCCTGGAAAATATCATTTTCTTATTTTACAGGGAGAGTGTCAATGCTGCAAGGGAGAAAAGCCTTCAGAAGTAACATTTGATGTCCTTCTCCCCCTCCCGGTGGAAAGAAATAGCTTAAATCAGTTTTCTTTGTGACAAAGCCCCACTATTCTGCAGACATTTGGAACATTTTGTTATTTTTCTACTTGGCTGATTTCATTTTATTGCAGGCTGAGTGAACATGTTCAGTAAATGGCCTCACACCCATCTAATGTTTACGTCATGACAAAGATGTTGCCAAGAAGTTCCAAGTTTTGCAATTTAATCATATGCTTTAATCACTTCACATGCCTTAGTTATTTTAATCAAGTTAGCGTGTTAAGGAGGTATTACTTAGTATTCTAATTCTTCTGGAAATGATTCTTCATTGAAAAGTCTTACTCAGTTGGACCTTTTTTTGAGAGACTAAAACAGTTAATTCCTCTGTCAAATTAAAACAAATAGTAAAAGGATTGACTTAAGTTTGAGAAAAGAAAAAAAAAAAAAAAACACACAAAAAAAAACAACAAAACAACATTATGCATTAGTTTCCTAAACTTCCATTTCATTTAAGCCTGCATTAAAAAAATAAAATAAAATAAAAGAAAGAGATATGAAAGAGCAAACAAACTAATTACTTTAAATGCTGCTCCATGTGGTAACAAATATCTTACACCAGCTGAACTGCACAGACTGGAACAGATCTCCTCTTTAGTGTACCAAGAACAATCCTGGTGGAGGTTCAGTGTAGACATTTCTATTTCAAGCAGTGTCAGCTCAATCCAGAAAGAAGTGTTATTTCAAATAAACAGCAGTATATTAAGATAAATCCAGGGCCAGGTGCTCCAGCAGGAACAGTCTAAAACATTTCTGTATTTAGGGACAAGGAACAAGATACATAAAACAAGACCTTCCTTGCTCCTTCTTTATGCACAAGCTTAAACTTCAATGGGGAAGTAGCAAAAGCACGTGGGTGGAAAGAAAGATCAATGTTCAGATGCAATTCGGATATAATTTGGTATTTCAGGTCTGATCCTACTTCTCCAACCAAGGCTTTCGTGAGAACCAGAAACCCCACAGGGGCTTTGTGGGAGTAAACCAGCCAAAGCCAGTGATGCAAACAAGCTGGCTTGGCTGAAACAACAACAGTCACTTGGCTCTTGAGTCAGAATCAAAATTGTTAGAAAATGACTGACTTCAAAAAAAAAAACTATCACTTCTAGGAGCTCTGACTTTAGGGTCATTCCTGTCTGCTGCTTTACGCAGACCTCTTAGCTGTCCACATCTACCAGATTTTGAGTTCTTTCTGCATAAGGAGATATCATAAGGACCCCCTTTACCTACTGAGCGGGCATGGCTGCAGGACCACCGTAGAGCACAGCTGCAGAGCACTGGCCACCCTTCTGCCCTCCTTCAGCCCAGCAAGAGACCTCACTGCTGCCTAGCAGCAAGTTGGTGTGGAGCCCTGGGGTCCCTCCAGATTCACCTTTTTCTTGTCCTATGGCCAGGCCAGGGCTCAGGGTAAGTTTGCTGCTGGTATTTTTGCAGAGCAGCCTTACGTAGAATGCAACATCCATACAATGCTGAGAGGGAGGATACCCTCAGTGTATCAGTTTAATTTACTAAAGGAAGGAAACACATGGAATAAGCTCACTTTGCATAAATTTATACCCTTGCCTGAAATAATAACCATTACAATGGAGATGGAGGCAACCACAGGAGAAGTTCATCAAAAATATGCAGGCCACATTGGTTTTAATCCACAAAAAAAACTCAAACAGGCAAGGGTTTTGTGGTACTTACATTTCTGAACAAAATCCTTCACTGCATCAGTTATGTCAGCCAATACGCTTCACCTACTTGCTCTTCTCAAGCCACCACAAAGCAGCGCACCTGCAGCCTTCTGCCAGCTCTCAAACATCCGTCACACACACTGAGCTTACTCTAAGCTAACCTCCACTACAACAAGAGTTGTATTGACCTGCCTGGGAGATGCCTTGAGCTTTCCAAGACAGAAGACATCCATCAGAATGTCACAGTCCAAGCCCAACCCTTCATAATCCAGCTCAGCCAGAGCACCCTAGCAGGAAGATCTAGGGCCAGAGCAGGAATCCCAGTTGATGCTCACCTCCAGCTCTCCACAAGAAGAGAAAAATGCCAGATAGTTTGCACTGCATATCAGGAAGGTGTTGGTAAACAAAGCATAACCAGGGCTTGGTCATGAGGAGTGAGGGAGAAGCACAGAAATTCAGTTCTTGTGACAAGATTTTAAAGCACGAGCACCCAAGTTTCAGCCACACAGAGCTGACTCTGGGAAGAGAAGAGGACCTTGGTTAAGCCACTACTTTCACCATCAGTATTATCTCTGGAGCACACTGGGGAGGAACCATCAATCAGATATTTGTATTCCTTAAGCTACAAGGTACTGAGAGGACAGGGAGAGGAAGCCCGAAAACCACATTCATTTTTAACTTGCTCTGTTTTTTTTGCCTCTTTGAGAAAGTACCTGATTTAACAGCCTCCTCAAAGAAGAAGCTCTTTTAATCAGTATTTCCCCTATAGGCTTATTAGCTATGACTGCATTTTGTTGGTAGATGTGCTGCTTGGGTCATATTTGGTAGAGTCTGAGGTACAGTGTTTACTCCTCTCAATCAATACGATACCCACCAGGTTTCACCATCTTCTATGAACTCCCCTGGCTATAGAAAAATCCTCTGCAGTGGGCTGAAAGCTCAGGACTAGTTACTGCATGGCTTATGACTCACATCCATCCTACATGTGAAAATAAATTCCTGGTATTGTATACACAGAGTGAAAGAAGACAGACTGAACCACAGAAAGCCAAATACTAGTAAATATCCTATTCCCTTCTGGAGAAATGCTCACGGCAACAAAGAATTAGAGTGCGTTTCACTCTTTTGCTTTTGTAGAGACAAAAGGAGCAGCTGGAGTTCCTGGTGAAGTCAGTGACGTGGAAGGATTCCTAAGCACTGGGAAGTCACAAAAATGAAATGGTAAGCTATGTTTTTCTTGTATTGCAAAGCAGCTGAAGTTTGTGGGCAGAGGGAATTTTGTTTAATTATCAATAGAAAATAATCTCAGGAGTAAACTGTGGCTATGTATATGCAATTAACTTTGCCCACATGAGAATGGGGGAGGGAACTATAGGTCCTGTGTTTGTCACTGAAGCCCCATCCCATTACGACCACTGAGAAAGCTCAGATCTACAGGCAGCAGTTACAACACACACCAAGACAAGACGACAAAGCAAGAGAGGGATTCTAAGCCATCCAGTTTTATATCCAAATTCTCTTCACAGATGAGGAAGTTGTGAAACAGGGCATAAACTATGCCAGAGAAGAGGTCTTTGATCTCTTCTCTAGCATTCTAACAAAGTATTCAGCATTTCTATTTCTCTTACTTTACTAGGGAGACTCTCTGGACGGTTGTCTGCTTGCTGTTTGCATCTCTACCTAGAGGTAAATATACTATAATACATGTCTAAGAGTTGTGGAAATATTTACACATGAATACACAAACTGCAATTATGGTAATGATCCACTGAGAATCTTTGAACAAAACAAATATATGCAGTGCTTTGCTTTGAATTTATTTAATCACAGTCCAAGTTTTACAAGTGCAGGCAATAACTTCAAGAAAAACTATATCTGAAATAGGTGTTTTAGGCTCTTAAAACTCCACCTATAAAGTTCACCCTGACCACATCCTTAGAGTACTCTACCATTTCCATAATATTGAGGATGGCTTGGAATCTCATGCTTTGCAATCCCGACTGCCTTGTATCCATATTTTTTAAATTTAAACTCATTGGGAGCTTTCTACAGGGATAACCAGGTAAGTAAAAGAACTGGAGCCCAGCAACCCTCTCTCTCCCTGGATCTTTGCACACGCACTACCAAGTTCTAGCACAGTTGGGCTTCTGGCATTATATGTCATGATCTTCCCTATTAAAGAAATATGCTAGTATGTGCTGGTAAGGGAGTTTTCTACAAGCTACAGGGGCAACTCCCTGTAATTTCTTTATTTGAAGCTTAAGTTTAGCAATATTAAAACCTCTGTGTGGGGTCAAGGCTCCTCAATTTGTTTGGAAGTGCCTCACTTTTACCAGGTACTGCAGTGGCTCAGAAGGTCACACTGCATCTGGAAGTGGTCTCTCCCTCTCTTCTGGAAGCACAGTTAGCATTTTTAGGGAAAACTTTTCACATGTTTCTATAGAAGAGTGTGAAAAGTCTATAGAAACTCAAGATGTGCTCTTTCAGTAGATGAGTTCACCTGCAAACATTCAAAGCCATCAAAGTGCTTACCCTATGACTCATTTTTCCCCTTTAAATAAGGAAGTTCAAGTCCAGTATTTCTGAGCAAGCAACAAGGACTGCAAACNAGCATTATCTTGTCAGGGTAATGCATTTCAGTTCAAACTCATAGGTGCTCACACAAGGAGACACAAGAATTCCTCCAACGCCATGCTTCTAATACCATAACATTTTTCTGCTTATCCTATTACTTCTGTAACTTTCTTTGTTTAGTGTCAAAACTGCACTAGTATTACCACAGCGAACTTGGAGGTGAGTAGGGAAGAGAGAGATTCAAGAGCTTTCCACTCCCAGGCCCTTTTCCACAAGGCATAAATTCTGGATCTCCTACTGGCATCCTGCATTCCTCTGGTACAATCAAAACACAACCAAAAAGACAGAGATGGTTGCCCTAGATCATCTTCAGGAGGGAGAGGAGAGAGCAACAAAAAAGCCATGTCTTCAGGAGCTTCCCTGCACCTCACTTTGAATACTGAAGCAGCAGTGTTTATTCATTATGGAAATCACATGAATTGGTTATCGCTCTTAAATTCACCTTGATAGTCTTAAACTTTTTGCCAGCATTTAAACAACAAATTGTCTTTAAAAGAACAAAAAGATGATATAAAGTCTCACCTTATGTTTGAGCCTTACATCTGCAAGTGCAAGCTGTGTGCCAACACGCATTTTTGCCAGGGCAGAGAACTGCACAGGACCACACCGAGCTCTTCAGACAGACCAGATGAGTGCTGCTCACCCTGCTCCACGCTCCCCAGCAGCAGGCTGCCGCCATCCCCGATACTCACTGCACAAGTGCTTCAGTCTCCAGGCCAGGAAACTCCCACTTCCACACCTTCTGCTGTATCGAGGGCCTCAGTGAGAAGCTTAGCAAAACATCACCTAGCCTTCCTTAAGCATAACTTCAACTTTCTTCTCAAGGCTGGCTTTCGTATTCAGAGGTCTGTTCTTCCCATCTACAAAAGACCTCATGAACCTGTGAGCTGTTAATTAACTCATTACAGCCAGATTTCAGTCACCTGTTCTAGCCCCAGACAACTCCAACAGAGCCGCTTTTTTTTTTTTTT
>VXAA01002051.1:377019-428273 GCA_013399115.1 Anseranas semipalmata
AAAAAAAAAAAAAAAAAGGCATGATTATCAAATTTGTGAACATTGCAACAATCCGCAGAGGAACATTTCCTAAAATGGTTTTTGTGCGTAAGCATCGGTAACGGAAAAATAAGGCAGGCAGAAATGCAACTGCTAGGTATCAACTCCTCCCCTCACCCCACAGGTTAACTCCATCATGTCACCAGCAAACCAGTGCAAGCTGGAGGGGCAATTACCTCTCCATTTCAGTGAGACAAAGTTATTAAACACTTTCTGCAGATCAAAACTCCCAGGATCTGTAAGCCAGATACTGCACGCCTCCTTGTGGAGGCCCAAAGAATGCCCATTTTTTCACCTCTTATTTCTGAAAGCATCTAACAAAACACATTAATCATAAACTTCCATCCACTTGGTTAAACTAGCAAACCCCTAAGCAGCTCCAAACAGCCCTATAGAAGGAAAGGAAAAACCCAACTTGGCAGACAAATGTCTCTATTAATCTCTAAACATACAAGGAATTCCCCTCCAAATTTACACTGGCTGAAAGCCAAGAAGACAATCTTACATCTTCCACCAAAGTTGAACAATCTTCTATTAATACAAAGCCTTAAAAAACGTGTGTATCAAGGGTTAATGCTCTGCACATCATTGTGGAATTACAGCACCTCACAAATAAAGAAAAGGCAGGCACGGTTCATGATTCTTTCATGTTTAAAAATATTATCTCTGGATGAAGAAGGGTAGAAAGTTGTTCTGAAATGTGATTATTTCTGAAAATAATATTTTTTTTCTTTGATTTCCCCAATGCACATCATTTTGTCCTGTCCTCACCAAATGTCCAAGCTTCCAGCGCTGACAACACTATATGGGTAGCTCATTTTTTGTAATTGCCTAGTAAAACATTACAGGCACTGAGGAGGAGCTGGTTGCTTAGGTGCTCTCATTAGAACTTACAACCCTAGCCCTCAACCAGCCACCAGCATTGAAACCACCATTTTAGAGTACGGTTTGATCTTGTGTTGCTGCTATTGAGCAGATGAGATGATGTGCCAAATTAGGTGAGCTTTTCAATCTACACACTTGATTCTAAGCATACGCTACTGTGATAATCCAACTTGGAAGCCACCAAGTCAGTGATCAACATGACCAACACTATCTGCTTAGAACGGCATACAGTAGATTGTTAGTAGTCTTCATTATTTGAGTAACTCTATTCAGGAAAGAATCTCAGAGGCAGGAAGAGATCTTGCCAATCTCTTCCCTCTGGTGACAGCGACAGGACCTGAGGGAACGGCACGGAGCTGTAACAGGGGAGGTTCAGGCTGGGTGTTAGGAAAAGGTTCTTCACCAAGAGGGTGGTCGGGCACTGGGACAGGCTCCCCAGGGAAGTGGTCACAGCACTGAGCCTGACAGAGTTCCAGAAGCATTTGGACACTGCTCTCAGACACAGGGTCTGATTTTGGGTTGCCCTTTAGGGACCTAGGAGTTGGCCTCGATGATCCTTGTGGGTCCTTTATTTGTTGGGATATTCTGTGATTCTAAAAAGAGGCAGAAAGAAGCACTATCTGGATGATCCTCCAGCCAACTTGCAACAACTACGTATGACAGTAGCAATTTCTTCAACAAAATCTTCTTTTTCTCAGCACACCTGAATCTAAGAAAGAGAAAAGTTTATGCCACTACAGCTGCACTTACTAGGAGCTGCCGATATGAGAAACCCTAAATACATACATGCAACCCTGCTATGACAAGTGTTGCTAATAGAAAAATTTAACTCTTGGTCCCCAACAGAAAAAGTTGAGCCATTTAGATCACTCTTACAGCAGATGACAGTACACAAGCAGCAGCTGTTCTCCCTGTACTCTAGGGATTTCAATACCATCTCTGTTTTGTGATACTTTCTGATGTTACCAAATTTCTTTTAAAACTCCTGCAGATGTAGGAAAGGTAATGACATTTTAAAATGTCATTACATTTTACATGAACAATTCTTAAGATTCTTTGATTCAAACAAAACCTGAGGATCTTCTGTGATATTCAGACCTTCTCTCATATTACACTAAACCTCTCAATCTAAATTGATATTATAGATATCCACTTGTGTACAAACAAAGTTTATGGAAGAAAGTCTGTATTTGCACTGAATTACACATTGGCAGTGTCTTATATTCTATTTCTTACCTACTTGATACTGAAAATTTCCTACAGAATTTGATGCACAAGCAAAACACTGTTTCAGAATATATCCAAAATCCCTTTTCTGATCCATGTGTGCTGCCATGACAACAGTGCACGATTTCTTTGTAACCACACTGGAGTTTGCGATCCGCACAAAGGATCTCTACGCAATCCTCCAAGAAAATGGTGCCTTTGAAGGGCAACCTCAGGTCTTCTAAATCCTAACATGATTTTTAGTGACAAAAAATAAATCACGTTAAAAGGCTCCAGAAGCAAAAACACATTTTCCATGAATGCTCACCAAACAAACTGAGAACGCCCATTCTGTGTTTCATTTCTCCTTTCCCCCCAGAAAACTGTCTTTCTACATCCCTAGCGAGTCTTCAGCCACAGATGGTATTTACTATACTCCAATCCAGTCTCAGGCTTGTAGATTTAACTTATGAAACACATAATTCTCCCTGAAAGATATGGGTTCCCTTCAGCATGTCTGTCACGTACAAGGAAAATTAGTGCAAGGTAAGGGGTGTCTTTTCACTTCTCCTGATTTGAGAAATGTTGCTTCTTGATAAATAGAAAGGTGACAAGTAACGTGGAAGGGGAGGAAGGAGACTCAGCTAGATTCTATATGTAAAAAATGTCTCAAAGATGTAAAGGGAACTGAAAAGCAGAAAAACTGCTAGAATATATCAACCAGCGCAAATTATCAGAGGCAGTTATCAAACAAAAATGAGGGACAAGGATGAGATAAAGGCAGAAATTAATTTATTTATACATCATTATTTCAGACATTCAATAATATTTCTTTGGAGAAAGCTTTGTTACCCTAAAACAGGAAAAGTTAGGATAATTTGAGATTTGTTCTTCTATTTGCTAGTCATGCAACTACTTTAATAAGGATATTATCCTTAAGAATTGTGCGTCACATCAGCGGATATTTTCTCCTTCATCTGAAGAACTTTTTAGCTACAATGGGCCAATGGATGAACTTTTCAAAGTGCTAGTACTGTGACAACTAAGATGCTGATATTCAGAATGGTTCCTTGGTAAAAACAGGATTCTTTAAAATGGAAGAATAAAACTGCTACCTTTTAATTAACATTAAGCTAACACTAGGATGTGGAAGATGTCAGTTCCCTTGACAGCTGATCCTGGCTTTTAGTTCACAGATACAGGCCTGAGCATATAAACCATGAACCACGCACTAACTCCTCTCTACTCCCATTCTTTGTCCACTAGATACACCACCACTGCATCTGCTATGTCCCTACAACGCATCTGCCCTCAGTTTCTGAAAGTGCCTTCAGTCTTTTTTTGTGCCCGTGGAAAGGATTTGACACTGGTGCACTGTGGTGACTGGTGTCCAAACGCATCTGCACAGCTCTCTCCAGCTGAAAAAGCTCAAGAAAATGCTCAGTGTCCCAGGCCAGATGGCTTGTACTTTATAAGCCCTTCTGCAGGCCCTTCTCTCAGGAAGGACATGGGAAACCCTGCAGCACAGCTGGGAATCAATCAGCTTCACATAAGCAACTATGAGAGTATGAACAGGACAAGCAGGTGAAAATGATTCCATTGGTCCATAGTATTTTTAATACTACACCTTACATTTAAACATTTCTGAAGTGTTCATGTTGAAAACACTTTATTTGCCAGTTAATTTTAGCACATTCTTTACCATGGCTCCAATGCCATCGAAGATATTATGTAATTCTGTTTCACACATAAAAGCTGGGGTAGTCACCACCTTGTTTTTTGTATCCACATGAGCTTCGTAAAAGGAAGTTAAGGAAAACACAGCCTACATCTCACTTGCAGATGCTGTCTGCAAAGTAAACCACCACTGGCCAAACCTTACAACTCCACTACCCCATAAACAACCACCTCCAAATACATGATACTGTCCAGCTGTAAAGACAGCTGCAACCTATAATCTGAGATATTAGAAGCTATTTTGCCAGAAATACAAACACTGCTAGAGCAATCTGTAAGAATGATGGCGCTCAGAAACACAAGAAAACCTATGAAACTTGCTGAGTGCAGTAAAATGCCTCTGAGTACAGTCTGAACACAACTTTAGCCTTCAGAAAAAGAAAAAAATCTCAAAGATAACTGACCGATTGTAACTCATGCCAGTTTTATGTGCAAATTCACTTAGCATTTCTGGCCTGACTGTGTTACCAGGTGTCCAAAGGAGTTCTATGGCAATGACTGAGAACTGCTTCAAACTATGCAGCTGTGCACTGAAGACAATGTTTTCTAATCGTGCACCATATTACATGCTATCTGCTACACACTATATATTCCCACTAAGCTACAGTTTCAGTGGAAAAGCTTAGCTCCTGCATGCATTCATTACTGTAATGACACATTACAAAACTGGCTCTCAACATGGAAATTAACAGGAAAGGATATAGTTACTTCTTTCACACAATGCTTTCCTCCCAGTTCTTTAATGGCTCCTGCAGTTCCAGCGTAAGGCCACTTGCCACCTTCCTCTTCTTCATGGCCCACAGTTACTTCAGCACCAGAAAGAACCTTTGCTGCCAACACTGGTGAAATGCAGCAAAGACTGCAACAAAAGGAATTATAAGAATGATTCTACGATGGCACTCTTTCAAAACATGGTCATAATTGAAAAGATTTGAATGGACGTGGTCTTACAAATCTGAAAGGCATCACAAGGCAACTTCCACTCAACACTTTCTTAGCCTCTTCTTTCACAAACACCTTCGCACACACGCATCTTGAAAAACACATTTTAACACACAACTACAACCGATGCAAAACCAAAGATGTTTTTTCCTAGCTCCAGCAATAACAGCTGCACATTTCCACAACACATACTTCGTCTCCATGCTCACGCTATCAAACAAATGCCCCTCTCCAGTTAACATACATACCCAATAGGCTTGCCTGCTTTGTGGAAGTCTTTCAAGACACGTTCAACTTCTCTATTCACCTTGCAATCTTTCCCATCAACAGCAAAGGTAGATCTGCCACAATAAGAAACTTTATACATACCGCATCTTAAATCTACAAATAGGGATGCCTATCTGCCCTGAGTCTGGCTCTCGCGGGCTAGCACAAAACTTAAATACTTTCTAAAAAGGTTGAACAATGCTGCAGCTGGCCAGCAGTGCTTGAGCCAAAATGACTCACTTCTATGGTTTTAGTATGTCAGAAAGCTCCTTACTTTAAATAAATATCTAGAAATAAGAATTACCAAATCAGCTTTCTAGGATTACTGAGAAGCAAAACAGCAATGTTAACAAAGAAGAAAAACCCATAAGGAAATGAAAATAATATTCAGATTTCTCAAAGCCAACAAAATGACAGGTCAGTAACAAGATCATTAGAACTCCACATGGCTAATACATGATTTTTTGTTTTTGTTTTTTGAGCTAGTCATTGTTTTATTGTTACTAATGCATGAGAGGACTTTTTGGTAGGCTGGCATGAAGGCGCAAAAGGATCATACAAGCAAGCATCTGAAACTAATCAGGTTTTACCTTCACTTGCCTCAGTCAACCTCAAAAAGAATCACCACAAGGGCGGGGGAAAAAGGACTTTTGCATTATCTGAACTCTAGAACTCTCACCAACACTGCTGGGAAAATTTAAGACATGATAGTGCCAATAGAATTACAACTGGAAACCATCATAAATAGCACTAAACAGTTGATTTCAACACTTTGAAAGGAATTTTCCTTATTAAGTGGCAGTTACATATGTAGTAAATAAGGCCGTTTATTGCTTCTTGATTTTACTGTGTGAATCATAAAGGAGTCTAATATTTAATTAGCACTCACAAGTTCTTAGCAGCTCCAAATCCACCAGGGAATATCACAGCATCATGGTCTGCTGTAGTCAGTTTTGCCAGGCTTGTGATTTTACCACGGGCAATCCTTGCAGATTCCACTAAAACATTCCTTGAAGAACCAGAAATAAAACGAGACAAATTAAGCACTTGTGCACAAAAGAGAGACCTTAGAGCAGCCTTCCAGTACCTAAAGGGGGCCTATAACAAAGCTGGAGAGGGACTCTTTCTCAGGTATTGTAGTGATAGGACAAGGGGTAATGGCTTTAAATTAAAACGGGGTAGATTTAGATTACTTATAAGGAAGAAATTCTTCACTGTGAGGGTGGTGAGGCACTGGAACAGGTTGCCCAGAGAAGCTGTGGATGCCCCATCCCTGATAAGTGCTCAAGGCCAGGCTGGATGGGACTTTGGGCAACCTGGTCTAGTGGGAAGTGTCCCTGCCCATGGCAGGGGGTTGGAACCAGGTGGTCTTTAAGGTCCCTTCCAACCCAAACCATTCTGAGATTCTATGATTCTGTGATTGTATGAAAAGAGCATAAAGAAAGTTTTGGCAGAGGAAGAGGAAGGGGAGGAAGGGAGAAAGCAAGAACAGTGGCACTCAATAACTGAAGCTATAGATGAGATGCTTGTAAAACAGCATCACTGGGAAATACAGGCATTAAGAGACTATAGAATCACCTTTTTTTTTTTTTTAAATCTGCAACAAAACACCAGCTAGCATAAAGCTATCAAAGCCAGCCAGTAAATTGCTCCAAGTTCAGTTACAGGCTGCTACATCTGAAAAACACCTAAGCTTGTATGAGGCTGAAACCCAGAAGTCATGGAAAACACATTGAACAGACTTTACCTCGACTCAGCTTCAGCTGGTTGTCCTTTGCTGTGGTCAACAACATGCATCTGAGGAACATCTGGAGCATACATCTGAACCTCAGCTCCCCCACGACTAAGGTGTACCAGTATGCTACAAAAAGAGAGATAAAAAGTGCTGAAAACCTTAGGGGAGAGGCTTTATCTGGCCCTTAAGTCTTGCTACAAATATTCCACATGATTTTGACTCACATCCCACCAAAGCATATGGAACGTGTAGCAGCAAAATCCCTCCATGTAACACCAAAGTTCAAAAGTTCAAAGCAGAACAGTCAGTCTGGGGGCATAGTCAGGCAATCTAGAGACAAGTTTCTTTGTTCAGTGCTCGTGTGCAAGTATCCAGGTACAATATGAACTTTTTTTCTCATTGCAAGTCCCCAGGTGTTACAGAAGAGTCCCACCATTAACATGTTTATGAGTACATTTGAGCCAGTTCTAGGTGAAGCATCTCTTAGTAATGAATACTAAGAGTTAGTAATTCAACTTGAGTATTAATAATTAACAGTATTAAATTTAGCCTCAGGAATGAAAACTCATGGTGATTATGAAAAGAAGTCTCTGCTTATCTTTACTTATCTCTCTTGAAATTGATTCTGGAACTCTGAATTTCTGTTTCTGAAGGAAAGACAGTCCCTCTCAAATTCACTGCTCTGGCATCACATGCACTGTTCTGCATCTTTGGACAGCCACTGAGTACTGCAAGAACACTGCCTGAGCTCCCAGTTATGCTGTGACAAAACTGTGAAGCTTCACAGACCCATGACAGGATGAAGGAAACCTATCACACATCTTTCAGGGCGAGTCTGATGCCAGAGAGAGCAGAACTGAATTCGTTAGAGTGCTCTGATGTAAAGCAGACTTTTTTTTGGAGCCTACAGTTTCCTAAAGCAACTTACGCTGAGGCCTCATGGATTTCTGTGCCATCATAAACACCACAACCAGACAGGACCTGCAGTAAGAAAATCAAGAAAGTCTTTCAAGTGATACAAAAGTTCCTATAGGATCTTTCACAGGCCTTGTAAGATATAAAAAATGTAAAACAAACCAAAACAACAACAACTTAGCAACAAGCTCTTTACTAAGTCAACATCACATTATTAGCCCTGGCATTGCCATCTGACATACAGCAGAACTGGCATTCCCTATTTATGGCTATCCAACGCAGGCAGGGCTCAGAGATAACTACAATATATTTATGTGCGTCTGTTCCCGAGTTTAAAAACTGGCCTGATCTCCTTAGGTGTGTTTTATCACGCACACAATGGGTTATTTTGAGTGTTATACGTCTGTTTATGAAATGTCCTTATGGGTGTGAAACACATTCTCATCTAGATGCACATCGAACAGAAGTGTTATAGAAGTGCACTTCGAGGTGGCACTTACGATAAGCTATTTTACCCACTGCTGCATTTTGTCTGAGGATCCACATCGGAGATCAATAGCTAAATCATTTTAAACCCAATTACGCTACAGTAACCATACTTTTGTTTACTACTATGCTAATAATACTTTCAGTTTGTTTACACACACCGGAGAATAAAAAGCACAAAGCAATCAGCTATTCTTGTACGGGTGGAAGGAATCTTTCACAAAGTAGAAGAAAGGGGAAAAAAAATAAAAAAGAAAAAAGTGATTATAAAAACAAAAAAAATCCCAATGGTTCTCTAGTTCCTCTAAGTATATATATGAACACTTTGGGGTTTTGCTTTTTTTTTTTAAGGAAAAAAATCCAGCTGAAGAGTATTCACTCTCTTCCCTCCTGGTTTTATCTCAGTTTTTAGAAACTTGAGAGTTTTTAATCACAGATACATGAACAGAAACTCAACTGAAACTGTCTTATTTAGAAACGTGGGACTTGAAGGGGCTTTCAGATCACCCCATCCAGTCCTCTGCTATCACAGACTTGACATTCTGCCATCACTTCACCAAATCAGTCCATGAACATTTTTCTGTCCATGTTAAACTATAACTACAATTTCACTGCTCTTATATTTACAAATATCCTTCTACTTTCTAACTTTTTATTCCATCATTCATTTAGTGTAGAATAAATAAACATATGAGCAACTGTCCTATTGTTATCTTCTGTAAGCAACACTTTTTAAACGTTCTTGAAACTCACCCAAACCAAACTACTAAAACGCTATCATCTTCTGTTATTTCAGTACTTTTTTGGTGACAAAAGCTGCCTTCTACCATAGTCAGAAGCTTATAGCACTAATGTCAATAATAACATTTGTTTTCCAGTCTGTATTTAAAAGGCTGTGGCTTGCTCAAACGACAGCATTCCTGCTAAGTTACCTTTTAGACATTTGGATCTGCATTTTGTCCATTCCCAAGGCAGATCAGCCCAAACAAATTTCTTTATGCAAGCAGTGCCTTCTTATTTATGTTTTATGCCATCAAGACTATACAAAGCTTGAGCTTCAAACATTGTTCAAGGAGCTTTAAAAGTGTGTATCCATTTGAGATACTACCCACAACCCAAATTTTCCTTCAGCAACCCGTTGGTGCTCCTCACTTTTACACCACACTCTACCTCCTCCTTCCAGAAGGGCATAGCCCAGTTTAAGTATTTTCCTGCGCGTTGCCAGTACCTCCCTCAATTACACCGCAAACGGTTTCAAGCTCAGCTCTGTATAACTCAACTCCAGCCAACTCCAGCCTAATAACAACTGTACAGAAGCCAGCTTTTACATAATTCTCCACTGTGGGTCCGGCTCCCTCCAAGCTACTCGGTTCCAAGCAGCTTCTCGCTCAATTTCAGCTTCTCCCAACCCTTTGCAGCCACCAGGCCTGCCTTTGCTGGGCCTGAGGCCGCACCAAAGCCTCCCACCGCCGAAGCAGCTTTCTTTCCCGAGCTGCTGCGCTGCCCCGGGCCTGCCCAGCCCGCGGCCTGCCCGCGGCGCGGCCCCGCGTTACTCACCACAGCGACGCGGGCGCCCCGGGGGCGCCGTGCGGAGCAGTGGAAGGAGGCGAGGCTGCCGGGCGCTGCCCGCCGCAGCGCGGAGCAAAGAGNCCCTTGGCGGCGGTGGCGGCTCCCTCTGGAGGCGAGGAGGGGCAGGCCCTTGGCGCCTTCTTGATGGGAACAGGAATAAAACGACACCGGGGTTTTTATGCTTCGGTGCCTTAAGGCCTTGTCGTCACGTCTGTGCTGCTCTCCCCCCTGGGCCGCGCTAGCCATTAGAGTAAAAAGGGGTGAAAGCTAAAGCACAACCACCGCACCCACACTTAAAGTAACATGAGCACTGAAATAAAACCTCAGGGCTAACAGCACCATGTTACAGAGAGCCACAGAATGGTTGAGGCTGGAAGGGACCTCTGGAGATCATCCAGTCCAACCCCCCTGCCAAGCAGGGTCACCTGGAGCACATTGCACAAGATGGCATCCAGGAGGGTTTTGAATATCTCCAGAGACGGAGACTCCACAGCCTCTCTGGGCAGCCTGTTCCAGTGCTCCGTCACCCTCACAGTAAAAAAGTGCCCCCTCATATTCAGCTGGAACTTCCTGTGCTTCAGTTTGTGCCGTTGCCTCTTGTCCTGTTGCTGGGCACCACTGAAAAGGATGCGGTCCCATTCCCTTGACAGCCTCCCTTCAGATGTTTGTATGCGTGGATAACATTGATAAGATCCCCTCTCACAGTAGCCGCAAGGTGCACACAGCCCACGCTGAACATGGTGCTTCTTCAAAGCCCCGCCCCACTCCACAGGGGCAAATCTGACACTTGCAAATTGTGCTGACAGGCACAAGGATCAGCCAAACTTTGTACCTACTAGACCTAAAGCCCAATATTCAATTTCCATTACACTCCCTATTGACATGGAAGAACACATTGGAAAAAATTATTCTTTCATGTTCATCACAGAATTTGTCTTTAGACAAATACAAACGTGTTTTTGTAATACTTTGACAAATACAAATTTAGGGATAAAGTTAGCTTACTTCATAAACAGAACTCCTACTTTACATAAGACAAAGCTATTGTCATGACAGTCCCAAAACAATTAGAGCCTGCCTGCTATGGGTCATATAGTTTGGAAGAAAAATATGGTCTTTAAAAAGACAGGCATAGAAAGAAGACGTATACGAAAAAGAGTAAAAATAGATTAAGAAGTAACAACTGTTATATGTCAGCCAACGTGATCATGTTCTCCATGTTAGCTTAAGCATTTCAGAGTTTTACAAGGATCCAAAGATGAATTTCTCTTCTTCCTGTGCTGCTTCTTCCCAACCCACCTATGTCTCCCTTTCGTATAGCTTACTATCTGCCATGGTAGGGAAAGGAGGCAGTGAGGTGGAGAACGAGAAGAAATTCCAAATCCCAACACAGTACCACAGAGCATCTTCTGCAAGCACCTCTCCAGCCTGGCAACTCCTTCACAACCCTGAGACACCGAAATATTGCAATGATCATGAAAATAACAGGAGGCAAGAGGGCACCAGCAACTGAAGATATTTTTGAACATTTTACCATAAAAGAGGAAAACACACACACCTTTGGTATGTTTCACTTAAATAGCAAGTGTATTAATTATACATGTTGAAATCTTACAAACTAACTGCACCTGTCCGCTGTATATTTTGGACTTATTTTTTTCTGCAGCAGTTTTCAATATTCACATCTCTCCTCTTTTCCAAAAGTGAAAAGAGACCAGAAAACAAATCCAGAACAGAACACATTGAAAGCAAAATCAATTCTGACTCATTGTTATTATTTGCAGTATCTTCATTAACAAAGCCCTGTCAATGTATGGCTTGAAAGCAACACAAATGTGGATATAGTTCTTTGCATTTGGAACCTCAACGTCATTATTAGGCAATTCCTGTGCCAATACACAAAAGCAAAGAAAATGGAAGTTTCAGAGTTTCATGTTAATAAACAATGTTTTAAAAAAAAAAAAAAGAAACAAGACAAGAAAGGGCTTCCACTACAGTATGTCAGAAGTTGTGCAGCACAGTAACTTTGTTACCATATTCATTGTTATGGATATATCATTTATCTTTATTATTGGAACTGCATCAGGTTTGGAAGCTACAGAACCAAGAAAAATGGGTTCACTTATTCCCAGCAGTGGTCCAACAATACACATGTATTAAAACCAAATAAAAAAAAATTTCAAACAAGTTGAGAGCAATATGTAGCCTTCCAGTTAAGAATGTCATAAAAACAGGGTTAAGAGTCCATCACAAAGTATGACAAGACTACATTACAAATAACTCACAATACTTAATCTATATACAGTATGTTTTTAACGTAGAATGCATTTCTTGCAGTCATACTTCTAACTTCACTGATAAAAGAACATATTTTTGTCTTATCTGAAATCAGGAGCAATAAAAAACTAAGAAATCGATGCTGTCAAACAAACCATCGGTGTTATGGCCAAAGGCTACACAAAGTACACCATGGATGACACTTTATCCTAAATTTCCCCCATTCGTGTAACTCACGTTTAACTCCACTCAAAAAAGAGCTAAATTATGCCACTATGAGGGCCACTCAGTCTCAGTGAATACCACTGCATAAATTTACTTTGTCTTAGGTTTTCTCCCTCCCTTGAAGAGTCACTAGGAACTATAACTGTCTTTATGAACTTCTTGCATAAGATAATCACTGTCGGACTCCAAGTCTTCTTCATCTACTGATGTTTCTGCCAGACGTTTCATGCCTCGCTGTTTTGAAATGGCCAATGCATATTTAATGTTGTAGATATTCCATTCACAGCTGTAAAAATAAATAGGAACATGTTAGAAACAAGATTCCCTTTCTCTCCTAAAATATAAACACCTCTAAAAGAAGATGGTCTTGAAACTTCTAATACTACACTATCATCCTGCAAATTACTCCACACTGCAGGGTTTTGATTTAAATATAACAATACATACAGCTTGGAAACATCTTCAAAATGACGCTGGATGCTTTTCTGGAGGAACTGAATCACGGGCAGCAGCTTCTGTGACCTGAAATGGAGAAAATAAACAACTTGAAGTGTAATTTATATTTGTATGTGGAAATCTATAACCGTTCTAAATCTTAACAAGTGCACGTTACCTTAAAATGTTTGTATTTGAAAATTAACATGAAACAAACAAAAGCTTTTTACTTTTGATTGTACCATCAGTGATTATACTCAATACAAGTAATTTATTGCCAGACAATTTTTTTCTAATGTCCAGCTACAGCATGAAGTACTAATTCTGTTTGCTGTAATGATGACAGTTTCTTCCAAATACTACATTACTTTCCAAACAATGAAAAGTTTGTTTTAAACTTTCTACTTCTAGTTTTACAGCCACAAAAGAATAAAGTTTGTTGAGTCAATTCAGTCACTCAAACATTTAATACCAATGTTGAGGCAAAGAAAGAATTACACATGCACTGTTATTTTAACCTGCAGGACTCTGTCTCAGATGACAGAGTCTGTCTCTACCTCTCACTTACTATCATACCCTAAGTTGCCTATTTTTGTTCCAAGACGTCTCTAAACTCTATACTAGGGTAGGCTGAACATAAAACACAGGGCAGGCCCACATAGTTGTGAAGAACCATGTAGGAAGGCAAAGCACTAACAAGCTAACAGTGCATGCTATAATCACAAGCCAAGGCTACAAAATGCAGTTAAGTACCTGCTCATTATCTTTCAGTTATACTTACGTACATAATAGTTTAAAAACACAATTCGCAAAATCCTTCTAGCACTCCTGAAATCTTCATGCATTTATAGGCTAAGAAAGCTATGGAAAGTTTTATCCACAATATTTGAAAAATGCTTTTGCAACTTATCGTCATGGATCCTATTAGGCAATTCTCATACACACTGGTTAGTAAAGAAATTGTAAAAATCAAGTAGTTTCAAATGTTGTGAATGTATCTATCCAGAATGCTAGTAACTGTCAATGGAAAGTCCTAAACTGACAGGTATTTTGAAATGTTTGTCAGCTTTTTGACTTTCACAAGAGCTCACCTTGTTTTTAATTTCTGGCCATGCAGCATGAGCAACTTATGAGCCCAAATAAGATAGAACTCTAAATGACAAGATATCTCAAAGGCAGAGGCCAGGAACTCCAACACCTTCTCCACATACAGATCTGGGAGTGATGAGCAGACAACCTCAACTGTGCAAACAGGAAAACAAAAACAAACAAGCAAACAAAACAAAACAAACACACACAAAAAATAGACATTAGTGTTGAATTACTATTTAGAATAACATGAAAGAGACCATAGGGAAGGATACGGAGAAGAAGAGAGTATTGCCTGGGCAACTATTTCATATTTAATATTTTATTTCAGGGCACAAGTACCACAGACTCTCAGGAAAAAAGTATCTCCAATCACTACTGTATTTAAAAGCAAGAACTTAACTCTCCTTTTCCCCAAGGTGTGCCATAACATTTTTCCTCCTAACAGAATACTCTCCCCACCATTTCTGCTTCAGAACTTTTACCTCCACCCTTTCCTCCTCTTTCCATGTAACTAGTCTTTACCAAAGTCTTGTTGCCCCTGACTTCACAGGAGTTTCTGTATTCACTGGAACTAGTTAGGTGTAACAATCAGAGGCAATAAAGGACGCTTGGAAAGGTATCAGAGTTGCTGACAGGGGAAGTGTCTGAATGCTATTAGCAATTGGGCACCATGAAGAAGCATGATTTATAACTATTCAAAACAATCTCATGTGTAACCATGATGATCTTTCTCAAAATAACAAACTCTTACTCTCTGCAGCCACCCCAACTGTTCTGTGTAACATTCAATAGTAAATCTGTCTTTCTCTGTTAAAGAAACAGCCGCACATTCATTCTGTTAATAGTGCATTTCAGTGCCCAAAATTTCCATGCCTCACCCTCTGCTCCTGAGGTTTTTGGCTGCTGCCTACATACCCAGTGTTGCCTGTGTACATGGAGTCTTAGTTAACTTCGGTAAAAGAGAATCAAGTTTTGCCAGAGACAAACATCATTATGCCGATGCAAATATGCAAAGAATGATATACTGTGACATGCACAATTAATCAGCCTTGCTATCTAGGGTCTATGGTAATAAAATGCTACGAAGTGGTTGGCTTGCAACACATCTGAGTTCAGACTAGAGCATGTTTTGGATACATAAAAGGAATTTTATATTTGTTACACATGAAACACTAAGGAAATAATTACTTTTCACTGGGGTAACAACAGAGAGGCAAAGCTATGAAAATATAATTTAATGTTACTATAATGGAACTGTTAATGAAGTTATGAAGTTAAATAGATCATTGAAAGGTTTTTTGTAAGGTTGTATCTACAATGTGTAATTAATGGCTGTGAATGATAAAAAGGGTGCTAAGGAATGACTTCAGTAAATGTCCTCCAAAGCCAAGTGACATCTTACCTGTTCCTTTTGTTTCTGACATCACAGTTGTGAAAGCATCTATCTCTTGTTAGAAAGAGCCTGACACTTTATCAGTTAACTTACAATCTGTTTGGTTTG
Source organism: Anseranas semipalmata (assembly GCA_013399115.1). NCBI lineage: Eukaryota > Metazoa > Chordata > Aves > Anseriformes > Anseranatidae > Anseranas > Anseranas semipalmata. The sequence continues at coordinate 392,331 of VXAA01002051.1, forward strand.
CATGAATACAATCCTCCCTAATGAGGGCATTTACATTAGTTTATGCCTTTTCTCATATCATTGTGCACCTCTACGTCTGTCTCTGCCTTCTTTCTAACATCCCATTAGGCACTTGAAGACGTCCAGTATCCAGCTGACCGTCTTCATCACACAAGCGCACTATGTCATGTTAAACTCGTTAAGCCTCTCTAACATCAAGTGCATTCTGAGAACTGACATCCAAAAACTTTGCATGAATCTGGACCTGATCAAATTCCATGTTCAAAAGTCACTAGATGACCGTGCAGTAGATTGGCAAAATTATAACATAAGTTAACATGAAAAGGTCTATGTTTTTTACAAAAGATTGTCCTTTCGTCCGTTATTGTCTTCAGCTACAGCAAAAAGACTCAAGTCCTTGAATATTTTAACTTTTTTTTCCTCCCCAGAGCTAAACTTTGCCCTTTACGCTTCACCTTATTTGGCTTACACATCTCTGCTTACAATTAGCTTGGTCAAATTTCATGGAAGATCCACTTACCTTCGTTACTAGGTACAGCCTCTATAACCTCTTGAATTAACTTCTTTTCATTCAGCTTGAGGGCCATGATGATAGCCATAGTGTATTCTTTCTGATGCAGTGTTTTGCGTATATTGCTGGGTGTGACATCAATATCCAGCTCAAAAGGATCAAAAATTAGCCCAGAGTCCAGTGAATAGATAAGAAGACCCTCTGTGGTGGTGGCTGCCCAGCTTCGTCCTAGAAAAGAAGCAACAGTTTTTAAGAACAAAGCTGGGTTTTCTAGGATGGAAGCACAAGAGTAATGACAAACAGATGACTCTTTACTGCTTACAAGATGTAAGACAGAAAACAGTGCATCATTGATAGACCTATCAGCAATGACAATGCTTGTGAAAAATACCAACTGAAAGTAATATATGCTTAAGTTTCCTCATTATCCACTGCACAAGAGACTGGACTACTAACCCATCAGCACTGCATAATATCTGGAGAGACCATCCCCAAAGGCATTTGTACTTCATTATTACTCCACCATTGCTCTACTTTTTTTGCTTGTTTTATATGGAAGAAAAAAATCCTACATTCATCACCAATACTCACCCGTAGGAGAGAATCGCAGGCAAGTCACTCTTATTTCTGGTTTAAAGTGTCGAGAACTCATGTCACCTAAAAGAAAAGTTGAAAAATGGTTTAATACATCCACCAAAAGTTCATGGTCTACCTATCAACTCTACCTGTGCTATTATCATTATGCTGAAAAATGTGGAACATGTCAAAACTTGGCATAGTTAAAAGATGTGGTAAGTAACAGATAGTCCCTGTCCAAGAGATCTTACAGCTAAAATAAGCTAAATGTAGTCATGGGACTGAATTTTGCGGTGTCATTAAAGACATCAGAGAGAAAGCAAGCAACTAGAAAATCAAATTGGGTCTCATGGGTTCCACACTCAGCAGAATCTGGAATACTCGTGTAACAAATCTCTGTAGCCACAGCCCATTCAAGTAAACTATAAAACTGAGCTGGACAATTCAAAGCCTTCACATCTGGTATCTACTCTAGGGTCAAAGGCTTTGATCCACACTAACTAGACTAACTATACTAACAAGACAGCAAGGCCAAAAGCCATACCTCTTTTTACTCCAGGAAGAGGAATAGCAACACCATCTTCATCTCCAGCCCCTTCATCAATCAGAGCCATGCTGCCAAATTCAGTCATTTTTCTCCGATCTAAGTATTCCTGGAAAAACACAGAAATTCCAATCACTGCACTCAATCTCTCAAACACCTGTATTAACTGAAAATGCTCCGTAACATTCAGGAAATATTTACTGATTATTTCTTTGTACTTTATTCCACAAGTTCTTCCAAAATCATGGAGAAAACTGATAATTTCACAATAGCAGGCAACAGAGTCCAACCACAGATCAGAATCAGGCTGCTTCATTCTTATGGCCTCAGAATAACAAAACTCAGTTCAGACTGTGGCTTCACGTTATCAAATGTTATTCTACGTAAGAGGTGCACCATTTCCTCAAATGAAGTCCTGCTTTTCCTCCCCTTCAGCTTCCATAATCTCACTGTGCTAATACTAACAGTCGTGTAGCCACACAGTCATGCAAATTATGCTTTCCAGTGCCCCTCTCCCCAAATTTTTAAACAGCTTCCCCTCCAGGATTCTTTTCCAGCTGGCTCACTCCAGGTATCCTTTTAGCCACGTGTTAAGCTATGCTGGCACAATAAAGGGCAGCACAGAAATGAAGGCTGCTTCACAAACCATTGCTGTCAAAGAAACACATTTGGAACAGCAGACAAATACAGCCTGACATGAACACCAGAGCATTCATCATTCTTCCACGTAAGGGGATATTAAGAAGCCCTACCGGAATGTTTTTCTTCTGATGTTTTTCATTATTCACTTTAGTTTTAAAGGAACTTAATTTTGCATTTGGCACTATTCAGAAACAGTATTTGTAAAATTCAGTGATATTTTCCTGCGTCTACTCTAAACGCCCTCATTTCTTTGTTAACAAAAGCAACTGACACACAGGGAAAGTTAGCTAGCACAAAATATCGGTCACTTAAATTTTCGTATTATCTCATTAATTTTAAGTTAACTGCCAATTGACTTAACTATGGTTAAGAGTTCTGCTCATGTAATACAAACACACTGCAATCTGGCAAGATTTTAGTTAAATTTAAGGAATTATTTCTGTTGTCTAAGAAATAACTTCTTACAGATCTCTGCATAAAACAAAGAAAATGAACCCATGATTAACAAAATATTCACAAATCCCATCTAAATGAGATGTTACACCAAAAATCAAAGTTTTCCTGTGGTGGAGGGGGAACTGACTCCTATAGTCACATACCTCCATTGCATCTAAAGAAAAGTTGCATGAGATCTCAAATTTCTTCATAAGAATCTGTTCTTTGACATTATATATACAGACAAATTTTGACAATCCACCTGCCAGAATAGACTGACCATCTGCTGAGTAACACAGAGTAGTAAAAGATCTGGTAAAGAAAAAGAGAAAGTAGTTAATTTCATTGCCACATCTGAGCCAAAAGACGAGTACAGCGTCAAGACATAGACGAGAAATCATTACATTGAAAAAGTGGAGATCTTCATTCATATGTCATTAACATAAAAAACTAACAGTTTCTACATACTAATAGTTACATACTAATATTTACATAATAAGGTATCCAGTTAAAGACCTTTCACTTTTGTCAAATAAGTAACTGTCATGAGAATCTTAATATTATGCTGACAACACAAGCTTGTAACCGATGAAAAAGAACAGATGATCAGAATGATGCTGATCAGTGAGTGAACACAGCAAAAGAGAAAAAGGGTCCTTCCAGATGTCAACACAGGTAGTCTTTTCAAAATCCAATGTCAGAATCAAAATATTTGAACAGCAGACGCATTCTGAAATCTTCATGTACAAAACAACTGCAAAGCAACAGCTCAAAAGCAAAAGTCAGTGTGGCACCCTCTTTTCAACTGCTCATTTACTTACTTCCCCTTGGCTGCTTGTTTGGCAGTTATTTTATCAAGCTCCTTCCTTCCCATCTGAAGATCATGTCTTCCCTCAATTGAGCCAATTTGCACTGCATTTTCATGATCCCAAAATGTTATCTGTCCATTCAGAGAAGCAACTGCAAGCTCCTTGCCATCAGGACGGAAAGCAACAACAAGAACTGCAAAGAATTTAATTAATGCTTAAAAACATAGTTGGATTTTTTTTTTCTAGAAAAAGACTGTATGTTTTTTCAGGGGAAAAAAAAAAAACTATATTTTCCTAGCATTTCATCACAACTACCAGAAAAAGCTAAAGATTAACAAGTTCTCCGGACAAAATACAAATCTTTAGCTAATTATAAAGCTAGAGCTGGTTACATAGAGAAAGGATTTCTTGCACTGTTAACGAAGTACTATACAGAACTATCTCAAATTTTTGTTTTCATTACTAAGAAAAAGATCTGTATTTGACATGTTCTGTTTTTCATACAGTTGTTATATCATTTCCGATAATATTTTTATATTTGGTATAAGATAAAATAAAGATTACCATCTGAGTTCAACATTAGTGTCTCCTTGGTTCTCCAGCTGTCTAACATATCCCATAACTTGACCGTTTTATCCCAAGAGGCACTAGCTAGAACACATTTCACTGGGTTAAAGGACAAACTGCTGATGGGGCCCTCATGACCCGATAAGACCTAATAAAAGAAAAGATAACATAGAGTTAGGGGTAAGAGAAACTGAAGTTCATAGTCTGCATTCAACAGACTCTAAATATAGCAACAGTTACGCCTAACTGGTCCATGCATGCTTGAGGTAACTTTTGGACATGTGGAATGATACATACTAGTGATTCTCAATTTTTTTAATTTTCAGAAGTTAAAAACTGAATTCACTGAAGTGCTACCACTGCATAGGCATCTATAACCACTCTTATTATGCACATAGTCTCTATAGAGACTAAGATGTAGGAATAGGGAGCTTTTTTTTTTCCCCTTCTTATCAGAAGGAAAGCAACTGTGAAAAAGCAAGTCATTGCTCTGAGAATTCAAGATGTCCTGCAGCTGAAAACATTTAAGAAAACACACTAACAAAAACTATGAGTAAGAGTAATATAATTTTTTCAAGCATGGAGCTCCTACTCCTCTCAAAAGAAAACATGCAAAGGAACTAAACCCCAAACTCTGAAAATCCACTCAAGTATATGCAGAGATACTCAGAGATATCAATGCTCTGTATTCACAACCTACACCAAATTAAATGTATGAATTGCTGAGTTCATCTACTTGGCCATCTGATGTACAATAATGCTTAAGAATTGAAAATAGCAAATGACAGTGTCCCCTATTATTAAATGTACTCTGCAGAGAATGTATTTCAAACTAGCAGCAAAACAGTGGAGATTTAAACTGATAGTTTTCTCAACCTCCATATTAAATACCCAAACAAAAAATCATGTCTCCAGTCTGCAATAGCAAAACATGGAATCTGTATTGATCTTAGGATAGCACCTACAATTTCTTCATTTCTTCATTTCTACAAAATACGTAGAAAAGAACATGTCTGAACAACTAATGGAGTAATGACTCTTAGTCACCACATAATAGCACTGTAGTACTTTAGCAATACTTGTGTTACTTCAGCAGCTAGAAAGAGCTCATTACTCAAAAATTCTGAAACCTGTATTTCCCACAGAAATCCAGGATAGGCTCCATGAAATAAATCAAAAGTTTCTGAAAATAACATTGCTTTGTTCCAGTTCTTAAATACAAGCACAACAGAACACTTCATTAAAGTGTATTGAAGCCCTCCAACTAATCCCAAAGTTACTTAGTATCAGCAAAATGTATTCAGTGTTAACTTCAAGTACTCCAATTTTGTGGGTCCTTACATCTAACAACCTCCCACTCTGCATTGACCAGATGAATATTTCAAAGGAATCCTGGGAACCAGCTGACACAATCTCACCACTGGAGTCCACAGCTAAACAAGAGAACTGACTTGGTCGTGGAGAAGTAAAGGTACGGAAATTGCGGTATCTGTTGTAAATATGAAAATAAATTACAAAAACATTTCAGGTAGATTTAAACATATATTTTACAAACTTATTTTTTTACAAGTAAAATGAAATCCTTTTAAAGTATTTAAAGCAACCTACAGAAAAAATATTTTTTGTATAAAATGAGATGCAACGCCTCAGCACAATTCCAAGACTGAAAAATCTATTACTAATTCTGCAGAAATAACAGCCAAAAATATTCAGAAGAGCTTTCTTCTATTACATAGTGTATGTCAATTCTTTAGACAACACAGGCTTGTTTACACATCCAGTTATGGACACAGTTGTACTGTAATGGCTCAACCACTAACTATGGCAAATGCTGTTAGACAGGTCTTCCTCCTATTTGAATAGCAGAGGCAGAGAATGACCTTTAGATTTCCAGCTTCTCTGAGAAAAGTTCTTCCAGAATTTTGTTCACAGGAACTGGATGCAGTGACAGGACTCCTAATCACTATCTAAGTTTGAATCAAAGGCTGAACCGAGAATCAATAAAGCAGTACTCACATTTGTGCAACTTGATCTTGAAACCAGCAATCAGTACTTTGCTGCATTTTGGGGGTGTGAAGGCCGAAGACTAAATGATAAACAAAAGCTTTATGATAACTTACCTGTGTAGATCAAAGGCCCGCACTGTTCCATCCAGGGAAGCACTCAAAATGACATAACCACTGGAAGTAAAAGTTACAGCAGTTATGCCGCTGGTATGGTCTGTAAAAGTGACGAAACAAAAGCTGCTTGAGGTGTTCCACACTTTCACCTGCAAGAGAGACGAGAAAAACCTTCCTAGAATCCCCATAATCAGTTCAGAAAGGAAGGATTAGGCAGCAGCAGAGTAAAGAAAAATTAGCCCTAAAACTCTGCAATAGCATAAGGGACTTTCAAAACAGTTGGTAGGAATTTTGTGCAAGTGAAGCAAACAGAGCCACAGCTTATCATTAGACCCCTAAAGGCAAATATACAACAAGGAAATCTAAGTGGAGACAGTCAAAACATTTTTGAAACAAAGTTAATTTTCAATGAAAACTATGAAGCAGCAGGTCTTTTTTTTTTCTCCGTCAAAACTTCTGATTGTCAGAAGATGCTATCTTTGTCACATTTATGTGCCACGTGATTTTGGGATTAATCTACAAAACATCCTTCCAAACAAAAAAAACACAAACCTGTACACCTAGCTTTCTATTTCAATACAGTCATCTATGAGAATGTAATTTTTCTTTTAAATAGCAAGCTTCTCCAATGGTAATTGCAGAAAAATCTGTTTAGGAATTGCACTTTTATAAGTTGAAATAAATTTCTCATTGAAATCGATTGATAAAAGGGCATGAATTTGGGTGACTGAAAATTCATTCATCTCTGTGTATCATGGAACCATCGCAAACATATATAAATTAACATTTGATGAATTAGATCTTTTAGTGTTACTGCATCTATAATAAATAAAAAAAGAGCTGCTAAAAAGTATAAGTGATGCGATCTGCAGAGGATAACAATAACAACACATCAAAATATATATGCTGTGCAGAGAAAAATCAAAACGTAAAAAAAGCACAGAGAAAAAAATATGACCTTATATTAAGAAAAATATGTACCAGTTACAGTAACAGAACTTTCCACATTGTAAGCAGCTTGAATTTCCATTCTATCTTTTTAAGACTTAAGTTCATATTTCAATAATACTGTCTCACTTACTTTCCCATCCTCCCCTCCAGTTACTATGTATTGTCCATCTGGAGAATATGCTAACGAAACCATGCTGTTGAAATGGCCCTGCTGCTTTAGCACATAGGACTCACTTTGCCATTCCCATACCAGGAGCTGACCCAAACCTGTAAACACATAAGAAGAATTAACCAAAATTATCAATCCAATGAAGGGAACCTGCAAATGCAAGCCAAAAATCAGATACTTGCATCTAACTACCAAGGAAAAAAAAATGCTGATGCAAACAGGTTTCATTATGCATGTATCAGTCCTAATACAAGTCATTTTCATTTTAGAAGTTCAAGGTTACCTTCCTTAACAACCAGGATCTGTTACTTGGCTTAACATCCTCAGTATTACAACAATGCTCTTAACTAGTTTTGGCAACAAATGGCTGCATGCTGATAAACAGCCAAAAATCTGAAATATGCTAAGATGGAACTCTATTTTCATGTTTATGTCAATTCATTTGTTCATTTTGCATTTTTCATCTTTGATACTGTAGTTATCCGACTGGCACTTGACCTCGCTAACCGGTCACTACACTGAATAACCAAGGTAACCTTAGGCTTTCCAATCCTCCAGTTCTCAACATCAAGGGCTGTAAAGGAGATGGCAACTTTTTAATCTTTTAAGTGAACCAGAAAGAAAAACAGGGCTGCATAAAGATAGAAACTTTGTTACCATGCAAACCATCATGGACTGGGTGGAAATAGAGATGTTGGAACATCCAGGCAGCTTTGTAAAATGCCATGTGCAACAAGAAGTGGCTAAGGAAGAGATACTAGACCCAAAACAAGAGCACATTATAAACCACACCACAGAGGAGTCATATTCAAAGGATATGGGCTTCATTCTAGTTCTTATTCTAGTTCCCTGAATCACAAGAATTCTGTGAGGACAACTTGATTAGGGATACATCCTTCACACTGTGGAGGTGAGACTATAAATTATTAGCAAAATTTTAACATTTGAAGTCAAGAAGGGCAGGAGGAATTTGGACTTGTATGCCCACAACATTCCTCATTTTTCCATGACTACAGACCAAACAATTTACAAACCTGAACATCCAAAAGCAATCCAGTCACCAGTACAGTTGATAGAAATAGAAGCTATCCTTTGGTCTGAAATACTAAAGAAAATTACCCAATAAATAAACATGCATTTTCAAGCCTTGTGTGATAAAACCTCAAATCTGAGAAACTAGAGTTTATTTTCTCTGTTCCAGCAAGATCTTTGATTACTTTACTGAATTTTCTGTATCACTGTAACATCAAAAGCAGCATACAAGCTCTCTCCTTTAGTATACTCAAAAACATTAAACAGACAATACTGCCTTATTTGTAATGAAGACAGAATATCAATATCCCAAACAAAGACATACTTGCCAGTAACAGCATAACATCAAATTAAAGAAAATAAACCTTTTCTTTTTGTACAAGGAAATCATACATTCTTTAGCTAGCGTCATATAGCGATGGAAAAATATTATGCTATTTTCCAAACTACAGACAATTTATAGATAATCTTCAATATGCAGAACTTTTCTTTTTTCCAGGTATCAGCTTTACTCATTACAAAGAAACTGACAACAGAAAGTCCAAAGCACAGCAGGAATCTATGGCCAACAACCTCTACTCAGGAGTTCCTCATTTTTCTGTAATAAGCTATACAATAGAGTTGTATAGCATTTATTATGCAAGTCTACCTATGATTCTACCTTTCCAGGAGCTTACAATACTATATCAATACTCCTGTTTAAGATTTTTCTGCTCTGATACTCCTCCTTCACTACTAAACATGGTGTCTTCTCAAACAAAGAAAAAACAAAGAACCAAACCAAACCAAAAAAAAAAAAAAAAAAAATCAACAGCCCCTACTCCCAAACCAAACCAACCAACCACAACCCCATACACCTCACCTCAAGGAATGGATCAAATTGAAATCTGGAAGCTCATGGAGGTGGAAGATTCCAGAAGCAAAACCAGTGACCAAAAGGTGTGTTTTCTTGTGATAAGCTGCAGATGTCAGGTTATTAAAATCTCCCTCTTTATTGAAAAAATACCTGGCCATCAAAGAAATAAAAGAGAAGCAAACTGAATGCAAAAGAAAAGTATGCTGTTACAGTTGCATTTCAATAGAGGTCAAGTATTTTCAAAGTATCCTACAATAAAACTCAAAAGCACTACTTCTGGATTTTTAATATATATATTATATATATATATATATATATATATATATAAAAATATACTTTACATACTTTTTTATATACTTTATATATAAATGTACTTTATATAGCTTGTGAAAACCTAATTCTCTTCCCTTCCTTTTCCTTAATGTTTACAACTGCTACAGTTATCCTATAAGAAGTGACACCTGCTCACATACAATGAAAGGGACTAAAGTTAACATCAAATGAAATGCACTGTGCATTTACTTATCATCATCACAGGTGGCTTTCAAGAAGTCAGTGGTTATCCTTCTACATGTGAGCCTCTTACAGAGGCAATAGCTGTAAATACTGTATGCCTAGCGAAGGTTTTCTGAGTTTCTTAGTAGCTGTAGCTCTTAGTGGAATTAAACAGATAAGCACTACACAATGGTCAAATAAAAGAGCATCTGAACTTTGTTCAACAGTTGCATATTCCAAATTCCTTCTCTGTCTGGAAATGATGTTCACAGAGGCCAATTCCAACGCAGGCTGGGGTAGGGTACTTTCCTTATGCTTCCTTTACAGTCAGAGAGACTGAGAAGAGAAGCCTGATGTCAGGTGCTCCCAACTGCCTCTTCCAGAATCCCATGTCTCCCTCACTCCACTGACTAGAGACTGCCTATGAACATTGTTTTTCTTCCAGCAAAGCTAAATGTTACAGCTATCTTAAGACTGTATTTTCCTTTTTAAAACACATCTCATTTGATGTGTACAGACAGGGAGATACTTCAGAAAGGCATCTCCAAGTAGGTTACCAAAGAGGCTGATGAGCTATCTTTGCCAAACATTTTTGTCACCTCTTCAAGTCAAGCAATCTCTTTCTGCAAGAACTCACAGCTTCTAGACTTAGCTAGAGGATACTGTACTAATGATCTCATTACATTTGTTTGTGCTTCAAACATTAAAACTTACACCGTAAGTCAGTATTTCTTACATTATTAAAATTATACTGACCTGTTATTCTGAAGGCAAAGATATTGCCCTTCACATTGCCAAGGTAAGACAAACAGGTGTTCTACTGAAACTATTTATTATGGGATAAATAGTAACTTTCTAAATCCTGAGCACAGTTTAACATTACTATGAGCAATAAGTAGTGAAAAAGTCCAACATGGTAGACTCCCATAAAAACTCTGTCTTCGGAAAACTGAAAATCACTTACTTTGCAACGCGTGAATATTTAACCTTCTCTCTAATCTCCTGTTCATTTGGATTGGCTTTTCCACGAATTTCTTCACCCTTAGGTTCCTCAAGAAACTCTTCATCTTCTTTTATTCTGTTCTTTTCCCTAGCTTCTTTAGGGGGCATGGGCTTCAAACCATCGAGCTCCGTATCACACTGCCACACACAGAGAGCTCCATCCTGGCTAACTGTGTACAGCTAGAATACAAACACGCAAACATACGATTATCATGTAACAGACATTTTGAAATCTGCTGCCTTGTTAGAATGACTATAGAATTGCAGAACGGATAGAAAGTCTGCACTCTATCATTGGGATTATATTTTACTTAGTCCTCTAGCACTCCAGATGATTTGCTTTGGAAAATTCACTTGTCCTGAGAAACCGGTGATTTACTCTACCCTGCCTTCAGAGAATTTTGAAAAGACCAAAGGCAATTTTATTACCAGGTGGAGCTACAGCTGATTATTCTTTTCATATTTAAAATTATAACTTCTTGGGGGAGCAATTTTAAATAACTTACTCTCCTTTTAACATTTACTTCTTCAAACATTCAAGGAATTGTAAATTCATGATCACAGCAGTTGAGTTGAGAGACACTAGTTATGTATTTTAAAAATTCTGAGATATCAAAATAGTCAGCATCCTTATCTATAGATAAGACTGCTTCAGCTTCTTTAATATTGAAATTCAAGAATGTAGTGTCATTATGTACATACATCTAGACTGTTCTCTTCAAAAAAGCAGGCTACTATTGTATCCTTATGCCCTCCAAGTGAGTAATAGATTAAGTTTGCCCATCGCTCTGCTCCAAACACCCATGTGGACATGTCCTTGCTTCCTACTGCGAAACATCTACAAAAGAAAAGGCAATTTGAGTTAGAACACTGGTTTGCAAGACTTGTCACTGAGTGGAGAACATTCTGCATGGGAAGACAACAGTCACCACTTTAACAGTAATTTTACACACAAGGGTTGCAAACTGAAGTTAGTAACTCTAGCAAAGGTATATGGGATTAAATATATTCAAACAGTAAACCATGTTCATACTTGCAAGATATGTTTCTTTCATGGATAACGTGGCAAGAATACATTGCTGTTCCCTAATACATGCCTATTTCATACTTTCTAGTCTGCCTAGCTACAGTATTTAAAGTATATTATACTATATATACATACAGTATTCAATTAAACTATAATCAAAATTTTAAAGATAGCAAATACGTCAGAGCAAAGAAAATAGACTGTAACATGCATACAATATTAACAATGTGAGCAGGCAGACAGTGCTTTAGTTTAACAACTCACTTGGAATCATCGGTCCAGTCAATACAAGTTGTTTCATCATACGGACCATAATAAGTTTTGTCCAGAACAAATGCATTAAATTCTCGTTTCTTCCCAGGAGCATGGTACATGAGAGCAACATTGTCTTTTGTAATCACAAATTTCCTGTCATATGGGGAAAAAAAGCATAATTGCACACAAAGCTGTTAAAGTAAACAATTTTCCAGTACAGACTGCAATAAAACAAAACACTGTAATGTTAAAAAGGTTTCTGTGTCACTGAAACGATAAACATGGATTACTTCAAAACCAAATTATCTGCAGGTAGCTATTATCCCTCAACTTCAATAACGCAGGTATTAAGAGACAGAAAGCCTTTGGAAATATTAATCAAGTTGAATAATGAAACATTTATTCACCAGTTCTTATAAAGGAAGGAAAAGTTCAAACATCCAAAATAAAATATTCTATTTCAACCTCTCTTCACCTCCATAGATCGGTCACTTTCACAAACACAAAGCAGCTGCATCCCTGTTACACCATCCTTTAACGTTGCTCTTTAGCCAGTGTAATAGCCAGAACTGTGACTCCAACTTCCAAGCAAAAACTCATTCACAATCACATTAAGTCAATCAAACCGAGAAATGGTGCCAAAAGGGAAGTCTGCACTTTTTCTTCTCACCCTTCTGACGACTCTCACATTCATGTCACCACACTTTGGTTCAGTGACCATGGAGTTAAAATATAAGAGATGTGAAAAGAAGCACTCGATTCAGAGAACTGTCCCCTTCAGTGACACAGTTGTCTTAAACCCAAGCCAGCAGTGAAACTGCACCACCATGAGTGCCCTCATGAGACTCTGCAGCACGGACTGTTCCCCATGCGGGCTCTTTAACCCTCCCTATAATACAGGAGAACAGTAAGATTCATTGTGAATTTTCTGTGTTTCTGAAAGTTCCATCATAGACAACATCTGTGATGAGCACCTTTCCAAACTGTTTCCCAAGCTTTGCTTTTCCTCTTCTCTTCTCTGCTCAGCTTTACTAATAAAGCGGTCCTGGTCCAGCTCAAAATCTCTCCTACGTTAATTAATAGGTATCATTTCCTGACTGGTCAGAATGTTTTACTAATTGTTGTTTTGTTCTACAGCACACGCATTTTACTTACTTGCCATCAGGGGAAAACGAGACACTGTGCACTGGCTTGTGAAAATGAAAGTGATGTATCACAGATTTACCGATCAAACTGACAAGCAAGGCAGCTCCCTCTGTGAGGGCAGAAAAAGAAGGAACATGGAAATTATTCAATCCCCAAAGAAAACATAACCCTAGCAAGCTTATTTTTTTTCCTATTAGAAAAAAAAAAGAAGTACCTCAGAAACTTTTCAAGACAGCGTGCATAATGACGTATGAAGAAAAACAAAATCAAAATTACCAATTATTTTTTTAAAAGTTAAGTTCTGTAAATAAAGATACCTTCTGCCAAAATTCTAACTTAATTTTTAAAGCAGAGCACTTCTAATTTGTTTTAAGGTTGAATGCCTACTCTTCTCTTCAGGCAGTACTTTTACTTCATTCTTTTATAAAACAAATTCCTTGTTTATGCAAGTACCTTCATCAACTAGTATGGCAAGAGTTCCATCTGGAGAGAGCCCCACACACACAATATTATGCCGGGTAGCCAATGGGAACGTTTCACATTTATTACTGCAATAAAATGACAAAACAGTAAATTAAGTCTAAGAACGGAGAAATGACAGTCATCTTTGGTATGAACTAAATATGGTTTGATGCCTGCGTTAGAGCCACTGAATCAACTTAGATGTAAACCCCCCCACGTTTTAACCAGCTGCCGTAGCTACTCCATACACACCAGCAACGCAGGAGAGAGGCTCCTAAGCAGAATCCCAGCACAACACCTACCCACCACAGCTCTGGCCTGTAGGAAAAGGCAGATGACAGTCGAGGCTTTGCTATGCAGTACAAGACAGAGGCACTCAAGAAAACCACGTTACTAAATCAAATGCAAAGCGTTTCCTCCTCTTTGTTTCTACACCACATCTTCTCGTGCATCCCATGCCGTTCTCCCCGTGGACCTGTGCCCTGCAACACCTCTGTGCGGCTAGTCTAACTGGCCGGGCTTCTACTCCTAAGGCCCTGCCGGAACCCCTCCCGGACATTTGGGAAGCCGAACCGCTCCCGGAACACCAGCAGGCCGGGCCCCACTCCCCCCCGCGTCCCCCAAGCCGTGCGGCGGCGGCAGCAGGCCGCACCCCCGGCCGCAGCGAGGCGGAGCGCCGTGCCGGCGGGCCTCAGGGCGGGGAAGGAGGCAGCCGCTGGGGCTCGCTCACTTCTTCAGGTCGAAGAGGGAGATCCTGTTGCCGACGGGGCTGACGAGGCCGCTGCCATCGCGGGTGAAGCTGAGGTTCCCGCGGCGGTACACGGTGCCCAGCAGGCCGGAGAACTGCGAGGAGAGGAGGGGAGCGGTTAGAGAAGCGGCGAGGAAGGGACCGTCCCGGCCGGGCGCGGCCGGGCACTCACCCGGTAGGCGAACTTCATGGCGGCGGCCCCACGCGAGCAGCGCGTGTAACGCCCGGCCCCTCGCGCATGCGCCCGGGCAGGCGGCGGNCGAGGGGAGCCCTGTCACGCTCGAGGAAGCCGCGCTGCCTGTAAGCCGCGGGCTGGCACCCGCTCCGGGTTCGGAGCTAGCCCGGCCGGTGACAGGCACCTCCATGCAGCGGCGACCCAAGGGTCGTGCACGAAAGAGCACGCTTCAGCTCCCCTTAATTAAGTTCCCTTAATTAAGTTTAGAGAATGTTTTTCTAAAGGAAAGTAGCTTCGGCTAAAATAAAGTGAAACAAATCACTTCTTTAAACACAAGGAAAATAAGTCACAGCAGCAGAGAAGGTGGATTTCTTTTTAAAACATGTATATTTAGAACTGTAACGCTTACAATTTCATTAAACAATCTTAGTACAATGTGTTTAATCTAACAGTATATTACAGAACAATGTGAAAAATGATTTAATAGCAAACCATGAAAATGGAATTAATTATAATACCTGCAGTGTCAAAGTCACTAACTTGTTACCTTTTCCAGTCAAAGAATCCCAGCAGTCATTCACACTAAATGATGCTTTGGGTTTTATCCAGAATAAAATGGTATGATTTCCACAGCGAAAGGGCATTCCTTCACAGAAAGAAGATGCATAATAATAACATTTTCAGCTAGCAGGTCTACTTTATACAGTCTACTTAGACATTGTTTTAAAAAAAAATGTTAGACCAATGCAGAGTGCTTATTCATTCTTTAACTTAATTGCAATTCCTTTTGGAAAGAGGGTTTTTACCTCCCCCTTTGTAATTTAGCAGAACCTGAGTTTAGAAAAAAAATTGCCTAATGAGCAGTTCCTTTTTTTTTTTTTTTTAAACATATGTTTAGCTTTACTGACAAATATTTGATATGGGACAGTTTTCCTCTGTGGAGTCTGTTCACAATGCACCATTATAGAACTGCAAGTAGAAAAGGTCATTCTCACATTAAATGCACAAGTTTCAATATCAGAAGCAGGACATCAGAAGGAGTTGTAATTTTTCCAGTCACAGGTGAATTTGCAACATTCACAAAAATTACACTTTCTTTTTTAAACACTTTTTGTATTTACATTTCAAGATATAAATAATGAAATTTTTTAAGTTACATGTTTTAACTTTGCTTCACAATTATTCTACATCTGCAAGCTTTCCTATATCAAACCAACCTCTTTCTTCCCTCCTGAATGCGGAAGTCTGGCCTCTAATCAGTAATAATTACACTAAGCCTTCGTGATGAAAGGTTGACTGTTCAAGTATCACATCATACTGAAATTATTACCCCAATTTAAAAATTGGGGCAGAAAACCAAGCCACTTAGAAATGCTAGTAAAAGAAATCAATCTGGGAACTCAATAAGCCAAATAATTTATTAATAAATTCTATCAGTATCTTTCTTTGGTAAGAACTATGCAAGAGGATGTCCCACCCTCCACCCCCCAAAAAAATAAAATCATATAATATGTGACATCACAGTGTCTACTCTGTGAAGGAGAAAGCCTCAAAAAATTAAGGAATTTTGTTCAGTTAAGGTTGTTTATACCAGTAGCTCTTCCATGCATTTAAGTATGCAAACGATGGAAGTTTAATATAAGATTGCAATGACAGGAATTAATGATAAAAGAAAAAAAAAANGTTCAGTTAAGGTTGTTTATACCAGTAGCTCTTCCATGCATTTAAGTATGCAAACGATGGAAGTTTAATATAAGATTGCAATGACAGGAATTAACGATAAAAGAAAAAAAAAACAACAGAAAAGCAACTGTTAAGTCAATGAACAAGTTGTGGTATGCTTTGTTGTACTTCTGGCACGTGTGGAAAAGCCTGTAAATTACATAAAAATCCAAGATTTGGATAATTGTGTCATCCAACTCTAAATTCTAAAATATGTAGGAAGCATGAAACAAAGCTATCAGCTGCCAGACAAAAATAAAAAAGAAGTGGTCCAAATATTTGGATTTTTTGTTTTTGTTGCCCTGTGTTGAGATGCAGGATGTGACTGAAGGGAGAAAACCCAATAGCTTACACAAAACATACTGAAGTGGCAATATAAACTAGCTGACACAAGCTTCACTGTACATTTAAATTGATACAATTGTCTGGTGCTTCCATGGCCAGTAAATGTTGAGTGCCATAGGTCTCCTTAGCGTTAAAATGTTGCAACAAAGACTAATCAGGTCATAATCCTTTAAAGTGCTTTCATATCCAGTTTCTAATGGTTTTTGTTTTTCCTTGTTTTATACCAAGTTGTCACGTGATATTGACTTCCAGAACATGGTCGTCCTTGCTGGGAATGACAAGTATTTGCATACCCGTGCTGCAGTTGAAGACCTGACCAGATGAAAAGGATTGCAGACGGGGCATTGGCAAACCTTTGTGTTCCCCACTAGCTGCAGAATGCAAGCTACCTCTGCTTCTTATGCTGCTGCTGTCAGCTTGATCATCCACATTCTTGTCCACAGATAGGTTATCATTTTCAATCCAGCTATCTGTTTAAAACAAAAACCCACAATTTCATTCTGTGAAGGGATTAAGTAACTTGAGATTATTTCAGAGCTCAGATACACAGTCAACTTACCACATGTCAAGTTACTGAACACCTCTACTGAGGGAAACCTGCACACTTTTGGCCCGCAGCAGATGCAACAGTGTAAATTAAATTTTCTGTGTAAACCAACATAAGCAGCATTACCTCACATCTGTCACAGGCTACAAGAGTGCACACTGGCAGTTCCTGGAGCTCTGCTGACATATGGTAAGTTGCTTGCACGAGGGAGTTCTCACTACAGCTCTGGGGCTACTCAACAGTACAAAGAAAGACTCTAGGTTGATGTTGTCATTTAAACTCTTGATCTAATCTGGTTTATATGGCACAAGTCTTCAGTACTTCTTTTTCCTTAGTCCTTACAAAAACTGGGTTAAGTTTTCAAAGCTAATGAAATGCAGTAAATGTGCAGTTAATAGGCAACCCTCTAATCCTGAGGTTTCATTATCAAATTAATTTTCATTTGATTATAAATTAAGTGATAACTAATTTGTATAGTAATCTTTAAAGGAAGTAAGAAAATAATGCGTTTTGTTATTTCTCCTCAAAGATTACAGTTGCAATCTGAATTCAAAGTTCCTGTTAGAGCAGCATCTTATAAGTTTCAAATCAGAACTATGAATGAAGGTAGGTAAGAAAAACAGCTAAGGGTACTTGGTCACTTCCTTGCCTTGCTTTTCTCTTTACTCAAGAACACGGAAGAAGCAGAACCATTTCTGTAAGTAACCATGTATTCAAGATAGCTTTACCAGCATCAAGTTGCATGGAGTGAGCAGAATGATGAGGGAGGTATTTAAATAATCTGACATCAGGAAAGGGTAGATATCCAGCAAACAGTGGCATCACTTCCATGTGGACTTTGTGAGTTGCTCGAGCTGCTACAGGCATAGATATCACTCCAGAACTTTTTCCACAGACTGCCCAGTTACTACTGTTGTCAACAACTGCAAAAAATAAAGAGAAAACACTATAAAGATCATCTCTGAAAGAACAGAGAATCCTCAGTATAGTTTTAGAGCACTTTAAAGATCAGTATTTTTGCAATACCTAAAAACGCACAGGCTTTTTTGTGTGAAGAGCTTTGCAAAGAAAACAGCCCTACACCACAAAGGCACCATAGCTGGGCCTCATACAAGTATCTGTCCAGTCTGAACAGGATTTATATCCCATTTGAAGAGAAATTAATGAGAAAAAAATATATATTCTCAATGTCCTGGTTTTGTCTGTGAGAGATTTAGTATCTCTCCATACCAGAATATATAGAATCATAGAATATCCCAAGTTGGAAGGGACCCATAAGGATCATCGAGTCCAACTCCTGGCACTGCACAGCTCTACCCAAAATTTTAGACCATGTGACTAAGTGCACAGTCCAAACACCTCTTAAATTCAGACAGGCTAGGTGCAGTGACTACTTCACTGGGGAGCTTGTTCCAGTGTGCAACCACCCTCTCAGTGAAGAACCTCTTCCTAATGTCCAACCTAAACCTCCCCTGCCTCAGCTTGACACCGTTGCCGTGGGTTCTATCACTGGTGATTAAGGAGAATAGGTCGGCGCCTGGCCCTCCACTCCCCCTCGCAAGGAAGTTGTAGACTGCGATGAGGTGTCCCCTCAGCCTCCTCTTCTCCAGGCTGAACAGGCCAAGTGACCTCAGCCGCTCCTCATACGTCTTCCCCTCTAGGCCCTTCACCATCTTCGTCGCCCTCCTCTGGACACTCTCCAGCAGTTTTACATCCTTTTTGTACTGTGGTGCCCAGAACTGCACACAGTACTCAAGGTGAGGCCGCACCAGCGCAGAGTAGAGCGGGACAATCACTTCCCTCGACCGGCTAGCAATGCCGTGCTTGATGCACCCCAGGATACGGTTGGCCCTCCTGGCTGCCAGGGCACACTGCTGGCTCATATTCAACTTGCTGTCAACCACAACCCCCAGATCCCTCTCTGCAGGGCTGCTCTCCAGCGTCTCATTGCCCAGTCTGTACATATAGCCAGGGTTGCCCCGTCCCAGGTGCAGGACGCAGCACTTGCTCTTATTAAACTTCATGCGGTTGGTGATTGCCCAGCTCTCCAATCTGTCCAGATCTCTCTGCAAGGCCTTTCCACCCTCAGCCGAGTCTACAACTCCTCCCAGTTTGGTGTCATCGGCAAATTTGCTCAAAACTCCTTCTAGTCCAACATCCAAGTCGTTTATAAAAACATTGAAGAGGACTGGCCCTAAAATGGAGCCTTCAGGGACCCCGCTAGTGACCATCCGCCAGCCTGATGTGGCCCCATTTACCACAACCCTTTGAGCCCTGCCCGTCAGCCAATTGCTCACCCATCGTATGATGTTTTTGTCTAGCTGTATGCTGGACATTTTGTCATTATATATCATAGAAAGTCTAGCAGATGACATTGAGACAAAATTACTTGGGAATTTTGTCAATATGCTTAAGAAAAATATTCTTACCTTCATACATAAGTTTTGTTGTGCAATATCCATCTGATTCTGTTAATGCTTCATCTCTGTCAACCTCTGAGAGGTCAACAAGTCGGGTGATGGACACCTCTAAAGAGCAGAGTGAGCCTGTTTTACAATACTCTGTCCCCAGTGGTGGAAAAATCTCAGTTTTCACATGGTACAATGTCTATAAGGAATAAAAAAGTACCATTATCAAGAAAAAAAAATAAGGGCATTTTACGTGTATTTAAACGAAAATGGACAATTGATGCAGTATGAACGTAACTTTGCATTTAACATCCATGTCCTATTACATCTCTTCAATGCAAGATACAGTTATAAGTAATGATCACTTCATTATATAGCTATGTAAACCCAAATTTGATTCAAACTATTTTTGATACCAGCAGTAACTACACAATTTTTCCATCTACTTCCATGCTTTAACTCTTCAGCCTTTCAATGTTCCTAAATGAATACAAGTCTTATAATTGAAGCAACCTTTTTGTAGTTTCTTGACTCCTCACTTTTCAGACACATCACACAATTTTCAGGTAATAGAGGAGAACTGTTTTATCACTCTTACCATCATAGTCCCCAGAATAAAAGTGTTATATTATCAAAGAACTAAGTTAATTACTACAAAATTAAATTTCTATCAACAAAAAATTAAGAAAAAAAAAATATCACTGTTTAACACATTTAGTTCCCTTAAAAAAGATCCAGAAGGATGCTTATACAAGTGCCAAAAATGCTAGTTACATGCGGTAGGTGAGCAAATACCTTGTTGCTCAGTGCCAGTTTGTCATAAGCAGGTAGAAAACACAGTAACACTGAAAACAGACAAAAGGATTTAACCCAATGAAAGATTTCACATTTTGCTACTTTTTACGGAAGCATCAAAAAGGATAACAGAAGACTGAATTTAGAGATGAGATTAAATAAGGTTGATAGAATTCTTTAATGGGAAGTCATAGCTAGCCTAAGCTTCCTAGCTGATCAAAGTAGTAAGATGTTTGTCCATAAGGGGTAAAAAGAAACATTTAAGATAATGGCCTAGCAAACCCTAAATATTTCATTAGAGGAGCTCATCTCAAGCAATACAAAAACAATTCAAATGCTCATAACAGCAAAGATCTTTGGAAATGGCAATCTACTTTGGAGAGGGCTGTCTGAAGCCACCAGGGAAAAAGCAGCTCAGTAGTCTAAGAGGGGGAAAAACACAGAACAAAACCAAAACAAGAAACAAGATCAAGAAAACTCACACAAGTGTTGTTCTCCCGCTATCCCATTCCAGGGGTAAGCATATGATTCCACCTTCCCTTTAGTTCTACAGTTCAACTATCTAGCTTTCCAATGGTTCTAAGTAGGTATCAATCTCGTTATGTAAAGAGAAGTTTTAAAACATATTTCTTGACTTCCCCTTTGCATATATTAGGAAACCACATTCGGTTAATATATGATATACTTATGAGCACTTACAAAAAAATTTTCCACTTGGAACTCATAAGTGAACGGCTTCAGGATAAGAGACTGTTTTTCAGAGGTAGCTGGACAAAAGCTGACTGAAAACAGGCACTGCAAGGAGACAGGGAGCTCTTTTGTCCACTTCAATTCCCACACAAAGAATATTGATTGCTTACTATATATGACCTGAAAGAGAAATTGATTGTAGTATTAGCTCTTTCCTTCCTCTGAGAAAGAAATGGAAATACACATGCACATACATATGTTTGTATGTTCTGGCATTAACATAGCTTATAAAAACAAGGCTACCCAGGTAGTGTACAGTAAAACATGACAAATATGCAACCAAAATAACTACTAATGAAATCTTTTACTTATACGTGCGTTGTTAAAAACAGGGAAACATTTCACTGTCAGAATCAGTGTTTCAAGAGGGATCACTAAAAATATTTTTCACACTCAAGTCAAATTTAATAAAGATATTAAGCATGTTTGCATATCCTTTTCCTAGGCAACGACAATGAGCAATTTAATATCATGTTTATACAGGCCTGAAATACTTCAAGGGGATATGTAGTGCTTTGCAAGAAGCAAACGGACAAGTTGGAAAACTTACCTAATAAACTCTGTATCTTTTAGAATTTAATATGACATCCACAGATCTAAGTGCTTTCTAAAGCATCTTAAAGAGTCAAAATTACCCAGAGGACTGCAAAGATCTGACCGAACATCAGTTGTCAGCCTTACTAGAGAAATCTACGTGCAGAAGCGCTAATAATATTACTAGCAAGAAGCTTCATCTAACCCTCCTGTCAATACGCTCACAAACAAAAAGAAACTTTACCTGTTGAGATTCAGGGTTCAGAGGTACCAGCTGCAAATCTGTACAGTCAGCAGAATTTTTTAGGCTGTTGTCTGAAAGCTGGAAACAGAGTTCTGACAAATTCTGTATGCAGACTTGCACATACTTCCTGAAAAACAAATTTGCTACCAAATTCAACAAACTGTCATGAATATTTACGCTTAAAGAGTACATGTCCATAAAATTGCTGTCAAAATGCACAGCTCATACAAAAACACAAAAGCAGGTGTATTTCTTTCTTCCAGTCTTTTCTCGATATTTATTAATCTGTAGAAACAAGGCTGTAAAGCACCCTCTTTCATATTAAATAAAAACAAATAACTACACAGAAATAAGCTGGCTTGGTTTCCCTTATGGATATTTCCAGAATTGCTGAAACCTTGTATTTATTTTATTGTTATGAAAGTGCACTAGAGAAAATATGCAAGCTTTCAGTGCACAACTGTGCAAGACAACAGAAGCCCAACTTTAAAAAAAAAAAAAAAAAGGCCAGCTATAAATATTACTTATGAAACTCCAACTCCATATTTTCTAAGAAGAAAGAAACAATAAATACTTAATGAGTACATTACCGTTTGCCAGCTGACAATAAGGAATGCTTGGCATTAAAAGGTATGCAGAATGTTAATGCAATAATAGTGGAGTAAATTGACCAGGGACAATCAATGGTTACCTAAAGGAAAAAGGGAACAAAGTTCTTACTCGTAATGGTCTTTGATATAACGATTTTACGTTTCTCCCCATTTCAAAACAAACCTTTGCTCAGCAAGTGTCTACATCTAATACATCCAGAAGGAAAAAAAAAAAATCAGTATGTCAAAAACTAATCTGAGAAAACATTAGTCCTTTGTTTTTTTTTCATGTGAGTGGGGTATGAAATTTTGAAGAAGCTTTTCCTGTGGAAATTCATCTATGCAGTTCTGAAAACCAGAAATAAAGGAACATGCATAGAAGAAAGAAAAGATAAAGGACAGTGACAATACTAATAGCATCTTACTACAATAATCTGGTAAAAGGTCAATATTAAATATATTGCTGTAAGAGCTATTACTGAAATATCTTTATAATACTTTATTAAATACAAGCTTAAAATATTTTTAAAAATATATTAAATGTGTATTTGTTTTAACTTTAAGCAGCACACTGAACTAATGAGTTTCCCTTGAAATGAAGGCTGCCATTCTTCCAATTCTAAAGCACGTGCATTTAACAACATAGTTGTATATGCAGGGGAGGGGAGTGCAAAAAAGTATCTTTTGTCACATCCCATTTTAGCAATGCTAGTCTATAGCTATTCCTTTTTACTCCACTGTTCACATACAAGGATACATGATTTGAAATTGGAAGAAATATCTTTCCCATGAGTCAGAAGGGAGGATGTAAAGACTACCATGCTACCTTTCACAAAGACACAAGTATCCTTCATCCTATAAAAACTGTATCCGGACATTAAAACTCAGACTACTAGCAACTTGAACAGCTGGCAATATAGTAAACATAGTGTATATTTCTGCTTGTACTTATATATTCTCTACATTTATAACATTTAGTATGATTTTTGCATTTATATCTTTAAGTGAAAGTTAGTTCAATGCAAGCAGTTTTTCCTGCCATTACCACCACTTATATTTTGTGGAGTTCATGCCCCTGTGATCAAGTAGATTTCATAGTAAGAATGTTAAATGTCATCTTACTTTCTGATCAACAGTAGCCATACAGTTGTCCTGTTTCTGCTTCTCTTTGTTTTTTCTGTGAACTTCTTTATTTGTAGCATTTTCTCTCTCCACTGCAGATTCTGTGGCTGATGGTAAATACATGACTTCTAGTTCAAATTCAATCACATGATACGCAGGAGCCACTGGCAAACTGATGCTTGTAATCTTTTCAGAAGACTGAATCCTTAATGATGATTCTGAGATCTTTTCTGTAGTTGTGTAGAATGGGGAAAAAGGTGATTTTAAAACATTCAACCCTTCCCAATTTTCATTTTAACCTGTAATTAAGTAAAGAAGCCAGCCTAAAAAGCTAACTGTCATTGAAAATATGCAGTACCACAACCATTTCCTAGCAAGACCTTCATGTTTTCAGAAACAATGAGAAACCATGTTATATAGCTCCCTAGTAACCTTCTCATATTAACTATAATCCGCACATCTTAAAACCCACTGCTGTTCACAACTTCTCAATAGAAATGCTCTATCGTTCTCAAACTGCAGGAAGGTAACCACCACTTTCGGTATAGCAGACCCTTCCAATGTTCAAGAAAGAACTAAGAAGATGATTTGATAACAAGCTTCAAATTAGCTAAAGAGCTACTTCAGTCTATCACATGACACACACTGAAGTTTTCACAAAGTCCTGCACCTCCTTAGTCTCACTTAGACTACTTCACAATAAAAACTTGTTGTCAAGTTATAACATAGTCTGCATAGTAATAAAAGCTCGAAACAATATATTTGGAAATCATGAAAGATGCTCACCTCAGCAGCTACTTCTCTATACCTACTGAATTTCATCCATGAAAGTAAAAGTTGTCCAGCTATATTTGCTGAAAAGTTCACAGTACTACTTTGAGGGTGGAAGTTTAAGACTTTTGAGCACTGAAGTACTGAGTTGAAAGTCCCTAAAATTGTTCTTAATAACAACTACTGAAAAAGAGAGTATCAGTGTTCTCAATACAGCTTTACTTCAGGATTACTAAATTTTCAGCTATTTAAAGATTTTTACTTCATTGCTTACCCCTGGTGTTGGAATAGATCACTGCCTTGCTCTCTGGATGGTACAAAATAGGCATGGCATCAGCATTACTGAGCTGCAAAGCATCCCCATTCTTCATGCTGTAATGACCTGTAGTCACGGTGAATTTCACTTTCTGTGGAATGCCAGCCAAAAGGCTATCTGAAGAAGAAAACAGCAATTGTTAACAGATTCCAGTACTCATTAATAGATGGCTACAATGCACTCCTAACGTTTGCTAACAATACCTCCAAGCAACTTGTCACACGCGTTAGTGCAACTTAAAAGCTTGGGGTTTTGGTGTTATGCAACATTAAGTCATCCAAAACACAGTGGGTTTGGTCACTCAAGTTGAAACAACCTGTTTCTCCATGGTATGTATCTGACCTAGGTTTAGATTAGCTAACTCGCATACAGCATAGCTATGGCAGCACAGAATTCCATGAAAGATATAATCCCAAAGAATTTACTAAGCTTTTTGCTAAATTCTACAGGTTGTAAACAGGTTTATATTTTTACATCTATGGTGGCAGTCACACACTCATGCTACATTTACATAATCAAGATAAGAGAATGCTAGTATGCCCACAGATTCTCAAATATCTGAATCAGAACCATCAATTTCATAGGGTAGCTAATTTGATTAATTCCCCTCTCCCCAGTATGCCTGGCCTTCCTTCACCACATATCCCAGTTACAGGGGTTGCAATAGCACAAATGCATATTAACTCAACTGCCTCAGTTAATAGCCTGAAAACAAAATCACTATCAACTTCAGCTTATAAACTACAATAAACTCTACAAGTAATGCTCAGCCATCCATGAAACCAATGAATGCATTCAGTATTTATTCTAATAACTTTAAATTATCACCTCCAGCAGAGAAACCCAATTCTTACAACGTATTTCTTAAATACCAAAGAGACTGCTGTATCACAGAACTAACCCATCAGTTCAGTTAATTAAAAATGTAACTATTCAGTTCTCCTAATCCATGTGGGAACTCAAATCATACCTGATATTTAAGTGACACTACATGTTCAAATTTGAGCCAAGTTCTGAAATTGGTTGTTGAGAAACTAGTCATCATTGACATGATACTTGATCAATAATTTGAAAAGTGAGATTTTATTTGAGACTGCTAGCTCAAAATTAAGAGTAAGGCAACACAATTCTGAATAAAATTCAAGACACTTAACCTAGTTGCAATGAGAGTGTAACAGAACTTATTAAAACAACTTCAGCGTAGCAGTTGTACCTACCAGTCATTGGTTCCACTTTTAGCTGGGGCTCCTGAGAATATACATCATACTGCACAATTGGATAAATATGAAGAAGGACAAACTGTACTTTTCCCACAGAAGTGCACAGTTGCCTGAGCGTGTATGTACCAGGTTCCTTGGCCTTTGAAGAAAACATTTGAATGGCATTTTCAATTTAGGAAGTACTTCTAGAACAAACCTACTAAGGACAAGTATTTTTCAGCTCATTTCTATCAGAGCCTTTGCACTTGTAAATTAGAAACAAAGAAACCAACCAACAGAATCATTCTGTAAGTGACAAGATTGTCACAAAAAGTGCACCTGTTCCCTCATTAAGATATAAGCTGCAGAGTGCTGGCTGAGGCTTGAAAAAAACTTAACATGTACCAGTAATCAGAATAACTAACATAGTAGCTATACTGTCAAATTGTTATTTGGGGATTTTTTTTTGTTCCCCTTCACCCTCTGCCCCGTGCCCCATACATTAAAATATAGTTATATTTATTAAGTGCTGAAATGATATTTACCAAGTAGCACAGTGCTTATTTGGCTAACATTCATCAAATCCTACAACATTTATATGAGACTTCAGCTCAAGCTATTGGTTTCACACACACACACACACACACAGCCCATGAATGCTTACAAAAAAGTAATACATATTTAATTTCAAACTCTTCCCTTGCCCTGTATAATGGGCTCTAGATGTTTTTAGATAACAGTATAAAAAGTAAACCTGTAGCACTATCATCTGTTACTATATTTATTCTTGATTCTATTTGCTCTCAGATACTACTGCTAGGAAATGGGAGATGTTTTCTTTTTCCATGTGCCATTTTACCAAGTGTAATTCATAAAATACATATTGACGCTGGGTAGACTTAAATCTAAAGGGTGGGATTAAAAGTTATGCAGAAAAGCTGCAATGACTTAACATTCACACCTCACACACAGTTATTTGCAAAGCAAACCCTGACTGAAAATCAGTACTATGCATTTTGATGATATAGTCACTACATGTTATACCTTGAATATTTTACAAACAGATAAGCATGATTGAAGTATTTTGTAATGTATGCATACTTAAAATCTCAACATGGGATGAAAATACTAGTCTGAAGAACTTAGATAATGCTTTCTGATCTCTTAAAGCCTGAGGAAATACACTGAAAGGGATTGCTTGGAAGATTATTATCAGTTAGCATAAATAATATTAATAATCAGTCTGAAATCTACAGAAAATAAAACTCCCTTTGCATCTTAGGAGTACAGTCATTCCTCTTTCTGCAAAAGTAGTGCAATTAAGCACCACTGCAACAAAAATCAGAAACTAAAATGTCACAGCAGTAATGGATGTTTTAAAAAAATACTTGGTGAATACTGCAGCTCAAATCTAGAGAAGTTTTCATCATGTTGTCTAGTACCATACTGTCAAAAATCATAATACATTCAGATTTTCCCTTTAAGGACAGGCAAGTCACGCTTTGAACAACTTCATAAAGGTCAGTAGGATTCATACTGAGCAGTTTTCCCATGAGAAGTTCCTTCAAGAAAGAAAGGTTGGGAAAAATAGGAAAGTTATCAGGATAAGGCTGTCCATCCTACAACAGCATGCAGAACAAGGCAAATTTAAAGTAGATCTGTATCTAGCATTTCATCCATATCTCTTCTTCTGTGGCTTCAGATTGCTTCCAGTTCCCACTAAGCCAAAGTGCCTGCTCAGATCAGTCTCTAACGGCTTTCTTAAGGCTCCTTCACCTGAAATCAGTTCTACATACAAATTAAGTTATTTTACAGAGAACTACATCTGCAGCCACCTGACATTGCCAAATCCCATTAATTCGTTCCAATCTCTTGAAAGAATTAGAAACCTTAAAAAAATTAGGTCACTAAGTAGTTCAAATGACATCACTACCATTTCACATTGTATCATCAGGGACTTGAACTCAACTTCTATCTTGAGGTACCTGTTAGCCATTTCAGTTCCACAATGTGCACGTGCACATGTAACAAGTGCATCTCTCTAGTGCTCTCTGCACCAGTGCCTGGAAGAACAGAAAGGCAGAGTATGCAAGCCTACAGAATGCTTCACTCAGCTTTACTCTAAACAAAGTTTATGACTAGACAGAAATTAACAGTTTAAGAGAAAGGAAAAAAAAAAGAAACTAAAAAGGGAGAAAGTCTCAGGCGTGAAGCACCTGAAATATGGTAAAGAATGCTAAAGAAACCTCCTGGCCAGCTCTGTTAAGCTATTAATTTTTGGTCATCAAAAGAAGGTATGCAGATGCTTATTTCATTATTACTATTATTATTATTATTATTTTTTAAAGCGGGAGCAAAGCTATTTTAAAGCAATTAGAAAATGCCAAAGCTAGCAGACATATATGCTGCTAGCAGGCATATATACCATGTATGACTGCAAAATCCTTTCTTCAGAGCATCCATACCCTTTCCAATATGCAGATCAGATAATGTTCAGAAAAGAAGCAGCTATGAAACACCTGTTACATTCCTCATTCTGTTTCCCTATCTCTTGTTAATCACTCAGGTGCTACACTGAATTTCTCAGTGTTTTCTCCAACTTTCTCTACACTGATGTTTATTACTGTAGCATTGAACTCTACTAAATATTCCCCCATAAAGGTTTAAAGAGGTGAGGAGGAAGATAGTATCTAAAGAAAATCCAAGGAACAGAATGACAAGATACTTGAGGCCAGAAGCTCCTACTCCTGGAACTTCAAACAGATGGTGAAATCTCGCTTTTGAAAAGGCTTGGCATTTTACTTGCTATAACTAGGTTGGGAGGAAAATGCCTTTCCCCATTTCATTAAGCAGCAACGGTAAAGAAACAAGCGAACCACAGAGCAGAAAAGTACAAGCTCACAAAATGAAATAAGCATTTAAAAAAACATAAATAAAACAAGCAAAAAAAAAAAAACATCACTCCACCACACACATGCACATACCACGAACAACAAC
Organism: Anseranas semipalmata; assembly: GCA_013399115.1. Taxonomy (NCBI): domain Eukaryota; kingdom Metazoa; phylum Chordata; class Aves; order Anseriformes; family Anseranatidae; genus Anseranas; species Anseranas semipalmata. The sequence continues at coordinate 421,193 of VXAA01002051.1, forward strand.
ACACACACACACACCCCAAAAAACAAAAACAAAATTACCCACCCACCCCCAACTACTCCCTGCTGCACTCCCCCCTCAAAAAAATCACAGAAAAACAAAAACAAACCAGGACTGGTACCCAAAGCCTGCTGATTTCTAGTTACTATGCCATCTAGCACTAGTAGTAATGTAATGCGAAAAGAAGCGATGAGCACTACTATCCTTAAATACCACAGCAATTTCTGGAACTACGTGGCTTGGTAGAGGAAGAAAAGGAGGGAAAAAAAATTGATTGCTCCAAGTACAAATCTGGCTTAGAAGACATGCATAAGTGGGGAATTGGAGGAGTTTTGTATACAACACTATATGGCAGAAGCAGGACTGTAAGCCATTTGCTGAAGGTGGCATTTAGATATTTTCACAGGTATTTACTCCTGCAAATTTAGTTTCCTGTAGCAGAGAATCCTTATCTTCTTTATGTTATGACCTTTCTCATTCATTGCATGATTAAGATGAATAACAGGGCAATTTTAATTCTGGCATCTTCTGAATTCAAACATTTGATGCTGAGCTTAACTTTGTCATATTTCTTGCCAGTAGTTTTACTACATCCACTAAATGAAAAAATATTCTACCATCTTCCATAGTGAACAACAGGCTAGCAACCAAATTTAACCACACAGTCACTTACTGAAGGCTAGAAAATGCAGTCCCATCAAAATTTTTGTAACGTTATTCTGAATAAGCTTATCAGCAAAGGCAGACTTCATGAGTAGTACATTATCTTGTATATGAATTCATCACTTCAATTTTTGGCAGCAATAATCAAGATGTTTAAGTTTTGGAAGGCTGACTCTAATGATTACTAATAGGAGAGTCACCAATACATTTTGGCACAACAACAGCAGCCCTCTTTAAAGGGAAATTACGGTCTAGAACAATGAAAAGAAAGCCACAAAGGGAATGGCATAACCCAAGCTGTAACAGGAAGCAATACAGGTACCACTTGCCAGCACTATGTTCTTCCTCAACCAGTGCTTTTAGTTCTTTCATGAGTGTTATGTTTACTCAACCATAAAAACATACCTGAGTACTGAACGTTATTTTATTGACCCCTGGTTCCAGTATCAAGTTGTGACACTTTAACATGTGAGCTCCATCTTCTAAAGTCACCCCTGAGGGCATATCCAGAGAACTGCTGCTCTCTTGCCTTCGTAGTAGCATGTGCACGTTTTTGCAGATAATTCCTGCTGTGTTCAAAGAGTTATCTGAGGGACTCCGTTCATACATTTCATATAGCTCCAGCGCTGGCAAGTTGTTTCTTGACAAAGGAAATCCTACAACCTCATTTGGAAAGCTGATAACACCATTGGAAGTTTTGTGCTTGGTGAGCCACTCAGCTGTTTTCCTGTAATTATTCTTCTCAATGCTGAAGTGAACATGGATAGCAATCTGATCCACTTGGACAGGGATGGGCATTTGGCTCAGCAAAGTCAACTCAACAGACAACTTCCCACCCACATGGACAACAGCATTTGGAGGGTCAAAATGTAGAGTTTTCAGTTGTGCAAAGGAGTGCATAGGTAATATAACTTTTTGACCTGAAAAGGTAAAAAAAACAAAAAAAACAAAAAAATCAGGGATTTTATTCCTCCCCTATGTTGCTGGAGATCAGCAATTGTTTTTTTCCCCCCTCTCAAAAATTTAATCCCTAGAATTAAACAGATCAACAACTTTTCACAAAGAATCCTTTTAAAACAAACCAATACTTTCACATTTTAATTTTATCTTGCATTGAAATGAGACTTGAGATGCTGGGATTCACTTTCTAACAATTCATCTACTACAGTTTTAGTACTCCTTAGGCTACTGAGACAACTATGTGAAGAGATAGTATCTAAGCAGAAGTTTAACATTTCAGTACTACATAAATTGTCACAGATGATCACAGTAACAAAGTGGCAAAATTCCCAGAGTGTATAAATAAAGAGCAAATACAAGCTTAATAAATATAAGTAATATCAGTATATTATATATAAACAACATTAGTCAGATTGATGCCTTGAGCCATCAGCTTTACCAGATAAGGGTCTTTTACTCTTCTAGATTAAAAAAAAAAAAAGAAAGAAAGAAAGAAAGAAAGAAAGAAAAAAAAATACTGAAGGCAGTACCAAAACTTAATTAAGAAGCAAGTCTAAAATAGCATATGATATATATCCATTCCTCAAGAAAAACTGCTGCATAAAAATGAAGTCTTCAGATCTACGGAAAGTGTTCTATATAAATTGTCACCAATTTTGGAGGATAAGCTATTAGTGAAGCAGAGGAATGTATAAAGATAAAAGGTAGTATGGTCAAAATAATAAGCTGCAAGTGAGTGGGAACAGATCCAACATCAGAAAACAAAGCATCATCACAGAGCTGTCATCGGCATGCCAGCAATACAGAGACAAAGATAAGTTAGGAATTGAGAAAGACAATACAAGAGAAATTATGAGCTGCCAAAGCAGACAAACAGATAGGCGAGGTAAAACAAAAACCTCCTGGTATTCAGAATGAAAACATTAATTACTTCCATCATTAATTAGTCTTAATTATTTCAGAAGTTTTATAAATGCTCTGGAGATGACAGGAAAAAGAGCCATGTAATGAAACCAAACAGAAAAGGCTTTCCAGTCTATTTTTACAGAAAGATCAGATTAGAGAAGTTTTATTTATTTAAGAATCAGACTTACCTTGATTCTCTGCTTGCTGATTGGCAAAATCTAGTATTTCTTGGCAAAAGCTTTTGCGTTCATCTTCTGTTAAGTGGTTATCACCAGCTAAAAGACTGCTTGTTTGAAGATAACTAACAAAGTTAAGGAAACATGAGGCGCGATGTTTCAGTACATTCAGAAATTTGACTGGAAACAACACAGTTCAAGTACTGCCTTTCTAATCTTTTAATTTAAGACCTGCCTTCATCATCACATTCTTCCATTAGAAAAGAAACAATGGAAGATTTACTGTCATCTGAGAATACTGGAGAATCTCTAGTTTTCACAGACTTACTAAAAACACGATCCATTATTAACTTCTGTAAGCTTCCCCCCAACTCCCATCTAAAAAGACTAGTAAGCATAAAAAATTCATTATTTGACAACAGATAAATGCAGCATGCAAGTTAAAGACCCAACCTGTTGCATTACACTGCACATTTAGAATTAAATAACTAGAGTGTTTGTTTACTTTCCAATTTACTCTGTTGAGAATCTGCCAGATGTTACAGCACCATTTACCATAACTAAGTTATAAGGCATTCCTTGTACTTTTGAGTGCTGAGGATACAGATGCTAATTTAAGAGCAGAAGACTGCAATATTACTGGCTCAGATTTTTTTTTTAAGAGCACATGCAGAGAAGCAGAGAAAAATTAAGAGTGTTTAAAAGTGGTTTAAGAATGTTCAGCGACAGACATTTACAATGTCTAAGTCTAGTTTAAAAAGAAAAGTCCAAAACCAGTTACAATACAATTCCTAGTACTGTCACTTAGAGACTAAAATGTGAGCTTTTAGGAAAACAACAACAAAAACAAGATCATCAAATCGAGTCCTTCCTTGAAACTTCCACAAGATCTGTCCTGCAGAAAGAAGTCTGTTAAGCTGAACACCCCAGTTGGAACACCCAAAGAAATTCTATTTAAAACTAAGACTCCTATGAAAGCAGTATGCTTACCCCAAAATGAATAGAAAACAAACAAACAAACAAAACCAACCAAGGCTAGTCAGTAGACTGTTTCCCTCGCACACACCTGGTAACTTGAAAGTAGCAACAGCACAGCAACACGGACAGATTTAATATTTAAACAAATACAGTTGTAGTGGACAGATTTGGGACGTGAAAATAATGCAGAGTATCAAAGTGAAGAATTTGAAGCCTGTCAAACATTAGGATTGGGCCAAATCATTCTCTCAAAGTATTAGTTAGTATTTATGGAGCATTTACACAGAAGATTTCATTCACACATTGCAGGCTGAGCAAAGAGCTTTCACACAACTTAAAAGCAAACAATTCCCACTCCCTTTACGAAGAAGGGCAAAGCCAGAAATAAGAAAATGAATAACTAATAATAATAACAAAAATATTAAAACACCACATCAAAACCACAAGACTTTCATTTTCCAAGCCCATGTTTTAACTTTTTCCAAAAGTTACCACTGATAAGTTACCCAGCAAGTCCTTGCCAGGCCTGATACAGGATAGGTATTAGCAGTTATGTAAAGAAAGCCCAGAAATTAAGCTCCTTAATATAGGCAAAAGTTATAATGCTGTATTTACCAAATGAAGAAACACTATAGCATAAAAACTACCATAATATCAAGTACAAACAGAATCATTAAAAAAAAAAAACATCATGGTATATGTTGAACTAATGACGAACTTCATGCTATCATGTTGCACCACTCTCCAGAGACTAGACATATTTAAAATAGGGAGTAGCAACCATATACAACAGGTTTTAAGTAAACAAATAGTAAAAAAGATTTTAAATAAATAAGTAACTCAACCCTTCCCAAACGAACAGCAACAATGGAAACGAGAAATAGCCATTTGACATTTAGCAGTCTCTACTTTTAAATAAAATTAGAGATATGTCAGAAAAGTAAGAAGTATCATTTTATCCAGCTTTGATTTTCTGGCTCTTTTAGAGGATACTTTTCTATTTGCCCAAGGTGTTTCTGACATTCTGCTAACTGTTTTCTCGTATGCGTGACAAGCAATGCCCAGCCCTCAGCAAGGTAAGTTTTCAGTGCTCCTTGAAGATAGACTTCTGCCTTCTGTGGACCCTTCTTCCTCCTTTAAAGATAAACAAATGAACACAGAGTGATACAAGAGTCTTTGTGGCCATGAAAATTGTCTACACATTTTTTTAAAAAGTGGTCATGGGAGAGGAATATTCTATATGAATGCAGAACAAAATGCAGCAAACCAGTGTGCTATTCATTTTGCTGGTACCAGATCAACGTATTGGCCTACCCTTCTGCAAGTCACATAAACAAGCAGAACTGCAATTAGTCTAAACATACCACATCAACGAGACTTCATATACAGATCTATCACAAGTCAAAGTGAGGCAAAGCTACCTCCCACAAATGCATTTTCATGATAAAGCCATTTCAAACTTCTGACAGGTAACTAAAAATATGCTTACTCAACATTTTCAAAGCAGGAAAATGGTTTAATGAAAGTTTCATTTTATCTCTACACTACAGTTCCATGGTCATCTTTAAACCTGATGTTATCCCCTCAGGTAAAAATTTAAGTTAATTTAGGAGAATCTATTGTGGCAAGAAGTTCAGACTGGTTTAGTGAACCTAGATAAGAAGCATGCCCAAAGGTAAGAGCACCCAAACAACAAAGAAACAAACGAAAAACACAAAGTACTCCCAAATTCTTTACGACTAAAGACAGAAAACCAATACAGGAGGGTCTTTTAGTGGAATTTAACAGCAGAGATAAGCATATAAAATATATTTAGAAACTAGGAATAAAATCACTAAGTTTCACAGAGGGGGAAATAAACGGTTTGGAATAAAAACCTTCAAATACGAAATGGATTACTCTCGAAAGAACATATTTTCTGGCCTTTAAGTATATGTACATAAGTGCGTGTGTGTACATTTATGAAAACTATAAATTTTGAAACAAGTCAGAAGTCATGTTAGAAAGCAGGTTACAGTAAATGCAAGGTTATGTCTTCCTCCTAGTCCTTTCAGTCCTCAGCAGAAGAAAAGATCAAGTTAAAGAACATAGGATAGCTAAGGTATGAGTACTAAAAAGAGGTGAGAATTAGGGTTCAAAATAGAAAGATTGCCAGTGTTGTCACNTTACAATAAAAAATACTTTTTAAAATTCCTTTTGCAATACAGCTTATTTTCCTCAAGTAGTATACTCAAGCTTTCATTTACATATAAAACTCTGCCAAGTCCTTTCCAACAAGCTTAGCTGAGCGAATTCGTCCAATATTGGTGTACATTTCAATGGTGGCATGGGACAGATCCTGTTTAAAAGAAAAGAAGATATTATAAGCTGTGTATTTTTAGTAGTTACATGATATTTCACACAAACTCATAGTCAGTAACTAAGTTACTATAACAAAATTACCAGGAGTCACTTTTTAGATTTCTTCTTGCCCCCAACACACACTTTTGAGCAGGTTGCAACATACTCGTGTTATAAACGGCAGAAGAAAAAGCATATTAAAAATAAGATGAGACATCTCAAAAATACAGAAAATACTAAAAAAAATACACTTGAATCCTCCTGTCTTTTTTGAAAGCACCTATTTCTCAGTGACTATATACCATTACGCTATCATTACAAGATAGTGTAGTGTATCATTCCAGGATACACCTCGGTGTAACATATTTAGTAAAATAGTAGCATTTACCCTAACGACTCGCAACTAATACTTCAAAAACAAAACAAACTACATACAATACATGATTCTTTTGCTAAAGCTGTACATTATACTGTTGAGTATACGACAGCTTCATTTTTAAGTAAAAGCAGTATGTAAACATACAGTTAAATGCAAAATACTAACCTACAATTGGAATAATTACTTTCCCAAGCATGCCTTAAAGGAATTTTGCTTGAAGCTATGCAATCCTGACTTGAAGTTTCTCAACCATCCTTAAGCTTAATTTCCAATGCAGCCACACTGTCTACAGGTCACTTTCATTATCTTGCCCTAAGCTTTGAGTAACTGCTGGTTTTGTGAGAAAAGTCTTTTGTTGTTTCAACACATACTGTATAGCACCTAAATTACATCTCAAATATCTAACCATAAAGACATTTCATATTATATTTACTAACCAGCAGCCTCTTCCACAGCAGATCATTGTCCTTCAGTTAGCATATTAAGAAGTACTTTAATCATCAAAAGAGACTGCTTAAGAACTTTCAAATGTCTAATTTTTTTTTTTTTGGCGACTATCTGCTGGAAAGCACCTATTCTCTGGGGCAGGAAAATAACCTAGAACAATTTCCCAAAGCTTTTCTTAACCAGTTCTTGATGTTTCTTAACTAGAGACTAGGGGAAAGAAGAAAAAAAAAAAAAA
>VXAA01002051.1:428304-451474 GCA_013399115.1 Anseranas semipalmata
ATTAAAGAACTCAAAACAATACCCTGCAATAAACTAGATCAGTTCACTCCTTAACCAATCAGTATAAACTGAGAGGTCTACACCAGGTAGGTATACAAACGAAAAGCAACATTCCCCCCAAATTAAGGTACAAGCCAACATGTTTGTAGAAGATCTGACAGTCTTACAAAAGATTCTGAAGTTGCTGCATAAGACTAGCCGTTGAATAAAACAAAACAAAGCCTTTTCTGGTAATAAAAGCTCATCATTTCTTGCTTTCAACACTTCTGAAGAGCTACATTTTACTTTCCAGACTCGTGAAAATTTTAAACGCAAATAAATTATCTTAGTTGTGTATAGACATGTTAATTATTTCTGCATTATTCTCCACTGAATATATGGATAAAACAAAGTTATGTATAAATTGTATATATTTATGCAACACCTACACAGAAAATATTTTATTGTGTATATGATCTCTACTAATCTGAATTTCTGTTGCATAAAAGCGCAGCCAGAAGTACAAACAGGATAAGCTATCCTTTCATTGGCAACCTATGCAGACCCCACCTGGTTTCTTAAATTTAGGAGAATACTGCTCAATTTAGCAGAGATCTTAGGGTGCAAGTTGGAACCGAACATGTAAGCACAGCCAGCAATTCTGAAAAATCTTAGTTTTGGTCCACCTATCCAACTGGTCTCGAAACGAAGCATGTAAGTGAGATCTGGCATCTTCAGAACAAATCTTTTGAGACTTATTTTTACAAAGTTATTATTAAAGTGCCACCTGGTTTTCACACTAAAAGAAATTCTCATTTTTCATCCAACTTTTCCCCAGAAAACTTTAAAGGCAGTAATGTAACTATAAGAAATTGCAGAAGAAAACGATTTAGAGAGAACAAACAAGCAAAAACAAACAGAACAACCACTCTTGTGACAGTCCAGTGTTTTTGGTTTTATTTAACAATCTTTTATAAAAACAACCACAGTATCATTACAATGGCTCCTCAGTAAGGGAGCTGTCAGGAAATAAACATACAAATTAATATAATGTTTCAATCTGTGCCAGCTCCAACCACAATATCCACAGATGTTCCACACTTTATACAAGAAATTCAACAGTATAACTTAACTGATGTAACACCCATTGCAAGATGCAAGTCTAAGCCATTTGAAAGAAAGTTGGATTCATACATCAATATTCTTCTGGGCAAGACTCAAATAATTCTGCATAGCAGAGTAAGATAGCCGTGACATTTGTTTTTCTGATAGCTAAGTATACATACTTACAAACCCCCAGCCTCATAACTGTAAATATTAAAATTGATCTACATATTTGAAACTTGGGTCCCATACAGGGCCCCAGTTGTAAAACAAATCAGCCTTGGTGAGTTCAGTACGTGAGCAATGACTTTTGATAACAAAATACAGAAATACACATTCAAGTTCCTAACATCATCTTCTCAGGTTTGACATTTTTGGCCATATTTAATCTATAATGTATACACCCAAAACTAATATAAGTAACCAAAGACTGTACTTACTAAGTAGTGTTTTTCAAAAGCTTCTACAGATGATAAGGCCTCTTTAAGTTTCTTATAAGGGCTCTGTGATGCATTGGCTTTAGAAAAAAAGAATAGGAGGTGTCACAAATACAATCCTGTTTTAATACCCACCACCAACACTTAAAGACAGATCATAAGTTTCTTCCCCAGACTCTAAAATAAGATCAAGGAAGGCTGTTTCACAAAAATGTGCATGTGCATGCACGAATGAGTGATGTTCAGTGTAGCAGGGTGAAGACAAGAAGCAATATAGTAACTATACTAACTTCTCCACACAGTATTTCATGCCATTTATTCAACCTCACAAGACACACAATTGTACTTAAATACCATTGTATTTTGCCAAGACTTATATTCTCACAACTTTCCACTGCTGGATTTATAAAACAGTATGACAGAAGTATACTGTAATTTAAAGACATTTTTATACCTTAAACATTGTACTTAAAAAGGAAAATGGTTACCAAGACCAATTTTTTTTTCTGAAGTAGCTTGCTCAATTTAGAAGTTCTTGCCAGACCAAGTATGTGCCAATATTTCCAGAAGAAAAAAAGCCCCCATTTTAAATAAACACAACAGGTACTATAGTGCTGAATTAAGAATCATACACTGTCATAACTGCAAGAGCAAGTAAAGTGCCAGCCTGCCACCTAATACTTCAAAGATAGTAATTGCTCTAGCACTTTTAACTTCTGAAAGCTTCTTCCCTTCAGAAATAACTTTGTGAGCAGCAAGAAGTCCACAACCAGTAAATAAACCTGATTGTTGAGCCACTCAAATAATATCACTTCAACTCAAATAAGACCACCTTGTAGCTCCGGCTGCAAGTTATCTATTTACATTAGATCAAGCATCTTCCGTTTCTTTTCTAAGTAATTTTAACACTTTCCTGAAAGTATTAAAAACTTTACTCAAAACTAGTACTGTTCCAGAATATTTACCTAAATGCTGGTAAATGAACCATTAATGGAAAAACCTTACACGTGCAACAGCAAGGAGATGCATTGATAATTTCAAGTACTAGACACAGTAAAAAAAAAAATCCTTGTGAGATATAATAGAGTTCTATCAATGGTTATATATACATAGGGATATCTGGAGATTATTCTTATTGATGTCTTAAATACATGGCCTACAAATACAATGTCAGTAACTGGAAAGCATGTGTACGTTCCTGGTAATACCTGTTTCAGGGCGTTCTGCTCCCAACCCTGCTAACAGATCGACAGTTCTGTTAAGGTCTTCAGAATTGGGTCCCTTCTCTGACACAAGCCCACAAAGGTAACCCAGAGATTTTAACTGTAAGAGAAACCAGAAGCTTGTTTTCAATAGGCTACAAAACCAATATACAAACCCTTTTATTCTATCACACCATTCCAACAACACTAGACAATTCTATGGAAAACACTGCTGCCATATTACACTGTTTATAAAATCTATAATAAAGTTGCTTCATGGGAAGAAAATAGAGAACCTCTCAAAAGGTAACTGTGATTCTCACTTAAAGTAGAAATTAATTTTATTAAGAACTAAATCGCACGTAAGTTACAGACTCAACATTGGAACACATGCATACACACACACCCCTGCTTGCAGAGAACCAAATTGGAATAAATCCTCCTTTTTCCCTACAAACATGGAAAAAGCTTGAGATATTTGGCAGTTACTGGCAAAGATAATTTCTAACTGCATCTGTATTTCAGTACAGAAGTTTGAAAACCACACAATCAAATGAAGACAGTCTCCAATACACTCATTAGATCAGCTTGCAAGCTCAGCCAAAGTATTGTATTCAAAACGTAAAACCTTCTTAAAAAAAAAAAAAAAAAGATTATTAGCACAGCTAATCTGTGTTAAAACAGTGTCACACAACTACCATAAAAATTCCTTCTAGACAGCAGCTGGCATGCTTGATACCCAGAAGTCAGAAGATCCTGTCTTAAAGAAGTCCACTGTTGGCCGTTTGGTAACTTATTTAGTATAACTCATCAACTACCAAGGTAACCCCCTTCCCTCCAAGCAAAAAGGTCTCAGCCTGTTATATTGCTGTAAACCATATAAAATGGGGGTGGTCATTAGAGGGAAAAACAAAAACATTAAATTCTATTTAATTTTCTCACTAGTTGCTAAATTTCATTCAGTCTGTTCCACCTTACTGCTACTCATTATCCTATAATTTCTCCCTTTACCCTTAGGGTTAGAAGAACGATCAATGGCATGAACATTTCCAACCCAGGTACGAAGCTTCTTTAGAATATAGCAGCATGTGAAGTATCTGATACAGCCACCACCACCTTAAATAAGTCTTTGTTTCCTTTATTCTGAATTTTCTCTCCATTTCCTTTTTTAAGCACTGACTCTCTAAGGTGAAATTGTCTTTCTATGGCTTTGTCTTAATACTTAAGACAAGGACATCCTATGATCAGCAGAAGGTTCCTAAGTTTACTGAAACATACACAAACTATGATCACAACAAATAGAAAATATTCTACAGGCTACAGAAAGAAGACTATACGCTTGCACTGGTCTTCAAAAACATCCAAGATCACATTACCGTATTTCATTAGTTTTTGGAGTTTCTTGCCAACCTTCTAAAACTGTTTTTCAACAGTGAAATACATTAGCAGCTTTAGACACTAACTCTTTTAGAGAAATGGAATAAGTGGAACTTGAAAAGGCATTCATGTAATTAGGAAAGGGCTTACCAACACCAAAAAGGCCACCTTACAACTTTCAGACTTCCCCCCCCCTCTATGACAAGGCCTACTCAACTGAAAAATTGTGAGTTTTTACTTATTTGCCTCTTTCACAAGCCAAAGATAACAGCTTCAGTAAAGTTCAAGGTCTATTATTGTCATACTAACATACTGAAGAACTAATGAACTATGTAAACAGATCACTGTAATCTCTATTTAGAACAGTAATGGCATCTAAATCTGGTCAGCATCACCTCCTATAACTGAAATACATGTTCCTTCTCATAGTCAAGAAGGACTGAGGTTATTTTGGAGTTCAACTAGCCAATCGTTACCAAACTACTGGCAGGGAAGGGGAGAATTGGTGTGTGTGTGGGGGGGTAACTGTCCGACAAAGTTTAATGACATGAAACATTTCTTCCTTTCCATCCCATCTCCAAAGAGGTGAACATATTCTAGTAATTCTCAGGCCTCATCTGCCTGTGGAGCAACTGGATTATAAACCTGGATGTCTTATCCAGAATAGACTCAAGACAATATGCCAATATACAGAACCACATGTTAAAGTTCCACAATAAAAAGTGAAAAATCGGTTCCATAGAAACAAATAGCTTATTTCAAAATTGTAATGCCACAAGCGCAACACATCATTTGCTCACCTTCTCAGTAGCATAGCTCCATAAACCAACTGTGTGAGAAACATTTGCGTCTATTTGAGCCCTATCACAGCAGCCTTCTATTCTTTGTAAGACTTCCAAACAACTCAAAAATACCCAACAATCCAAAGCTCCAGGAGGAACAGAGACCTGAAGATGAACAGAAAAAATTAACTGGGAAATAAACATTAGTCAGATGAGAAAATACTTTGGCAAAATACTTTTCTTGATACAACACAGAGACTCTTGAAAGAGCTAACTCTAAAAACACACAAAAAAGACCAACTCTTCACTTGCTCCTGAATAACACACAGAACCAGTTCATGAAGCCAAAATGGCTAAGCAACTTAACAGTTATTATATTAATTAGATTTGACTTAGTCATCAGGATGAAAGAGAAGCAAGAGATGACTAATAGGTACTAGTACTTGGAAGTTTCCAACTTTCTGGAAATTTAAGTCTAAGGAAAACAGAGTTAGGAAAAAGTTCTGTAGATATAATACTACTTAAAGGAGACATCAGATCTAACTAATACTGAAATTAAAAGTAGACTAAAAAGTAGACTTAAAAACCTGAAAAAAAAAAAAAAAAAGAGAGAGAAGTGAGTCTAGGTGTCCTTTACCACAGTGAGTTTGTTAATCAAATGATAAGACATCTGTCATGGACAACTAATTAAAGAAAAAAAAAAATAAACGCAGACACACATCAACAAAACCCAAACCCAAAACTGAGACCAGGAAGGGATTATCAGTCAGGACATGATGGGGAAAGAGGGGAGAGTTTGATACCAGAATACTTTAACAATCAAGATAGATATCAGCATAACTAAAGTTTTCAAATACAATTAGAATAATGGTATCTCAAAATCTTATTCATAACCAATACAGAAATACTCCTTTTAGAAAGACTATTTATATCTTGAAATCTGTAATAAACTACATAATTGACTAGTGTGATAGGAAAGTTCAACATACAAGCACAACACATTTGAAAAAAATAAAGTTTGAATTCTGAAAGAATTTTCAGAAAGAGACAGACCATAAGAACAGACAAGTTCAGATTTCTACTATGTGTTCAGTGGTGTCAAACCACATTAAGAGGTTTGTCTGTATTAAGAACAGGAATTACAACTGGGATAACTACACAGCATTCACAAATATGCGCTCCTGTCTCACAGCCTCAGTACCTCCATTCAGTTTGGATCACCACAACTTAAGGCAAAAATGTCAGGAATAGAAAAGGTGCAGAGAACAGCCCCAAACATTACAGTGGCGGACTTGGGCAGGGGAAGGAAGAGTGGAATTGCAGGAAGTACCTTCACGGATTTAGAAGGCTGGTTGTATTTATTTTGGAAAGAAAAGAAAAAGTAAACAAAAAAACATGACAACACATACCCACACAAAGCATACACGTGGGAATTTTAAGTTAGTTTTAGAATACATGAGGGTGCCATTTAAAAATGTAATATATCTGAAGTAGCTTTTCTGTTTTTAAAATGCAGCACAATAACTTATGGAACTTACTACCACAGTACTGTTATAACAGTACAGATATAACTAACAGAGAACCAGATACCCATGGGATTAAGGACATGCATGAGTCACAAAGTGAAGTCTAGAAGTCTCCTCATGCACACTACACTGTTCTTAAAGATGTATGTCAACTAAAAATATCTATGGTCATAGAGAGTATGATCAGCATACAACATCCCTGATAAAGTCCCTTTAGAGGATTAAAAACACCAGTACAAACGGAAGCGTGTGTGTCGGGGGAAACACTGAAGTATGTAGCATGACAAAAAGCTCTGAGTGCAGTCATTTGTGTCTACTTATTTCTTCTGTCACTAGATGAGACAACCAGAGCGACAAGCAAAACACAAAAGAGCATTACTGGGCACCAAAAGGAATTATAAAGCAAGAACCACAAAAGGTGATCAAAACAGCATTCACCCGCAGAGCAGTAAGAAGCCCCACTGCAGATAATGCTTATAGTTCAGAACGGTTCTTTGCTACAAACTAGCCTGCATATCAGCATATTAACCACCTTGCCTTATTTTCTTCAACACAACACTGTTCATAGATTTCAACCTACTGGAACTGGAGCTCAAGAGCTCAGTAATAAATCCAGAAAAGAAGCAGACAAATTACCTACCAGCTTAAGAAGGTAACTTTCCAGGTGAGGACTAGAACATTTTAACTAAATACAGGTTTGGTTTTCAGATGCGATGCCTCCAGTTTCTTTCCAAAGACAACCACACGATGAAACATTTGATTCTAGCACTGTTACATTCTGGTATTACAGCATCACTTTGATACCTCACAGCCCGTGCTTACTGTATTTCGGTGACCAATACCTAAACTTCAAAAATCTTGTTAGATCATCATTGGATAAAATCATTTGCATAATAGAATATATTACATGGACTCACTTCTAGTAGCTTGAGTTCTTGCACACAGTTGTGAAGAAGCTCCAGTGCTCTCTGGGAAACCTCCCATGGCCTCTGCAGGAAGATTAACAACGTGCACTGGCGAGAAAATAAGTAACTACGCAAGTCCAGCAGAGTAGCTTCTTGATTCTGAATTAGCTCTCTCTTCTCCATGTCTATAGGTTTTCGGAGAATTAAACCATTCCAGCTCCTCACCGGCTGGCAAAAAAACGTCAGCCAGTTTGCACCATCTAAGTAAATAAAGTTAATATCCAAGAATCAACCACTGCTGTTAAAGTCTTTTTCCTCCCCGCACCTTCAAGTTGCAAGCTTGCTTACTCTTTCTTAAATTATTTATCCATGATAAATTCAATGTCTTAACTTTAAAAACAAAACAGAACAACAGAAATTCCACAGCTAAGTTGACAACTGAATTTTAGAACATTCAAACCCCATCTGCATTTTGTCTTAACTGCGTATTTGCTATTAGAATAGCAGCAATAAATTTGTAATGTATTTCTCAGCAAATAATTCTACCCGAAGTTCAAAACAAACAAGCTTTATCCACTTAAGTATTTCTTACTCAGCCGTTATTGACAGATGTGCCCTCACTTTCAGGTTTAGCATCAGGTTCAGTCAGGACAAATATATCTCCCTGACATTACTCCTGCACTGTGTTTTCACCAGATTCATAACACATACCTGATTGAAGATGTTATATAACAACACATACTTTAGCTCATTAAAACAGTTTCAAGTTATTTGATATTTTTTGCACAGTAATTTTTTGTGAAGAGAAGGTTGTATCTTTTGCAGTGCAGATTAAGCACATAATTGTGAATCACTACAAAACTGAATAGAAACATCTCATGTAATTTGAAGCAAAACCGGATGCATTTGTTCTAGAAGCTCTTTATTAAGTAACTCAGCAGTGAGCTGTGGGAACAGCAACTGCATCCCAGCCAGATCGATACTTCAGTAATAAACAGAGCTCTGAACCTCTCTAATAACAATAATTGAATAAAAGCAAAATGCAGGTTTTCTTTAAAAATTGTTTTTCATCTCTGAGGCTTAAAAGCAAAAAATGAGTTTGCATACAACATAAAACAAGGGCATAAACTTGCCTAGTGCATCTTTACTGCAACATACCATCTTTTTCTCCCGTGTACACACATGGTACACAAGGCATTGTGTTGTTTTAGCAGAAGCATAGCAAAGAAATGAATACGCTTAACATTTATTTGCTGTTTTAAGACACTTACCACCAGCCCCAAAGTTGACAACATATTGAGAAAACAAGGCATCCAGTTCATCATACTGCACTAGCGCATCCTCAAATTGCTGCAGCATCTCAAAGACGAAGGCCAGTTCTTCCTTTTGACACACAAGCAAGACATTGAGTCATGTTACTGATATTACTCGTCATGTCTGGTATTATAAGCTGCCTCCACCTGCACATAGAGCTCTGAGAAGTACTTTTTCCAACATTCTTCCCCTTCCAGTAATCACAAACAAAAGAAAATCTGCCACTGTAGTGGATGCACCATTTCCTCCTAACACAATGAGGTTCACAAGGACATGAAGCTATGCCAGTTAATTCTGTTGTGTATCCAGATCCCGATTCACTACAAGATGTTGTTTATACATCTATTGAAAATTCAAGTTTCTAATAATAATAATAATTACTGAATACTCATCTCCCATAATAACGTCTCCTCTGTTTACACTGTGAAAACACCACTGCAGTATCAATAAGGGTTGAGTAGTACACAGAGAAGTGAGCCAAAGCTGTAGGTAGAAAAAGTCTGAGAAGTAGATATATCACATGCAAGTGGCAGCACATGAAATCAGAGGAGACATGAAGATGAGGTGGAATTAGTGTGGGAAAAGAAACTGTACAGGGACTGGAAAATTCAAAGGAACCGAGACTTTCTATCGAACAAGAGTTTCTTGCTTTTCTCTACATTGCCTAAAGCAGATGTATTTAGAAATAAATAAAAAAAGAAGAGAAAGAAATTCAAGGCCATTCCCAAAGGAATTTGGGATTCCTTCTAGATGCTTCTCTAAAAAAAATCATCTCCATGCATATTGATAATAAACTAAGCAAAGAAAGCATAGCAATATTCACAGTAAACACCAATTACAAGTTTGAGTGTCTTTGCACAATCACTGTAATAGGACATTTCCCCAAAATTCAAGAGGAACTACTAAAACACTTTCTAGATGCAACCTGTGTTTCCTACAGTTGAGGTTCATAAAACTTTGTTTGCAGCAGGTTTGTGTTACATTGTAATACACTGCAGAATCTCTTCAGGCTCCTCAATCTGAAAAACGTTGCTTTTATACCAGTCTTCATCTTCCCTACCCTCCTACCCCAAAGAACAAACAAAACATTAAAAATACCAGAAAGACAACAACAAGCCATTATTAGAACTAGGACTCGAGCACTTTTTTCCTATAAAAAGAGACTCTTACCTGGACCATGAAATACTCGCAGAAGCTCCATCCTGGCTCAGTCCTTTTCTCTCTCAAAGTTCTCATGTCATCTTCAAACTTGCCTAGGTTTTTGGTAAAAGACATGAGAAGCAATGTCCTGAGTTTGGTCAGGAAGGCATTCCAAGATTCCTGAGAACGGGAAGAGTCTTTCAAAGGGTCAGAAAGTACCACACATCTGTAAAGAGATTGATGAAAATTATTTTGGAAGAGGTATAAAACAAAATTCATGTATAAATGCACAGTTAAATACTGTGCACATCTGACAAGTTCACAGTGAATAAAATTTAGCTTTTGATTCAACATTAATCAAAGGAAAAAAACAAGTTGGGAGGGAGTGGGAAGGGAGACAGAGGGGTTTATTTTTTCATTTGTTTCTTAAACTTTCCCATGTATGTTTAAGGCTGTGACATATTTTATGGAAAAAGAGTTAAGTGTTTTCCACAAAATGATTATTATAAAACTTTACTTTTGTGTTGTTGTTGTTAAAGCAAATAATAGATACATTATTCCAATTACTTAAATATAAGTAAAGCTGTAGCTATCAAAGGAAAAAAGCCTGCTTAGAAATACAATTGGCAGAACAACAATTACAGTTACTCCTGGCAAGGATTATGCAAGACAGAAATCAAGATCCATTAGGCCATATGTAGTCAGCCTTTCCCAAGCCCTTTAAAATATAACTGTATAGTATATTCTTGAAGAATGTCAATTTGTTTTACACGTCCTATGTGATAGAACTTCCACTGCCTTTTTTTTTTTTAAATAAGCACTTAACAGATCACAGTAATTCACAAATAAATATGCCTTATTTAAAGCATTTATTTCCTCAGTTTTTATACCATAATCTAATAACAATCAAAAAAGTACAGACATCTTTAAAGGCAGGAAAGTCTCTCATCCAAACAGAACACCATTTCTGGTTAGAAAAGTAGGGTTATCCTATGGCAAAATGATTAAAACCAAGCCAACCAAGCAGTTAGAAACCAAGAGCAAGTTGATTCAGAGTTTTCGAACTATTTGCCCAAATAATCCTGTAATACACCAAACTGACTAGGTACAACGAAAGTACTGCCAATGTACAGCGTGTTATAACGTGCTGACATGCCAGTCACTGTCAGCTCACACTCAGGTACATTGAGTGCTTTCACCTACCCTTTTAAACCATCACCCGTTCTTAGGGGGAAAATCTCCTACTTGAAGTTAACCCTTGAGATTAAAACAAAATGAAAATATAGAATATATTCAGTGCAATGTTTCAAAATAAGGAAGAGAATATGAATTAAAGTTAATTTGAAACTAAGATTTGTGTATTTTGTTGACTTTAATGAAGGCAGAAACAGTTTCATATATTATATTCATCATTATTTTCCTTAGAATAAAACCAGTTTCTTCAGATGTTTTAAGTTGATTATTTAATACTGGATAGGTGATTAAGTGAAAGGTAGGGAGTACGGTGGTAAAAAAGTTAACGCTGTCAGCTCTCACGTCGCTCCCACTACCTGTAATTCTGATAGCATTTTTGCAGCACCTAAGCAATCAAGAGATCCTGAAGTTCTAAAAGCTGATTATTAGCGCACTGCTCGCCTTAAATCTCGCCTAGCGAGGAGATCTCAGTATATTGAAACATTTCTGAAACCAATTCAAAACCACCACTAATCTATGAGGAACTGAAAATAAAATCCTCTCTTTATAGCTTTAAGTGCTGGACATCAGAGAAGATCCTTAGATGAGCAAGGAACCTATTCCATAGGGAGTTGAGATTTTAAATCAGCACACTAATTAAAGGTTAAAAAGTCTGCAAGTTAAAGAATCCTTACCTGTCACTTTGTTTGTTACAGAAGTCATTCCTTATTTTATCCACTATAGAGGTTCGGGGAAGGATATTTGTTTTGTTCTTTTTCTTGGCATCACTCTCAACTACCACAATTAGCCAGTCCACTGAGTTGTGAGCTTTGAGAACATTCTGCCACTTGGTGATGTCATCCTTCACTGTAGTTTTGTACGCTTCCGTGTCCTGGGATGAGAAGTGAATCACCAAATCAAACAGATTTCTAAACAATTTCAAAAGGCACATTTTCTTCTAACAGAAGAAAAAGCATAAAGGCATTTCTAATAGAATTAGATATGAACTGCAGATAAACAGAATTAAGACTTTCCAAACCCTGCCCAGTGGTGGTTCACACTGAAGGCCAGCTAAACTCCACCTCACTGCTCTCTCCGTGGGGTACCCATGGGCTGCAGGGGGACGGCCTGCTCCACCATGGGCCTCTCCACGGGCCGCTGGGGAACTTCTGCTGCGGCGCCTGGAGCCCCTCCTGCCCTCCTGCTGCACTGCCCTGGGTGCCTGCAGGGCTGGTTCTCACCCCTCTCTCCCAGCTGCTGTGGCACAGCAGTTTGTTCCCTTCCTTAACTCTGCTGTCCCAGAGGCCCAACCAGCGTCGCTCCCTGGCTCGGCTCTGGCCAGCGGCGGGTCCCTTTTGGAGCCGGCTGGAGCTGGCTCTGATCTGACCTGGGGCAGCTGCTGGGCTCTGCTCACAGAGGCCACCCCTGCAGCCCCCTTGCTACCAAACCCCTGCCACGTAAACCCAATACACCAGTTTAGACCACTGATGCACATTAATTGCTGATATATACAGAAAATGAAGTAAAATGTTATTTTTTTCCTTTAAGATTTAATCTCATGAATAGATAATAACTGAAATAATCTGGCCACATTTCTGCATTATGTAGCAAGGGTGCTCTGCTACTGCAATAATGCTGTTAGACCTTGGGTTTTTTCATGCTGACGTATTAAAAATAGGTCATTCAAAAGCCTGTCCTCTTAACGCCAAGCAACATTGCAAACAAATACCACTTATGGCAAAAAGTACTGAAGTTGACAAAGTTTCCAATATATTGGGTATACATGCTTACGCAATGCAAACTTAATTGTTCAAATAAGCATGAAAAGCAACTGAAAAATACCAGTGAGGACAAGCAGAAAGCCAAACAATTTCATTTTTAAATCTGAGTACTCAATTCTTCATCTTGTTTTCCTAATACTTACACAACATTCCGTCCAATAAATATGAAGAAAGGGAAAAGTCAGAAGAGCCTTATTCCCCTCTTTGGGTAGTAGTTCCTCTTTAAACTGAACAAAGTTAGATTCTAGATGAATCATCTTCGGAGCGCGGCCATAAGACCTGCAAAGTTTAAAAAGTGAAATTAGTGAACACAACTTAAGTCGCAGAACTCAAAAATGAACATTTATTTTGTGGAAGAGGAATAAAATGAGACATTCTGGTATTGGAAACCCAACAACTGTGCTTACTGCAGTTTGTATAATGTTAACTAAAACGTGGTATCACTTGAAATGTTATAGATGCTCCTTTTTACAAGAACAGGAGCTAGAAGCTTTTCAGCTTTCATTGAAAGATTTCCTATATCTCTAACGCCTCTAAAAGTAGAAAATTCCAAATAGGAAAATTCCCAAAATATTTTTCTTCCGTTAGAACAGTGTGTCATACCAGTCTTTTTGCAAGAAGTTTCATCTAATTCCACTTAAATTCTACGTATATTCTCATGAAAAAGAACAGCACATCCCTTTCAAAACATCCAAAGGGCATCAAGGCACTTACCAAAACAAAACAACAACAAAAAGAAACACAGCACTACTATTATTTTTCTTCAGGTGAAGTTCAACATAGCTGAAGTGCTGAAATGATCATCCTGAAGTGCACAACATTTACCTTGACTATCTAAGGCAATTGCCATATTTGTCTCAATTTACAGTAAGAGCTTCTCAGAGCACAAATACACACTTTCCCAAGGCTAGTAACACGCTGAAACAGTACTATAGAACCAAAGGTAAACTTACCTCCTCCATTCCATGGGTTCTCTTGGAAGCTGCTGAGAAAGCGTAGGATACAGGGAAGTAAATAAATTCTGATCTCCAGCACCTAAACGTGAAAGACATTCATTTATCATCACATGCAAATTACAGAAAAGACATTAATAACCTATGCTATTAATAGTCTGTTTGAATAAAGAGATGTATTTTTTTTCTGCTATGTGGAGTCTGGCACTAAGCTTTTTATTTTTTTTTTTAAATCACACGTCTTCACAAGCTAATACAACATTTCAACACGGCACATAATACATATGCTGTTATAACTTCCTATTACAGTTTTCCACGTAGCTACATAACCTGTATACCAATGAGAAAACTCTTAGGAACACGGTATCATCCATACAGCTGGTCCAACTCTAGAAAAAAATAAAATTAACAAGCAACTCCTTAGCCAGAGTCAGTGGCTAAACAATGTACATTTACACGGACGCACAGATCTGTGGTAAGGCTTTCATCACTTGGGCTTTGAACAACTGCATTAAATGCCAACACCGCCGGAGCAGCTGCCTATATACAAGGCTGAACAAAACATAGGGTCTGCCAAACGAGAAAA
Organism: Anseranas semipalmata; assembly: GCA_013399115.1. NCBI lineage: Eukaryota > Metazoa > Chordata > Aves > Anseriformes > Anseranatidae > Anseranas > Anseranas semipalmata. The sequence continues at coordinate 442,564 of VXAA01002051.1, forward strand.
TATGCTATCAGTAGCCTACAAATATCAGTTCTGTTCTTTTCCTTCAGGTACAGGGATGACACGACAAGGAGGAGACAGGTTTGAAGCAAGTTCTCCCAACTTCTGACAGATGTCAGCATCTTTGGGCAAAGGGATGGTAAACTCTGGAACAAGGTATTTTCTTACATGTCTGAAACCAAACTGAGCAGTCGACCCTACTAGCCAAGGCATAATGGCCAAACAGTCCATCGTGATACTTAAAGGGAGAACACTGCACGTCACTGCTGGCAAACAGACACTTCCAAACAAGAAGGGAATAAGGCCAAAAATATATTTTCTGTGGCATTTGATCATAGTTCTAATATCAGTTACATCATGTGCACTGTCTAAAGTTGGGAAAATGAGCTGGCCCATGCTAATTGTGGTATCACTTCTTATATCTCTCATCCGCACGTCGCCCTGAAGTTATCACAGCTATTGCTCTCTTCCCAGTGCTTCCTCCTTACAGCTTCATCTTCCAGTGGCTGCATTCTCCTCTACCCGAGACTGCAAATTAATTTCTAAAAAAGTCCTTTAGTTCCTCCTACACTCTCTACTCCCCTTCTTCCCCCCCTGCCCTCTTCCCAGGATCTCTGGAGCTGAAGAGCTACATTTTGCAATTATGATTTTAAACAGGCACGCAGCAATTCTGCTCTTTCCTGGCAGTTTTCCACCTGTTTCCTTTTTATAATCGCTTGCCATTGTCCAGTCCAACCTGAACAGGAAGATCCTCTTACCTTTCTGTGGAACAGGGAGATAAGGCTGGAGAAGCACCTGACATCCGTTCTTCTCCCTGCCGTCATGCACAGAGCCAGGAATTACACCTACAGTAGCTTATGAAACTTTACTTAAGGCTGGGAATCCTTTTCTAGTCCACTCAGCTTTTCCCAGTTTTCTCACACAACATATTATTTTGGCTACCAGACACTAGCATAATTCTATCATCACATAATAAAAAAAAAAAAAAGTCTGATTAAATGCCAAAAAAAGCAAAGCCAGGTCTTCTGACATCTGGCCAAAATAGCTGTTATTCAGCGATAAAATTTCCTAGGATAGCTTAAAAACTAAACAAAAAAAACATCCACTCTATTACTGGTGCTTTAGCCTTCAGTCTCCAGAAAGTTTCTGAACAAGCACTTTACTCTCGACTCTTCACTTCCATCCTACTCTGTCTGAATTAAGTGTACCACACCAAATCTTTAATTTAATACCATAAACAAATGTCTGAAATGAATACCGAAACAAGTGTTAGTCATATTGCTAATGCTGTCTCATACCAAGTTACAACATCTCCAGGAGCTAGGCCATGGAGAACTGTTTATTGATTTGCAACTCATTACTGCCCATAGAAAGTGAAATATGGCTCAGTAATTTAGCAACAGCATGCTGACCGCATTAAAGTGATAGCCCATGAAGCTTCAAGCCTGACGAGAAGAAAGAAGCATAGCACAGCTCCAGTGCTCTTTCTGAATGCACCTAAAAATCGAATACGGGCCCCAAAACATTTGGGGATGCTACATCTTGAGTAAAAGGAATTTTTCCCCAATACAGAGAAGGTACTAAACGGTAATGTTTAAGCAGCTTCCTATTACAGACAACCACATCATATTATCAGCTGAAGAAAGGTTAAATTGGATTCAAAACCAGCCAGCTTTTCCTCCTGCATTGGTTTTGAGGGCATGCAAGAATGTGTTTTACGATCAGCACAAGATTATCCTCAATGATTAGAAGGAAAAGAAGAGCAGACCTTCAACGCAAATTACATCAGCTTATCTTTTGAACACGGACCAAACACTGCTACCAAATATTACGAACACATGAAGGATTGTAACACTTCAGGTTCTGCTCAGCTAGACGCTGCATCTAGCGTCACCAGCACGTTTGAGCTGCTCCATCAAACACTAGAAGTGAGGTTACCAGCCGGCAACTCCAGCACAGCACCGACACAGGACAAACATCGGGACTAGATAGTGGTCTGAACTTAGAAAGGACCAAAAGGCTGGCAGGATGCACATTAATTTGTTAACTGCCTGCTACTGGACTGCTGGGGAGGAAGGGGAGAACATCCCAACAAGCAACCTGTAAGAGCACAGCCTGCCTGAATAACAGAACAAAATCCTGGAAGAGCAGGATTGTTTTGGAGGGTTGTTGTGCAACATGTGCAAGACTCAAGAGGCACGAAGCACTGTACAAGTCTCATTCTGTCCTGTGCATGTCTCTGAAGCGTTTCAGACTTGCTGTATCCATGATCTACTTCCTAAAATACTAAAAAATAAAAAAATAAAAATAAACAAACAAACACACACACACACACACACACAAACAAACACATAGATGCAAGGGAAAATTCCTAACTGAATCTTTAAGTTTATCTTCCAAAAACATAAGCACCCCGGAATCCAAACTTACAGCAAATCCCAGAAGTCTGGAGGAAGAAAAAGTTTGAGAATTGCTTTAAAGATTTTGTTGTTTTTGTTTTTAAACAACACATACACACACACCCCAAAGGATTCTCAGTAAGGGATGAAAACCACTCCTAGCCAAAGTATAAAGGATGATCAGATAGAGTTGAAAAGGAGAAGGAAGGATTTGTAGAAGTGGGAAGCAAAAGTAATTTCGGAATCCTATCATGACTAAAATGAAACAGCCTTTTAGAGAAAGATTTTCTTCTTTGAGAATTACCAGAATTAAACAAGACCTAAATATCCCAATAGAGATGATAACTAGGGAGTAAAATCCTTTATCGCTTAAAACAATTATATGAGTACATCTTTAGTTTTATTATATTCTTTAAGTTTATCTAATAAATATCGTCTATAAAGAAACCTAATTAGATTTAATAGATTTGTATTCAGAATTATGCATATTTATACACAATTTATAAACATACTCTGTTATTTCTCTATTTTTTTTTTTAAATAAATCTAATAAGTCTTTGACTGTTTTATTTGAATACTTGATTTTTATTTTTTTGTTTAGAATAGGAAGTTCTTCTAATCCATCCCCTCTGGAGTACCCATCTCAGCTTTTATAGCATGTGTATCTCAATTAATCTACTCTCCATTTGGATGTCAAAAGAAAAAAAAAAAAAAAAGAAGAAAACACATGTATAGCCCCCTCTCTCTGCCTCCCCTCACCCCAAAAATACAGAGAAAACACAGGAACTCCTTAACTGATGCCACTCCAAGTATGAGATGATTCTGTATGTGAAGCAGTGACATTTATTTTAACTAACAAAATAACAGAAAGCAATAACACTCAAACGATATAATTTAACCAGAAACACTCCTAGAGAAAGGGAAGAAAGGAGACAGCAGGTATGCTTGCTTTCTTTCCACACTGCAGAATTGAGAAGGCATGCCCTTTGCCACTTACCTCAATAGTTCACAAACAAATCTGGACAGGCAGGGATCTGTCCAGAAATCAAATGCAAAGCCTCAAAAGGGTTTTACCATAAGCCTAAATCAAACACTGAGTCAGACAGCATAATTTAAAAAGAATTTTTATGACCTACAAACACTCGACAACCACCAAATTGCGTTCCAAAATGTTCAGATGGCCAGCTCAGGCACAAGAGGAACCAAACTAACTCATACGAGTCTCGATTGCAAACCTGGCTGTAAAACCTCTTTACATAACCGAGTCGAGAACGCATAAACCTTTTCTCCAGGGATAGGCTGTATCTCTACGGAGCACTTCATAACCATAAACCTAATCCTTTGGAAAAACTTTGAAGGTGACGTTAAGCAAGAGCTGAAGGAGGCAACTAACGCCAAAACACCCTTTGTTTAGGTGACAGCACTGTACAAAGCTGACTGAGCACCCCAGTCAATCCAGCTCCAGAAAAACCCTGGGAAGGTTCAAGCTATTCCTTGAAATTTTACGCTACTGGTCCCATACTTTAAGTTTTCTCCGTTCTTTCCTCCTCATCTTTCTCCCTGACATTCTGGCACATGAAGTCAAGGCAGCCGCCCGCATAGGACACCGTTCTGCTGCGGATCTGCGCGGTCACAGTACGAGACATGGGATGCCAACCTCGCCAGGATTCCCAAGAGGAACACGCACTCTGCCTGACACAAGGACCATAAAAATACCGGTACTTTTAGTTGACGTCTGCCCCAAACCCAGCAAAATCCCCAAGAATCTTTTTTTTTTTTTTCCCCTTCTCTTTTCTAACACATCCCAAACTTCTTAGATGCTTAGAGGCTTTGTCACTGCAGTATCTGAACATGCCACAATCAATATTTTCCTCTGAAGGAAATTATCCCAACCCACTGACTATGCAAACAGTGTAAAAAAGAAAACTCCTGAGGTCAGATGACTAAAGTAGACAAATATTTTTCTTTGATACCAACGAAAAACCCAGTCAACTGAGACAAAAGGCTCCAAATACCTACAGAAGAGCTCAGTGCCAAGACTGCACTTAAGTGGGTTTGTTTAGTTTTTATTCCCAAATATTGTTCGACGCTAATCCTTCTGATCCCACTTTTCCATTGGTAAAAAATTCTGCTATCAATCTTTTTTTCATAATTCACTAGCCTATTACAAGCGTATCCATCTAAAGTTTGGGAAGGTTTTGTTTGTTTTTGGGTGTTTTGGGGTAGTGTTTTTTTGTTTTGTTTTGTTTTGTTTTTAAAAAAAAAAAAAAAAAAAAGTCCTCCTGCTCACCAACCTGCCTTCATTTTCAAAAGAGGGCCAAAAGCTGAAACACCAGACATCTTAATTGCTATATAAAAATGTTACCTAATTCACTAGTAGCCTGCAGAAGAAATTCCTTTTAGTAAAATTTTGCCTCTTTACTTATTGCTGCACCACCAAGTTTATAAAATAGGGGTTAACGCTAACAAGAACATGCTGCCTCTTCTCGTGACGAAGGTAATCAGATACAAGTACAGAATAATATTGGATGAACTCCACAACAGTAATGAATTACAATGCAGACAGGGTCTTGTTTGAGACCAGAGAATGCACTTCTGCAGGCCGTAGTTGTCGAAAGGGTCTCACCAGAAGCAAACCATGCCAATCACCTGGGCTACATGCCGCTCCTTGTGCGGCACGCTGTAATACCTCTGCCTACCAGTGACAGAAGACCTTTTGAATCAAGCTCTTCTAGTCCAGAACAGTATCCTTAATTGCAAGCATTTATTTACACTCCAAAAAGATGCGAAATTCTTGCCACATCCCCTTTACTTGTATCAGTCTTTTCTGTTTATGCTGTTCCTGTAGGTATTTACAACACTTTCCATTTGCAGGCCTACAATGATTTTGCTGATGGTTTTGCTTTTGCTGTTATCATAGCACATTCTGCCCATGGATCAGATGAAATCCATGCAACCTATTCTCCCCAAAGAGATTTATCAAGTCCTTTTACCGAGAGTATTGACAGTGAGAACAAATACACACACATGCCATATATATTATATATATTTACAAATATAAAAAAAGCAGATGCTACAAGCTGATAAGGAATATTCCACAACTGCATGGCAATAATTGCCAAAAAACAGCTTTGTAAGGAAGCTCTGAAAACCTAAGTTATTTCATTTAGGATTGTCTTCAGTCTTCAACATGCTCTTTATAAGGAAAATGACAGAGAGAATAATTTAAGTGCAAGCCAGCTACATAACACCAAGTTCTTCAATCAGAACCCTTGGTTGGTATATATTTGCATGAGCATTTATATAATGTTCCAAAGACTTTTTCGAACTACATTTAAAATATGACCCAGAAGAAGGAACCAGCATTGCTTAGGTTTCCTAGGAAAGCACTCTGCATTGTTTTAAAGATCACGCCAAGTTAACACTGCAAAGAAGGTAGCTAAGTTCAAGATGTCAGAGGCAAACGCTCCACTTGCCTCTTCAAATAAAAAACAATTAACGATGCTAAAAATAATACTTCTACAGCAGGGAGCAAGCTAGAAGCCGACTCGTCGGGGTTTGCAAGGTAACGTGCCACAGTGAGAACAACCACAGCTGGACAGTGAAAGTCCCTGCTGGGTTCAGGGCTGACAGTATGAAAACGGGACTCAAACTGATCCGGAAAGGAGTCATCATGGCACTCGGACCTAACTGACAGGAATGTTTTGGTACCGCATGGGATGCTGCCATTTTGAGAAAAGGGAAAAAAGCATAGAGGAACTGCATCTTTCTGCAAATATACTACTTTTTCCACTCTAATAAAATAAGGTTGTCTGCTTGCCCAGAGAAAATGTCTTCAGAAGTTGTTGGTTAGACAGTTTGCCTAGCTGATTTCTATTACTCTCCATTAAAACCGTTTTTGTTGCCAGCAATACAAATACCTTAAATACAAGACTAATGCAGCTACATACAAATCCAAAGGAAAAAAATATCGAATTACGGTACTTACATGGAAAAAGTAGTGTCAAAAACGGCACTTGCTATTGGCATCAATTATACAAGCCACACGGAAGCTACCATTTTTATTCTACAGGCCAAAGCCTGTAGGTACACAGATTGCTGCGTTCAGGATTGTACCGACGTAGCAAATGATTACTTTTACAATAAAGACAAACTCACAGGTTTGAAAGCACAATTCTCTTTACCAGTTTTGTTCTCCATAGAAGCACTCCTTTCAGGGTACGCTCAAATTTATTTCAAGTAGATAAAAACATTTGCTTATAAAACATCACTCTATGCACAGTGTTGAAAACAAACTTTCTCTTCAGTTCTCTGTTACTAAGAAACCCTGAGAGTTAATAGGAGTATTTCATGATGCAAATGTTTACCTGACAAAGATTAATCTAAATCTTGTATCAAAAAGAAATACTTATGGTCTGAGACACAACCTCACTTAACCTTCGCTCCTCCTTCATATAGTCTTTTGACTATTTTTTACTATTTTTGATTTATGACTAGTTTTTACCAGTCATCTCCTTGCAACCCTGTTCACCCCTCATGCGCACCTGCTGGGGGGAGCAGTTACCCCAGGCAACTTTCACTGCCCGAAATCAGGACAACAAAACAAAAGACAACTTGTATTAGTCGAGCAGCTTCCGATATCGTAGTTTTGAACTTATTTTCCAACAAACAAATACTGAGTCAACAAATCTTTTCCTGAAAGGCCAAGCTTCATCTCCTCATAAATCACCAGCAACATAATGGTCAGAAAAGCTTTCCCTTAAGTAAGTCGTTTTTGTTGAATGCATTTGTTTGGAATTCCATAGTCTCCAAGTACCCCCCTTCTCTGGGCGGAGAAGAAAGGAAACTAACGCAGCTAAAGCAAAATGCGTTCCCACCACTAGAAACAGATGTTTTAGTTTAAAAATGATAGCAAGTCACCCTTACCAGAGAGGTCATCTCCCAGTGCTTTTGCTCAATTAGCTTTATTTTCTGAATTCAGCTGTCTCGGACCAATCCATTCCAATCCACATCAGTAAAGATACTACTGTCACGGTTGTTCACAGCCCCAGAAATGATTCTTTTAGTCCAGTAGCAAGGCACACAAATGATACAAAACGTTCACCTCGTATCTCGTTTGTAGATACACTGCCATCATACTGGATAGTGATGAGTCCAAAACATTTTGCAAACACAAAATACACTCCCTATATGAAGTTAATAATTATTTTTAAAATCAGATAATTGGGCTTGATTGAAACCAATGAAATTTAGTATTTCGAATTTCGAAAATTTCCTTGTGCCGAGGCCAGAGTTCCTTCCTACATTTACCAAGAAAGAAAAAGCAAGCCTGAGGTAAAACTGCGTGTACTTCAAGAGACTGAGAGGTATTTTACCTATTCCAATCATACAGGAACAGTAAGGACTGATGTGCCCCGTCTCCTTCCCCCCCCCACAGACACACACACAAATTCTGGATACAACATAAAACCAGCAAATCTAAAACACTCTCCACCGCAGCCTGAACAGTACCATAATACCAACAAGGAAGGCAACGATATCCTTCACGTGTTCCCAGTATGTACATTTTTCCATCTTTCACCTGAAGTGAAATGGATTTCAAAGGTGTCTTGAAATAGGTGAGCACAGAATATTCAGTACAGAAATTACTGACTTCAGTTTAGGAACCGCATCCAAAATTTATGAAAAAGCTTAAGAAAAAGAAAAGCGCATTTATAAAATAGAGTCTGAAGAAAATAATACACACACACACAGAGTTCTGTAATTAAACAGTTAGGAGGTTACAGCTGGATATTTTTCCAAACACCATTATTGGTCTAAGACGTTATTCATCAGTCATAAAATATAACAGACGCTTACTCTGTGCTAAGATAACACACAACTGCGAAACGGTTTCTATTTCACAAGCACATAAAGCATTCCCAGTCTTTTACTGATAAAATGCAAATATGCAGTTTCTTCTATGTCACTGACAGAGTTACTTTTGACCAGCAGAGCAGCCACTGGTTAACCTTTGGTTAAAGCACACAGGATTCTCCGGCTGATCCCGTTCGCCTTACTGTTTCGTTAACAGCGTTGCGGATGTACTTCACGTGTTTGCTTTAAGTGAACTTTGTGTGCCACGCTCTGTGCCAGCGAGAGCGCAGGAGCTCACGTTTGCCGTCGGGACCGATGGCCACATGTTCCCGCTGCCTGCCTCTGACACCCCAAAGGACTCATTCATCACCGGAACCAAGCGCCAGGGCTTGTTAAATAAACTGTCTCGCTTTCAGAGATGAAACTAAAGCACGGTAGTTAAGGATTAAATTATAATGTCAGCGGGAATCTCTCCTCGCCGCAGACCATGCCTTATTCCTCACGGCTCCCCTCACCCCGAGCAGAACCGCACCGCCGAGAAGTTCGGGGTTTAACTTTTAGTGCCGTACCTCCGCCACCTCCGACCGTAACCCACCGTCTCCACCGCCCGCCACCCCGCAACGCCCGGGGGCGACCCCGAGCCTGCCCGCCGCCGCGAG
>VXAA01002051.1:451823-563207 GCA_013399115.1 Anseranas semipalmata
CCGCTCCGGAGGGGAAGGCGCGCGGGCTCATCCGCTTCCTGGATCACCGGCGGAGCATTACCGCTTCCGGGGAGCCACGCCGCCGCTGCTCGGGCCGGGCGCGGCTGCACGGGCCGGCCCCGAACGCGGGTTAAGGGAAGGGGGCGCGGGGCGGCCGGGCCGGGCTGGCTTTGTAGCTCGGGAGGCGCGCTGCTGGAGCACGGGAGCCGCGGAGGAGGAAGGCCGCGGGAACGCAGGGCGAGGGCGGCGGGGGGATGGCAGGACGTGGGAAAGGGCGCGCGGCGTGGGCAGGTGAGTGCGTGGGGGTGAGTGAGATGCAAGGGTAAACCTGGTCCGTGCAAAGGAAGCGCAATCCTAAGAGTATTTCAGTTCCAGAGCAAAGAGCAGCAGCTAGAGCGTGTGGTGAGTATGGCCCTTAAAGCTCAGGGATTTATAATGTAGTTTATTTTGCATGCGTAGAATTAATACACTGTTGCTCCTCTGTTGGGTCTAATTTCTTTGCGTTAGGCTTCAGTACTCACAAAATTGACTTTCCTTACAGCAGACTGAGATCCTGCTCTTCTGGTTTGTTTTTAATAAATCCACTGTTCACCTCAGAAGCATGCGATTTCTTCAGAATCAAGAACCCTAAACTTAAAGAATTTAGACTTTGCTGTCTTCAACAGAAGTGATTAAGATACATCAGCACATACTATAAAGTTGCCTACCATAAAGGGTAAAAAAATGAAAAACACTCCATACATGTGTAAAGCTAGATGTAATCTAAGGTAGGGCTGTAAATATCTGTGTATTACTCATAACTGTTTATTGCACAGTGACATTGTGCTAAGGTGCTTTGAGTGTTGGAGTATTTACAGAACTCACATTGTTTAGATTTTTCTTTCAGTACAACCTTAACTCTATTTGCTTAGCTGGTAATGTTTTAAAAATAATTACAGCATCCATGTAACGCATTTCATCCCATACAGCAGGTGAATACTGTCAGTTTTATCTCTAGTACACTGTCCTGTTAATGATCATTTCCAATTCTTTGAACACTTTTATCAGTATTTGTCCAGAATTTCTGTTTCACTTTAGTTATAACAAGACTTGTTTCCTTGGCACAGTCAAACACAAAATTCTTTACAAGGCCAAAACTTTAAAAATCTTATATAGCACAATAAAATATTATATCTGATCTTCATTTTTAAGTGAACAGCTGGACATAAACATTTTTAATTACTTTTTGTGTATGTATGTGTGCTGAGAATCAAGCTGTATCACGGCACCATAACCCAATGATTTTCTTTAAAAAATTACAGCATTTATATATCAGTTTACAGTACCACTAATAAGTATATGGCAAATATGTGATTTGCTGAAACAGAAATGAAAAACAGTTATATGCATGTACAGAAAATGCTGAATTCCGTCCAGTCAGCTCCAAAGGAACTCACTTCATGCATCTGTCAAATTGGCCATCCTGCACAGATGTAAACAACACAGGTACGAAAACAGGCAAACTCAGGTTAAATAAATAGGAATCTCTTCCAACAATCTCCCATTAGTGTAGAGTGCTTGTCCCCTTTCTCAGAGATTAGAGCTAAGGTCAGTAGTTGAGTGGGATTAAGGGTTTAATCACCACTGAATTTCATAGATATTCAATCTCCTCTTTAGTTTTTGTAGTTGCAGTATAGATGTTTCCATTAAACCAAAGCACCTGTCCTAGCCTTGCTAGCTGTTTTTGATAAGTGAAGCAAAATACAACTGCACTTGTGAGAGACAGAGACACTAGTACAAGCAAGAAGATCTAGAAGACTACAGAAAACAACTGTTCACTACGTTCTCAAGTGTTTAATTGCCAACAAATATTTGAAAGTGAATTTGATCTCTGGTGGAAAAAAGTTGATCTTTTGTAGCAAAGTATACAGAGAAAAAATAAAGCATTTGGAAATCGGGACTTCAACAACATTGTGCTTTTACCTTGCATTTTGAAATGAATGGATGAAATTTTGCTTTTCAGGGAAATGTGGGAAAGGGAAAAACGGGTCACTTAAATTGCAATTAAAATTTTTCCCTTTCCTCTTTCCTTTATGTCAACAGTGTCCAAAATGCTGTCTCTACTAGAAATAATGCATGTTTCAAGTGAACATTGATTTTGTGCCCACAAAAAAAAAAAAATCATACACACCAGGCCATCGTGATGCTACAGTTCTCTCCAATTTTTCAACCGTGCTTGGCAAGAAAAAATTACATTCACATACAAAACATTCTTTGGTGTGATCTTTAGCAAAGCAATTAGCAAATTTTCTTCATCATCTCAGTTTGTTGGGCCTCAGGTGCCTGAAACTTTTCCCTAATCACACTAGTGGAGCTGAATTGTACCAGCCTTTTAAATGATGAATCAGTGAGGGAGGAGGAGCTGAACTTGGGGCAGTTTGTAGCGAGCCAGAGCTTGTGCAAACATTTCTCCTAAGTATGAGCATTATCATTTCTATTCCAGCAACAGGCTCAATGCCCAAGTAGGTCACCACTGTGATGCATCTTGACTTTGAGGTGTGTTGTAATGGAATAGATTAATCGAGGAGGCATCTGTGTGAGTGGATGAAAAGGCTCCATATGTTTCCAGACCAAGAAGAGACTTCTGGTTTCCAAGTCTGTGAGCATCTCAGCATGTCTGTATTTTAGATTGGAGCAGACAGAAATGTGCACCAGCCCTTCCTTTCCTCCTTTTCTACACAAAGGCAGCTGCAGCGTGCGGTCTGAACAGGGGCCATGGCACGCTCCATCGACTCCCTTAGATGGATGCTTATAGGACCAGGGCTCTGGGTGCCTGAGAACACACTAGCAGGAAAAAGTAACCTTGGACAAAATGAGCTCACTCTCTCCCAAAACAAGGGACACAAACTCACTTGTCACTGTTGAAAACGCAGACTGTGCTCTTCATGCTAACTTTCTTTTACTGCAGTTCAAGTATTAACTGTTTCAAAAGCAACAGCTGATGTTTATTCTACCTGCTTTTACTTTGTATATCCACACTGATCTTGCAGCCAGGTCACTTTCTCCTGATTTCACTTCTCTCTGCAGTGAGATTTATAAGGTGTCATACAGAGTTTAAAATTGTCTTCATCAAAATTTTGCTTGGCTGCAATTGTTAGTGTTCTGCTGTAATATTTGCTCTTATTGATGACTGAAAGATTTATACGCCCAGTAGTCACTGCCATCAGGCAGTCCCATCGGTATAACGTGAATCATGCTATATGGCTAGTTTCAGGTTAGGTGTTTCACGGGCAGTTTCTGTGGCTTTTGGGAACTCTTCTTCCTGGAGGAGGAATGAAGTCAGACTTGAAAGGTGGGGATTGTGTTACAGCAAGGAGCTTGCTTAAGATGTGCTGTATGTGTATATAGTACGGTGGTTAATGTAAACGAAGGGTTAAATTTCTCTTTGTTCCATTGTGTCCTGTTCTATATGTCATGAAGTGCAAACCCACGTGGCAAAGGTGTCAAATAAATGCAGGAAGTCACCATATCCAACCGCTTTTTCTGCTCCTGAATTTCCTTTTTTTCCCCTCAGCTCTTTTTCTCTTACTGGTTTGTTTAAATGATGTTTTCTGCAAGGCAGGACAAGGAATTTCATTATTTCTGTAAAATATTTAGCACTTTAAGTTGACCAAACTAAAATATAGCTGTACGCCTAAGTACAGTATCAGAGAGATTAATGAGCTCAATAACTGCAAGAGAAGCAGCAGTGGTTTTGTGAGGAACTGGATCCTCTGTCTCAGGTCTCCCAGAGGGCTAGAAGGTTAATTAAACCCTGGCCCATTGTTATAACACTAAATCCTAACATATGATGTCAGTCTTTGGGGCCCTACTGGGAGAATTCTTGTTGAAAGTCTTTCAAATACTGAAGACGCAGGAAAAAAAGGAAGGAAAGCAGTTAAATTGTATCCCTAATTCCCTTATGTTTTGATGTGAAGTCCATTACAGGAGGGAACCCACGTTTTATAATCTTCCTGCTTCATTTGAAGATTATATCAACTGTCCTATTTTGGCAGGGGCAGAAAGAGAAAAGACAAACAGAAAGAGAATGGTGTTGAGGAAGGCAAATGATCCACTGCAGGCAAGGGTGTGATAGGAGAAAAATAAAATTCCTATGCCAGGTTTTGGTCAGGATGGAGACAAAACAGCAGTGTAATTGGATTCTGTTTCTCCAATTTTGTCTGATTGCCTGATAGCCTTTAAGATAATGAAGGCCCAAGAGTATCATGGTAGATCTTAGGATCCCAGGATTTGCTAGCAGTGACACTTGTGAACGTAAAATTCCTTGTTCCCTCTAATCCACATATCCCACTGCTCCCATTTGGTGATCTCCAAATAAAGATTTTTCAAGAAAAGTCGCATCTTCATTCTCTACATCTAACCACAGGGTAACATTTCTTTCCATTTCATGTGGTGGGTTGACCCTGGTCAGCAGCAGAGCAGCCACTCAGCCGCTCACTCACCGCCCCTTCCACAGCAGGACAGGGCGAGAAAATAAGAAGAATAAACCTGAAAAAAATCGTGGGTCAAAATAAAGACAGTTTAATAGATGAAGGAAAGAGACAAAAAATGAAGCAAAGGAGATCACTCACCATCTTCTACAGGAAGACTGATGCTGAGCCAGTCTCAGAACAGCGACCTGGAGGCTGAAAACACGTCTTCTTCCTCTACCCCATCTTTGCCTGCTGACTGTGACGTTACATGGTATGGAGTGGCCCTTTGGTCCATTTAGGTCAGCTGTCCCAGCTGTGTCCCCTCCCAGTCTCTTTCCCACCCCCAGCCTCCTCACTGCAGGAGAAGAGTGAGAAAAAGAGAAGGCCTTGATGCAGTGCAAGCACTGTTCAGCAGTAGCCAAAACATTAGTGTGTTATCAACACCATTTTCATCACAAATTCAGGACACAGTGCTCTACGGCTGCTGTGAAGAAAGTCAGCTCCATCCCAGCCAGACCCAGCACAGTATCCAAGTGGATTAGATCATCATTACGCCAACTTTCAATTGTGTGGATGGTCTTAAAGATGCCTTCCCAGAGCTCTTCAATGTAGGCACAAAAATTAGTACCTGTTAAACTGGGCCCAGCTTCTCTTGTTTTTACAACAGCTCGTCATTTAACAGGTTGGGCTGGTTTTCCTGAGACTGCTCACTGGGGGATCATGCCAGGGATATTCCTATAACAATACCTTGGCTTTGACTTATTATCACCACCATTTAAAACAGAGGCTTGTGGGCAGATGCACGGTTCTGGGATTTCCATGAAATGGTAGGAGACAGCTTACACATCTGGTATGTTACCAAAACTTTCAAAACCTGTCTGACCCAGAAGAGACATTTCATAGGCGGAATGAATATTCCATTGTCTAAATTTGTCATCATCTGGACAATAGTAAGGTCTGGCAACAAAAATCAGAGGGAATTTCTATAGAAAGCCTCCTTCTTCAAGATGAGCATCAACTTCTACCTATGGGAAAAGTTTAAAGGATTTTTTCAAATGATCAGGTTAGAACAGAAATCCTTGTTTGTAGGGATTTCTCACCTTTTCCTCTGACAGATTTGGTAATGAACATTTTGGGAGAAATGAATAATGAAGTTCATGGACTTCCAGTGAGATGGACTGCAGTTGCTCTTCTAATTCATTCTGTACAGTGTTTGGGATTAAAAGATCTACTTATTAACTGTAACTAAGGTTTATACGAGTGCTAAAGGAAGCCCTATCCCAAAGGAAGAGCTACTCAAAGAGTCAGATATAGAAGTAAATGTCTACTTTCATGCTTTCATTTCAATTTGTGGGCAGCAGTCACAATGGTGTCACCAGAAGGCATAGTCTGGTGCCGCCAGCTTGTGGCCCATCCGTGAACAGCGCTCTTGCAAACAGACACAAACCCTGTCAACAGACATCATCTTTAGATGTATTTTCAGATCATTCCTGTTAATAACTGCTGTAAAAATGAGACACAGCGTGTCTGCCCCATTAAGTAATTAATTGAAGTCTTTCTTCTACACTTGAAGTACTTCTGTTTCTTTGCCTAGGCTTCGAGATTTTATGGTTAGGACAACATTGAAACCAAAGCTATTGATAGATGCATTTGATCTCAGCTTAACAGTGCCTTTTTGCATTATTGTACTACAAGAGGAAAAATATAGCGGATTCGGTCTATGATTAATGGATTTTTCTATAAAAAACAATAAAAAATTAATGCTGGAGTCATTCTTAACTTTTTGTCATCTCTGGATCATAACCACTGAAACACTTCTGCATGCAGTCAGTAGGTTACTTTTAACTGAATGAGTTTTCAATAGATAATTCTGTTTTCAGTTAACTGCTTTCACAAATTCACAGCCACCTGCAGAAGCACAGAAGAAAATTGTTAAGATTTTGACATTTGGGAAAATCCTTTTATAATACAGTAATGTGAATTCCTTTTCAAAATGAACAGTTTAAAAAGCACCTTGTCTTTTTAAATTAGTGTCAGCCACAAATCTGTGGGACTCAGAGAAACCTGGCTCTCCTTTCCTGGCAATGTTTCTCTTTCTAGCACTCCTTATGACAAACCTTCCTTCTCTCCCAAGCAGCTTGCTTTGAATAGCTCTCAAAAATCCTGCTCAACAGGGAAAGATGCTACAAAAAGGCAGCATGTTTGAGTTATCAGAAGCAGCTTCACCTTGCAGGCATGAGGAGAATAGCATTTGAATTCACAGATCAAATGCTGAGGATGTTACAAGTACATTTATCCACCTTGGTAAAGAAAAACAAGTTCAAAGTATGTTCAGGATGATAATCATGTGTCCAATTGTGCAAACAAATGCGCTTCTCCCTCTATACTATATGAATGAAGTGAAAGAAGAGGAAAGAGTAGGCATGATGTCTTTTACTCCAAGCTAATTCTGAGGATCAGAGGAATTCAACCCATTCATGTTTGCGGTTGAGCCATCATTATACTTGCCTCCTTTTCTTCACCTCAGCAGGTCATTTGTACGTTTCCTGCATCACTCGCACTTATTTAGCAACTAACTAGCAATATTGCAATGATCTTACAGCCTTTTACAGCTCTACTGAAAGCCAGACAACTTTTCAGTCAGCACGCTTCCTCCACAGGCAGAAACAAAGGCAGCTGGCAGCACAAAGAGAAGGCCTTCAAACCCCACCAATTTCTGTTGCTCTAGACTGTTCTCAGGATGTCAGTCTTGGGCCCAAGCTGCAAAACAGAAACACTTCAGTTGCCACCAGGGAGGCCCTCAGGCTACTTAGCTGGTCTTGAACATCAAGAACCAAACCAATAGTACCAGCCGTGCTCCCCACCATTTCATGGATGCCACTTCTTTGCACCACCTGCCTCTGAACCCGTTCCCTTAGCAGTCCCCTTTAACCAGCCCTGCTGAGTGTGCAGTCATAGCACCTATTGCAAGTCAGCCAGATACTACTACATGAAAATCGAAAGCTATTATTCTAGCCCAAGAGAGACAAGGCTTGTATGAGGACTTTACTTCTCATTTATGCCAAGAGTACGAGTAGGAGAGAGTCCAAGGCAGCATCCCAGGGCAGTCACACCCCAAAATGGTTTTTGGACTTTGGTGGGAAAGTTGAACTATCCTGAGATGAGTTAGAAGTAGAGAAAGATAAAAGCTTGAACTTTGGAAAAAGGAAAGACACCATCAGGAGATGTTCCTATGTACAACAGGAGTACAGGAGCTTTGGTATCATCATGAACAAGATGACTGCATCGCCAGATACAAGCAACACGTCAGGACCTGCAATGAAGGCTTAAAGAGACCGTGATTTATTCAACCGGTGTCACAGCCAGAGAACTCTCAGCTGGCAGCTCTGGAGGTAAGCCACTGCTACTGAAGGTGTGTTAACAGCTGTACACTGTGGTCCATGCACCCATACTCCAGCTGCCTACTGTACAGACCGGACGAAGGACAACCCTTTTCTCCAGTTCACGACTATGCATTTTCACCTAACACACTGTTAGGAAAGTAGGTGTGTGGTCATATCTAGAAGTCACTTTAGAAAACAATGAAACATTCGTGAAACAAACCTTTACCAGCTAATTACATCTTTGCACAAATATATTGCAACAGAGTGGTTGTGGGTTGTTACTCCTCTTCATTTATCCTCCTGCTTAGGATGAGCTTCTAGAGAGTATGGGTGAAGTTGTTATGAGCTAGACCGTAAAATTTCTAATTTGATTTGCTAGGCGATAAATACTTCTGTTTGTCCATCACACCAGCCTGAGGAAGAGCTCACGGGTCCAAGGTATAATTAAAAATTGATGAGAAAATGGAAGGAAGGTATATTAAAGTGAGTTACACCATTATTTAAATACTGTTCTCTAAATTCATCAAGGGAAAGCTCATTTCAAAATTAACGTGTCAAAAGCTATTAGTTATTAAATTAAAATGCAATATTAATTAGAAATCACATTCCCTTGCAAGCTTACCTTAGGCAGGTCCTCCCTGGGTGGCAAATGGAAGTATTACCACGGTAATGAAGTCTGAAGAAGAGGCCCAGAAAGCCATCAGAATAAGCCTAGAAGTGAATACTCAGGCAGGAGTCCTCCACTTCAGAGTCCTAAATTTTCCTTCTCTGCATCAGTAGCACTGTATTGTGCAGTGACATGAGAGAGAGAACCAAACACAGCATCGTTGGGTGAAGTTTGGAGGGAGGGAGGATAGCTTTTGTGTGTGCACTGGAATCTGATTTTGAAGATGCCAAAGGTGCTCATTCTGGGGAGTGGGTGCGAAGTAAAACATGGCCCCAGAGCAGTAACAAACAGAAACAGAGCACAGAGAGATGGTCGCATTCTTGGATTTAATTTGTGAAAATACTTCAAATGAGATCATTGTTCTGATTTCATAAGTACAAGTGCTCTTGCCTTTTTATTCTTAAATCCTGTGATTTCAAATGTGCCCCCCAGCCCCCATACATCCCTCAGCTTGTAGAGAACTGCAGTGCCCCGCAGAACAGGTGCAAGACAGATACGTTCTTAGCTACATTACACAGGATTTTGTTCTAGTCTCATAACTTCCCTGTGTCCCAGGCGAGAGCTGTGTAGGAACTGCCATGCTTTGCTCCTTTCTCTCCTAGAGGTGGCAATGCCACTCAGACCTGTGCTTCTGTCTGGACCCCTGTTGATGGGGTAGTAACTTCCCCAAGGAGAGAGGATATGAACACTGGCTCTTTCTCTGTCCATAAAAAGTGATGTTTGGTTTAACCCCTAGTTGGATTGGAAGAATGAAATGAAGAAGTTAGTTCTGCAGTGCAGCCCAGAGGCTATGTGGGTTTTCGGTGTTTGAAGCACTCGCAGGAGTCAGCCCCATTAGGAGGAGACTTCTTCCTTACAACACCTATTATCACTGACCCTCACTTTTGAAGAAAAGGCTTGATACCTTATATGCCATGATAGCAGCACCCCTCAGAGGGTTAAATTGACAGTTGCCCCCTTTAATTTCAAGTGCAAATGTGATTTTGCAGAAAAGAAGGTGGACTAAGCAACCAGGCACACAACAGTACTGCAAGGTTTAAGATCACAACCATGTACAGGCAACACAGGCTTTTTCTGCCACAGGCTTCTGTTTCAGGATCTGATCCTGTTAACCGTTGATGCTCTCAGTAATAAAGCTACTAAGACGTTGTCTTGTTTTTGTTGTAAAACAAAAGATAACATTGATGGGTGAGAAAGGACAATGAAGTCTGTCATTGATTCTTGCTTTGAACTCCACGGCCCCCCAGTAATAAGGCAGTAAATATTTCCAAGGGCTGATGCTACTTACATCCAGAGTCCTCTAGCAGCACTGCAAAGAAGAGTTCACTACTTTTACCATCCCGTGTTGCAGAGTATTTGTCAGCTGTGCTGAACAACATACTTAAGCTGGAAAGGCACTGTGAACCTTGCCCCAAGCACCAAACTGAAGCTGAGCAAGACTAAGCTTGGAAACCCCTGCCAACTCAGTTGTTGGTAAGTGAGAACAGGTTTCCTCTTGTGAGTGAAAGAGCACAATTCTACTATTTAATTTTCACAGGGGTACTGTATGAGGTTATGATATTTTGTTTTAATTCCTGGGTACAATTTTGTCACAGGTTGTGCACCAAGTGCTCTCCCTTGGAAAGACCATTTACCCTTCTGATGGGGGGTTAGTAAATCTCTCCTTGTCTGGGGGACAGCCAGAGAGGCAAATTTGGGTGTACATACGTGTGGTTGCCGCTTCTGAATCTGAGCTGAAATCTCGAGGAAGCCCAAAGGAATTAAACACTTGACTCCCATCAGAATGAAAAGGAAGTCATGTGCCTAATCCTATTAGTGCCTGTGAAATTCCCAGACCTAATATTAGCTCCAGAGGTTGCTTTGCTGAGAGATCCCTCAGAGACTAAGAAAAAAAAAAGAAATATTGCTTTAGTGCAATTTGTTCTCCCTAACCATGTTATCGCATTGAAGTTAACAGGAATAATTTATGTTCCATTATGTGCCGTACTTAATTTAGATAGGCCAACTGCCTTCTTGTACGGTTGCCAGGAGGAGAGTGCATAGCCTCAGGAAACAACGAGCTTGCAGGTTTCGCATCTTGCTGCAGTTCTGGGCTAGGGGTTTGGTTGTTCAAGTCCGACAGGGACCTACCCTGGTCTGAGCACATTTCTCATCAAAATCACAGGGTTACACTCTTCAGGGTATAAATGCTGCCTTGTCCACACCTCACAGCTTCAGGATATTCAAAAGCCCTTTCCCATAAGCATCTCTTTGCAGTCTGAGAAAGACTTTTCTGTCCTTTAGTGAGCCATTAACATTAAGTTCACCAGATAAGAAATAGGGGGGTTGCCAGGCAAACTCGTTTATCGTGGCCAGTTAGTGAGTCTTGCTCAAAACCTCCCTGCTGCCAGAGACAGCAAGCTATGCTTCCCCATCCTTCTGCACTGCGTAATAAACAGGTTATGCCATTATGACCCCAATAAAGGTACTGGAAACCTTCAATGTCTTTAAAAAGAGAAAGAAAGAAAAGAAGAGTAATATATACCTTTACAAAACTGGACATTTGGAATAAATCTTTGTAAATGATGGGGATTACATGATTAGACGCTGGGTATAGCATGAGAAGAACAAAGCAGAAATAACGGGGAAAAGATTCTAACAAAGAAAAAGAGCTTGGTCCACCCGTTCAGCATCGATTGCATTTTCCTCATATCTCATTTTTGTGCAACTGCTTAAAGTAACACCTCACAGCCTTACCCACTTGTGCGTAAAACAACTGAGCGTTCTTCGCTCAAACATTACATGTTGAAGAGGCTGTGTGATGAGAGGAGTAGCCGCAATGGAAAGGATTTTCCCCTGGGAAGCTCCTGCAGGGCCGGCTCGGCTCTGCAGCACCCAGGGCCCAGTGGACCCCACTTCTGCAACCTGCAGGCTGGGAGGCTGTTAGGTCTGCACTTCTCAAGCTACAGTCCTCTCTTGCCTACAAAGAGGGGTAACTGCTGCCCTGTCACCTGCGTGGGGCTATTTTCTGGCTGCTAATCCCTAACAGATGATGACACACACCCCAGTCAGCACAATGGTCTGAGCAGGATTTAGCTCAAATAAACTCAAATGTCATCACATAAATGAAAATGCTTCATGGCCAAACAAGCTGCAGAGACCATACAGTCCCCCACAAGCTGTATTATAAAGGGGAGAGCTTTGACCAGAAGGAGTAAGGCCCAGCGTTGTCCTCCTTTCCTCCATAAAAGGGCCCACACTTCCCCACCGTGACAGGGGAAACACAAATGCCAGGGAAGAGCCTGGACCACCATCACAAGAACCTGCTCTCCACGGGCTGGAAGAAGCAGCCTGCAACAGCTCACTTGGGAGTACATACCTGGTAGGGCCTACACCTAAATGATGCAGCTCCCAGCCTGGACACTGACTATGTAACTTCGCTACAGCTGAACTAAAAGACTGACAAAAGGAAAGTGTAGCATTTTCCTGCCTTTGACAAGGAGCTTTGAACTGATGGGAAGCATATAAGAAACAGCATTTTCCTTAAAATAGTTGTAGAGTTTGTACTTTATTGCAGCCAAAGTTGAGGAGGAGATTCATACACGTTGTTAAATCCTGCCTAGTTTCTCTCGTCTACTGATTTTCCTTATAAATGGAGCAGCCACTAACACACAGCTGCTTGTAACTGCATAGGACAAGTAAATAAAAGAGACGTCACAAGACAAGTAGGCCACTGCTGAATTTGGCTTTTGCAAATGTTGCCCTACATCAGCGAGATGAAAAGCAAAGCACCCTGTCTTCAGAGCGAACTGTGCTCTACTGCTTCCTTCGCCATCAGTCCCCTGGAAGCCTGCTCATTATATCTGCTCCGTTATGGGCCTGTGTCTGTGCAGAGGCATTTAACACAGATGGTGAGGATCAAAAGCAGAGGTGTGCTTTTGATGGCCTGCTTTCTAGCAGATGCCTTGGGAAGCCACGTGCTTTGCCTTTCCAGTGCTGAGCAGGAGTGCCTGCTGCTCCAGCCTCGCCAATTCACGTCCAGACACGGGGCTGTCTGCATGTAAAAAGGGGCAAGGACAAACTGTACTCAGACTAGATCGAATGCAGGACACTGAAAGAAAGTGGCAATAGTCCAAAATGTTGTCTCCTTTGTGGCCATTTGATCGGTCTTTCAGGGTGTCAGTCGGACAACCTGGGTTGGAGGACCGTTCTCCACATGGGCACTCAGCAAGATGGGCCCTGTTACTTCCCAGAAGGGTTAATATTTCTTGGCTGGTTTCTAGGGGATGCCGAGATGGACATATGTTCTCACAGACTTACTCATGCTGAGCTTCTTCTTCTGGGATTGTAAGAAACCACAGGAAGGAGTCAGTCTGGAGTCTGTTCGTGGTACATTTAGTTTAGGGAAAAGACAGCTCCATGGCCCCTCTGGCCAGCTGGTCCCGGAGCTCACAGTTCATCCTCCACACCAGCTCCTGCACGTCTGACCCTCCTGCAGCAGCCCTTACGTTTATTTAGGGGGGAGGAGGAGATGTGGAAGACCCTTGTGGACACTCAGGCGACTGGAGCCAGAGCTATGTGCGCTGGTACGTGCAACGTGCACGGACCGTCAGTCAGTCACCGCCTGTGGATTGCTTCCATACACTGCTGATTTCCTCTGTTTAAAGATGTTGGGATTAAAGGACATTTAAGATTGGTTTATTACGTAAGAGGAAGTCAGCTGCCCCTGTTGCCAAGTAACATTTGAAATATCATCTTTTCTGTCAAATAGTGATGAGAAAGTAAATATACAGACATACTGCATGTACTCAGCTTATCACTACTGCCTTGCATGAAGGTGCAACAATTTACATTATTATGTATTAGGACTGTATCATTAAAATGTGATCTACAACTTGGAATAATCTGTTGAAGCTTTTCACCTTAACACAGTACCCCACAAACCTCGGGTACCTGAGTAGCATTACACTGCTGGCTGAAAGGATACCAACAAAGCAATGTTAAGATCATCAATAACAATAAATAAATAAATAAATAAACAAATAAATCAAAACAAAACAACACTTGCTGCCCTTACATGGTTCATTGTGCCTGTTTATTAGATCTCTCTCTTTCCTGCTGTTTTCCCTGCCTGGGTAATCGCTGTCCTCAGGTATTGCTGCGAGGTGGTCACATCACCGAGCTGGGTCCTGCACCGGCATGAGGCAGCACACGCTCCTGGCACACCATGACCGAGACCACGCTGTCACCAGCTACTCTGCCAAGGCTTAGGCATGCATCGTGTGTCTGAGAATTTGAACACCTAAGCCATGAATCTGGACAAACAGCATCCGTAACCTCCTTCCCCCATCGCCTCTCAGGTGAGAGGGATTAATCACCAGTTAGCAAACTCCCAACCTATCCCAAGCAGCACCAGGAGCACAGCAGTAGCTCCAGCCCCAGCAGGTTCACCATACGGACCACCACAATCCTGCCCCTTGGGCACACACCTTCATCTCAGCAGGAGCATAATGATGCTGGCATTATAGGAGATTGTATATATGTATAATATTATAGGTTCATGGGTGTGAATCCATAGGGTGGCAAAATCCAGAGGAGCATTTCATTAACCCACACCACAGTTACTGAGCTCATATCTACCTCCAGAAGTCTGCTATACTTGCATAAAGTTCTGACTCGCAGACGCACTCAGACCGTCAGCCTCTCAGGAACAGATTCCAGTTTCAGAATTACGTAGAAAGTGCATTCACCTTCCCTCCTTTCCACTCCTCCCCTCAAAAAGCCCTCTGCCCAGCTTCACTGCTGTCAGGAGCCTGGCACATCTGAAGCACGAACTCACTCCCAATTCAGCAACTGATTGTATCTGGTGTTGAGCATACTGCGTTTGTTTTATGGAATTCCAGGCTGTTTTGCCAAATACATTAACTTGGTATTGGAAGAAAAAGGGTGGAGTAAGTGAGAATCATGTTAACGTAGAAGAGCCAACCCCAAAGAGGACCACCACCACAGTCAGCTTCATATCACATCAGCAGTTCAGAAGAGAGGACAACAAGAAGCTCCCACAACATAAAGGTCTCCGTGATGTAGCTGGACTGCTCAATACAGAAAGAAACCACCTAATCCAAGCAGCAAACCTTTTCTTCCATTTCCACAGCTATCCCATAGAGTGCGTCCCATCAAGCACCATGGCGTTGGCCTACCCTTGTTCACACCCCCCACTACCCCAGTTTCTGCTTCTCCAGGCCATGTAGTTGTGTCTCGGACACCGACTGGCTGAACAGAAAGCAAGCAGCTCAGTAAAGAGGATTCACAGAAGCAGAGGTTAATAGGCAATGAGAGAAGACGGGCACCTCTGAGGACAAGAATTAGCAACAGTCATCTCTTCTATAGCACGTAGCAAGAGAGCATGCACAGAGGAACAGAGCTCTGCCATCAGCTGAGGCTTTTTCGCAGCTTGGCTTCTGCATGCATGTATTAAGGATCATCCCATCTTCATCAAATGAATTCTTTATTATGCTGTACTGATAAAAAATCTCAACCCCTACTTTTCACCTTAAAGCTGAAAAAAATAGTCTTTGAAAAGAGCATTCGACACTCCACATCAAAATAACTGGCCTTTAAAAATGAATTCTGGATCTGAGGAGATTCAACGTAGGCCCAGAAACATGAAAAGCTGTTTTTGTGCAAACTAGTGAAGTAACAAAAAAAAGTTTCTGCTTGCATACTTGTAGAATCAGAACCCATCCTCTTTGCATAAAAAAGTACCTGTACAGCGACACATCGTGCAACTGATCTGTGATTTTAAGGCCACTCAGCACAACCTGGTATATTCAAGGAACAAGGGATCAGGGAAGGGAAAACTTACAAGAGGAGCCAAAAACTCAGAGCTTGCAGTTCAGCAAAAAGATGATAAGAGGAATGTGATAACATCACACAGTCATTTGTTACAGGCACAAATATCATAAAGAAGAGCTAATGCCTTAGGGGACAATACTAGCTCACCACCTCACAGGTACAGAAGCAGGCCACGAATATACCTGAGGTAGAAATTGCAGAGACCTGCTTCTGTTGGGCAGCCTTCAGGCAGAAATAAGGAGAGGGGAGCAAAAGTGCTGAATGACCTTCCGGTGGGTCTTCATTCGCCTTCAGGCAGAAGTGTACGCTGTGACACGCAGCGGAGGAATGGGGACGGTCTTTATAGTGAAAAATAGAAGCTTGAAAGATGTGAGATTTCAGAAAATGTTTTAATCTACAGCATCTATCTTGTACAGCCAGCTTAGTCTGCTGGACTCACAACTTCTTAGATCATACAACTTTGTGCTTACTTGGGAAGAAACATCCCTTCCCTCCCCTTCCCATCCTGGTCATGTGAAGGAACCATGCAAAACTTCACACACCATTTCTATGAATGCTACAGTAAGGCACAGTCCCTCCACAGTTCTTAATGACAAGCTTAGTGCAGTGATGGAAGTCGTGTTAAGATTGTTATTTACTCCCAGGGTTCCAGTCCCCCCAAAATGATCCACCCGGATGATTGCTGCAGACCTGTGGCCCTTGCATGGATCAGTTCGCAGGACAGAGACAAAAAAAAAGCATAAATGGAAATAAAACCAAACAAAGCAAAAAGAAAAATAGCCCTTAGTGCATGTTTAGTTACGAAAATCAGTGTGCCAAATAGGAAAAGAATTCAGATCTTCCATTTACATATCGACTACTTATTCAGTAACACTGCAGAAAACCAGATGTTGGGCAGTCACCCTTTTTTGTTTAAGCACAATTAAAAAAAATTCTATGCCAGCATATTACATACAAAATCACATACAAACAGTTAAGATAAGCAACTGAAAGCATGAACAAGATTCTAATATACAGTACTTTCACGCAGCCAAAACTATTTTATTTTACAAGATGAGTCTTTTACATTAATCTTTTTTTCTGAAAGCTCAGTAAAAACAGCATGAACTACTTAAACAAAATTTAAGAGAGAACTTACAAAGTGAAATTTGCATAGCACTGTAGATCTGTGTATTTGTTTGGGCACAGTTCTTTTTAGAAACTACAGTAGGTGACAGCGTTAGGCTTTGCTTTGTTTTTTTTTTTAAACCAGATTCAGACACATCTCTTCTGAACGTCAAAAAAATCAAGTGTAGGAAATAACTGTAAAAATGTACAAAAATATATACACATGCACAGTAAATGTGTACCCTGTATACAGTTTTATTACTTGCTAGATTTGGCTAATAATGATGACACTTCCCTCCAAATGATGAGTTTGTAACAATCAATCAGGAAGGTTAAGGAGGGTTAGTTTTCTCAAAGAGAAGATTTTCATTAAAGCTACAGTACGTGCTGGTGATCTTTATGATTAACATGCCAGTTTACAGTAGCTTACTGGCTTTCAGGCAAGTAGCATTCAATTGTCACAGCGTACATTTCTGACAAAGCTGAAGCAAAATAACGCAAGTGGTACAGCTCGTCTCTGTGCACAAATGCAAATAATAAAGGAGGTCTATCTGCTGCCTTGGGAAGAATTTGCATTCCTGATTAGCCTGTGCTGCCTACTCTTCCACTCTTCTCAAATTAGGTTGTGGTGTACTTAGTAAATTGGTACATTTTCCTTGAAAATATACCTTGGCCAAAAACAAAACAAACAAACAAAAAAACCAACACAACAAACAGAAAACAGAAAAATTCATGTAAGACTGAAAATTGGTAGTGGTAGCCTCTACACTGAATACTTCCAATTTAGATGTAAAAATTACTATTGTATTCCAGTTTCTGATAAAGTGTCTAGTTTTAAAATACATTTCCTCTAAAAAAAAGATAAAATGTTTCTTTTGCTAATGGAGTTTGTAAAGCTTTTTAGAAATAGACAGTCAACTACACTCGAGTACTCTCAAAAGTGAAAATGAACAAATTAACCTTCTTCCAAGTTTTGAAAACTGCAGAGTAGCTTTTAACTATGGGTGTAACATTTTAAGACATCCAGGCAGTCTTCTATAACCCTAGAGGGGTTGAGGATGAGAGAGACATGACATGTTTGGCTTATGGATGCCAATCCACTATCTTCCCAACTCCAAAGTGTGAAGTTTCCATGACCTTTTCTGGTGGCTAGCAAATGTGATGCAGACCCTGTAACACTGGCTTCCAGAAAGTCTTCCCTCAAAATCATAGCATTAAAAAAAAAAAAAAAAAAAAATCTGCAATGATCTTGGCACAGAGATCCCTGAGACAATCAGATAACTATTCTCCAAGATAAACAGGGGGTAAGTGTGGCAAAATAAAAGTTGCCATCTGTAACAAGGAGATAGGCCCTTCAAGACCAATTCTGACCCCAGTTGCATGAAAACAGTGAGGGTTACCTTGTAAGTTGTCACAAACTGGTTTCATATTCATGTTAGATATCAGAATTTGCCTGCCCACACACGTGGTCATCTCTGGTTTACAAAGCTGCTGTCAATCCTTCCACTTCTCGGGGCAAGAATTTGGCCATATCTGTCTGCGTTCCTCCTCCATTCAGCTGTGCAAGTTGCAGCTCTCATCAGGACTGCTACCCACTTCAGATCCCGGCTTCACTCAGTGCTGGCAGCTCTGGAGCAGCCCATTATGGATCAAAAAGTTCACAAGCACGGAAACAAGTAGCTGTGGCAAACTGCATCAAAATGCAAATTCAGCATTGCCACAAAGAGGATGGGCTTCTCTTCCCAGGCATAAGCCAGGATTGTGCAACTGGGACTACCACAAGCAAGAAACTTCACACCAAGCGGCATAAGTGCGTGGGCATCCAGGAGATGCTGTGAGCTACTCCAGTGCATCCAATTCCCAAAAGGGAACCTTCCACTTGTATTTCCATTGGCCTTCAGCATCTGTATGAAACACAGTTTGTCTAAGCCTGCCCAATCTTGGCCTTAGACTTACTTAATACATACTTCTCCAAGATGCCAAGATGTGTGGATGTTGTCTGTCTTCAATCTGAAACACTGCCCAGTGTGAACTCAGCATTATTAAAAGTCTCCAACCCCACACTTCTATAATCAAAATGTACGTGATGTGAATACAGGTTTTTGGGTAGTCCCAGACAGAACCGGTACCTTTAGCAATTATCAGATGTACACTGACCCCTGCCTGCTAGCTACTCCAACTGTTAGTGAAGACCTTCTGCCAACTCCCTTTTATTGGTTTCATCTATGCCAGAGAGAAACCTGTTACCAGGTAATGAGGGCCTACAGGAGGCAGGCCTGGGAAGGACTTATCCTCCCTAACAAAGTTTTGCTCAGAAACAGCAAAGTTGCATTATCAGTAGACTTAAACACAATTATGTCACTTCAAACCTACTGAGCATATCAACCAGTGCCAAAATGCAGGAAGACAAAACCCCAGCTATGTGAGATGATTTCTATAGGATTAGTTGAATCTGAAAGCTCCAAGTTCCAGCCAGGAGGTCATAACTGAACCATCTGCAGAAAATACAGGCACGCAAGTATACAGACATCAGTAGATGGTGACAAGTGGTATCACGTGGAAGTGAGAAGACGTACTCACTTTTTTCAGTGAATACTAGGCAATTAGGACAAAGGTAGTAGTCATATTCATTGGTCAGCAGTTAAGTATAGAGCCCTTCAAGATAAGTTAAAGCAGAACAAAGGTACGTTGCCCATGCTCTTTGTGCTGCAAACAAATACTTTGCTCAGTAACACTAAGTCAATTGCAAGAACACATTCAGCCCACAATGAGCAACAGAGAACTGTAATCCCCTATTGAGCCAAAACCTCTGGATACCAGCTACCCAGACATATCACAACCCATCCTTCTTCAGCATCAGCTTTTTGTGCCTTCCTAACCGAGAGACATCACAACACCAGCAGTCTCAGAGCTCTCCCACCAGCTTCTTAGATGTAGGTCAACATGATGCTATCTTGGAATTGCAAATCCCACTTTGAGAGCAATATTGTTGTTCTTCATGACAATGAATGAATGGCCCACATTAGTCATCTTCAGAGTCAACGCTGAGATCCATGACAGTCAGCTTGCAAGTCCATACTGGAGGACATGGTATTTAATTTAAACAATCAAGCAAGAAATGAATGTTTTGAAAGGTGGAGAGAGAAAATGATCCTATAGCTTCAAGTTTATTAAACTTAGCATGGTTGAAAAGCAAAAGACAAAAAAACATGATATATTTTTGTTTATTATTGCTCTTAAAGGGCTTGGTAGTCAAATATACAAGCTATGTTCTATTAAACCAGAAGAAAATAGTGTAAGATATAAAATCTACACTCACTTTTCCAATCCAAGCCACCTGCTGATCTTAGTTAGTGACATTAACTTCAGCTATTTTCAGTCATTTTAATTTATACATACTCTGTGTATGTGTGCACGCGTGCGTATATAAAAACTCCTATTTGAGATAAAATTCGAAATGAAGAGATTTGTGTTGTTTTTGTACTGTTTTGTACATTACTGTATATTTCAGTTTTCCAAATGGTTACTGATATGTCCGTTTAGAAGAGCAAATTAAGTGAATGATGATGCATGTATTATATTTTCAAAAAGAAAGCATGACCAATAAGTTATAAGAAAATATGAAATGTTGCTTATTCTCCCCATGATTCCTAGTAGGGAGTTACATGCACTAAGAGGAGAAAAGAATCCCATAAAGAGAAGGGTTATTAATTCTCTTCTCCTTTAAGCACTTCCTCTCTTCTCAACATTAAGAAGGGATTTATTTTGTGAAATTCTTGTCATGCCCTATTAATATACCGCTCAAAGTGTAAGTATAAAACATAGTGGTCAGCCTGCTTTGCAAGCCTCACTTTGCTAAGCCGGTGCAATTTATATATGCTCAATATCACCTTCAGGAAGCAAGTATACAGCATTTGTAACATCTTTCTAAGAAACAAGAATTATATCTATTACTGAATTACTTACAGGGGAGGGAGGAGGGAGAAAAGAAAGAAAAGCCCACTGGTTTTAGCCCTCTGATTAAAAAACAGGGAAAAATCAGAGAGTTATCTTTATCAGCATTTGGAAATCTAACCATATTTAAAGACAGAGTACAAAAACATTCAGTTAGGAAAACAGAGTCATGGCTAGGATCTGTTCTCCTCAATTCCCAAATCGTATTCCAATTTCCACTAACATCAACAACAGTTTTGTATCCCCCTGTCAAAGGGAAGATTTTTTAGGGGTAGAAAGATGACATACTAATGCTGGAGCTACAGGTACAATGATTCAGCGAGGATGAGTCTCAGGAGACAGACAACAT
Source organism: Anseranas semipalmata (assembly GCA_013399115.1). Taxonomy (NCBI): domain Eukaryota; kingdom Metazoa; phylum Chordata; class Aves; order Anseriformes; family Anseranatidae; genus Anseranas; species Anseranas semipalmata. The sequence continues at coordinate 472,569 of VXAA01002051.1, forward strand.
AGGTCATCCTTCAAATCCTTCTGTTGGAAAGACCACTAATAAAAATCAAGTGCATGACAGACAGAACAGTGATTAATGACCCGCAGTAAAATATTTTTCCAAGTTACGAAATTGCTCTTCTAGACTTTTTGAAAACAGAAAAAACCTGTGGGAGAAGAGGTTACAGTCTAACAGAGTAAACATGAAAAGAAGGTATATGATCACTCTTATTGTGGTTACTAGAGAAAAGATGAAAAATAACAATCAGTGCTCTGATAAGATCTGCTGTTTACAAAAGTGAGATAAATATTCTAAGTGGCAGCTAGGTTAAAATGACAGACCTCAAGGGTCAGCTTCTGCCCTCAGCTGTAAATCTGCAACCCATTTCATCAACTTTTGAGTGTAGCCAAATGCAGATTTTGGCCTTCAGACTTAAACATATAGGTAGTTCCCATCTGTTTGCAAATAATTCTGCAGCTGTGCATACAGCAGCAACCTACAAAAATCTTAGAATGTGCATTCAGGAAAACAAACAAACAAACAAAGAGGTACAGCCATGATTCTGATCTCTATTTTAGTGAAAAAAATCCAAAGGTCAACAAGCAAAACTAAAGATATTTAAAATCCCTGAAGAGACCCCATACTCATTCTAATGCTTAACAGCACAACTCACCTTGCAATATTCTTCACATTAATATCTATAGCGCAACCAAGTAGAAAGTGCAGCACGCCCTACCATTACAGCACACAGGGTAAGATCCTGCCCCCATTTGAATCAATGTCAAAACTCCCATTAGAAGTTCAAGAGATGCCAGTACTTGGAATCTGATTGCTACAGACCTCTCCTTTCAGAATTCTTGTAAAAGACAACATTTTGAAAACTATTGTGCTAGTTTCTGCTGTTATCCCCCAGTTTACTGAGAGATGTTGGTTGAACTGGACTTTGGTGATGACAGATGTGAACAGAAATAAAAGGAGAAAACATCAGGACAATTGAATAAATTTCCTTCTTTGCACAACTCCATGGTCAAACAACAATCCCATGGTCAAAATTAATTCAGAGAACAAAACAAACCGAAACAGATTAAAAATTACATACATGTATGAAGTGAAACAGGGCAAACAATACTCAAGACTGAAGTAATATTTTGAGATTAAACAGCCTTGAGCAGCTGGCAGGAGATATGATGAGAATTTTATACCGTTTTCATACTAGTGGATCTGTTCTACGGCATGTGCCGATCAGTAACGCACTGCTTCCAAACTCCACTATTTGTTCTCTTGCGTTACAGAAGTTTTAAGATGTTGCCTGAAAATAAAATGTATCAGTGTAACATACAAATAGGATTTAATCTGTAGCCATGAAAACACAACCTTTCCAAAATGACTAACCCAGTGAACATCTGTCAATTAATTTAAGAGCGGTTGTTTTTTCCTGGATCGTTAATAAAAAAGTTGAAAATCAACAAACGCTATGTTGGCTTTAGCAAGAGGAAACATTCAATGGCTCCTGTTGTAAAAGTGAGTGTAGTGCTCTTGACAGAAACCAGTGTATTCAGTCATCTGACGATGCACATGGCCATGCCCAATGACCTCTTTTCTCGCCCCACCCCCAAATCCCCAACAAAGCAAGGAAAATTAGTTTCTTCCTCCCCCCCACCCCAGATTTTCTCCCATAGTTTGACTACAGTAATCCTTAAACAGGCAGAAAGTTGATGCGTTCTTTTCCGTCGATGCCTCCAAATTCTTCATTCTTGGCTCAAGTTTTATTCATTAATATTAGTCATCAGTTATTAAGAAAAAGATAGTTTCTAAGTGTTTGTTGTTGTTTTTTAACTGAAGTTAATCAGATACCATAGTCTGGTTATATGTGCTGAACTGCAGCTGTCAGTTATTCCTTTTTCTTGAATTCTTGGTTGCCATAGCTGGAGCCTTTTTCTATTTCAGTTACTCCTATCAGTCTACGAACTCCAAAGGAAGCTTTAAAACATAACAGAGAAATGGGAGGCATATTAAAGCCAGTTCAAGGATTTAGGAAGTTACATGTAAACACACAAGCAGAATCATAACATGAGTTATTCCAAGCCTGAAGTCAGTAGCAACTACAGAGTGCTGCTTTTCAACTGTGCACTGTATGAAGCTGCATATGGACCACCATTTTTTTTTTTTTTTTAATATCACAGACAGGGTGTGCAGTCAGAGTATTTTTTCCTTCAGGCACCACAGCAATGGATGACAAGACCCACTTGCTATTGATTGTTAAAGATACTGCCTACGATACGAAGGCACGTCTGCCCGGATTAACGCTTTTCAAATAATAAAAATGCTATACAAGATAAAAGACTACATAAAGGGCCCCAGGTACTCTTCTGCAAGTCCCACTCATATTCATTAATACACAGAACTTATTAAAGCTAATGGGTCCTGTTACATGTCACTGGACTTAGCTGCTTTTATTACCTGCTCCAACAAATCCCAGGAATGCAAGGATAAGGAGAGGTGATCCACTTGCAAAAACTCCAAAGCCAAATGTGAAGAGAGGGGAGAGGAGAACTGTGGCCCAGAAAAGAAAGTTTAGGAGAGTCCATGGTCTCCTAGGAGGTTTAAACTGCTGGCCAGGAAATATGCCTTCCTGATTATACATCTCTTGCAAAGCATCCTGGGAGAAAGAAGACAGATGAAAACATGTTCATAATGTTTGCATTAAGCAATCCAAGACTATTCAACTCCAGGACAACATCAAGGACATCGTCTGTGGTAAATGCCTGTCAAGAGTACATGGCATCTATTTCCATCTGCTGTTTTGGCATTTTTGCTGTTTGGGCATTTCTGTTGACTGCCAAGGCTACTGTATTAGCCCTTTAGAGACCATGTTGGCCACAATAAGAAACTGAAACAATATTAGCCTTTCCACTACCAAATACCTTCATCTGTTCTCTTAATTTCTTAGGAATTTAGGGCAGAGGCCAATTCAGACATTACTTGCCTCTTTGCTGGATGTTTTTTCTTCCTGTTTTTACTTCCAGAAAAGTCACCATGATTTAGTAAGTCACAGCAGAAAAGTGCTATATATACAGCTAAAAGAGGAAGGCAAAGCACAAGCTATCCAGCATAGACAGCACTGTACTAGCCATAACCACAAAACTTAACAGAGCAGTTGCATTCTAAACCGAGCCTGCAGACAGATGCAATCACAAAACAAATAGCTGAAAGGACTGGCATGCCCATATTCTTCCCCTGGTTTGTAAGACTGCTCTGTGAGATTTCCAAGCCATTACCAAGGATGGTTCAAGTTAGGCTATTTCTTATTTTTTCCCCCCACTTAAGCAGTTTTTCTTTTAGCTTCCTTTATGAAGGGTTGAGAAGCTAAAGGCATTCCTTGCCAATAACACAGCCTTTTGAAGACATACCCATTGTACAGGAGCATTGTACACCGTATCCATTTTAAGGATTCCAGTTACAGCATATTGCTACCACCGGGAGATCAATATAAAAAATATCCATATATATAAATAATACCTCCCCTGACTACATCTCTCACCAAAGTTGAATGGAGGTACAGCAAACATCAGCAAGGAACACCAAGCCCTCCATTTGCAAGCACAGCAGAGCATTCTGCCCAAGGAACAGAGCCAAGCAGAGTGGATGCTCTAGGCTGCATCTGCTTAGCCCTGCATTTACTGTTTAACAAAGAAACAGAGAAAGAAGGGCCCTGTACAACACATCTTGATGTTTGCTCCTCGAACCAGGCAATTTCAGAAGGAATTCTCACATCTAAGAGTCTCTTCACAAGGGAATTACACAATGGCATATACATGATAGCAGGAGACGGGATTCAAGTATCCTTTTTTATTTTTATTTTTATTTTTTAAAAGCTCTCTAATCCTGTATTACACTAACTGATTCTCAAGCCAGTTTGATACACCTGCTAATGGGAGATGCGGGGCTGGGGGGGACACATGGAGATGATGGTCACCACTGCTCTTTGTAAGGTAACTTCTCTCCCCCTGAATTGCATTAGAGTTTAGGCATTCAAACAAATTAGGTTAAAATGAACAAAATTAAACTTGGAATGGGACTTCCAGACCCTTACAACTTGCTGCCTGCCTACAGGCTAAGCGTATGCTTGGAAATGCTGCAGCATAGGTTATTATAGCAGAAGAAAGTCGAGGATGGTTAATGTTTCTGTGCTCCTCTGTTTTCCGCCACAGAAGAGTAACACAAACATCAAGATACACATTTTCAAGTTCAACAATCCACTAATTAGGGCTGGGCAAAGTAAATTACAGTTCTTTTTTCCTCCCCACAGAACTGTTCACTCTGTGGTCAAGAAATTAACCATCTAATAGAAAGGCGAAAGGGAAGGCGAAAGGGAAAAAGCTTTGAGCTTTTTTGAGAGTGCTTTGAAGGCGCTCTCACCTTGTGCTACATTAGTCCCTGGGATCTGCTGCCAGGGACCATCTGTACTATGTCACAGACCACTGCAGACGTATTACAAGAAGGCAGAAGGGCAGTGACAGTGAAGAAACATGAAAGCAAAGGACAATTGTAGCTAAGATCCTCGACTGGCTGCCCCTGACATACAGTTCTTGAGTGTTTAAAAGCATCCACAGGGAATATGGAGCTTTTAGAAGTGTATGAGAGAGATCCAAGAGATGAAGAACATAAAAAGATGGTGGATTACTATTAGTCTTGCGCAACTCAGACTTAACTCTGAATCCCACTGTGCTTCCCTGCAATTTGAGACCTACTCACTAGCCACCCCTCTGTGGCCAAGGGGCTCCATTACAGCTCGTCTGCACTGCTCCTTCCAGCAGCCTGAGGGATGGCTGCCAAATTATATACAATATTTCCATCTCTTCTGTACCTTCAGTGAAATGTTGTGCATTTCTCAGTTCCTTAAGACACTCCCCTAGAAGTCCTGAAAGGGAGAAAAGAAAGCAAAGCCATTTACCTTTTCTTGGTAAAGCTTATGAAGCCAGTTTGCAGCTTCCTTTTCATCTTGAGGGATATCTTCCAGAGGAAATCTCCTAGTTTAGTAGAGAGTAAAAAAAAAATAAAAAATAAAGAATTAAGAGAAAATCCAGGTGTTTGACTTTAGACCTCTACTAGGGAAGATCTCCCATTCAATAAAGGGCACAAGCTAGAAGTAATACTGTCACTGACAGCAGAGTTCTTAAGTGCAGAAGAACTGGGACTTAAACAACCCCTGACCCTCTACCTAAAAACTCAGATTCCTAAGTCAAAACAAACTGTATAAGCGCCCATCAATTTCAGAGCACATTAGTAAAATCAGCATTTCCCATTAAAATGCTATTGCTCCCTCACTGGAACCACCACTGGTTGATTCCCAGTGAGCTCAGAATGAGGCACCCAGAGCTGGAAAAAGACAAGCAAAAGTGACAAAACCCAGGATAACTGTTTGTTACATTCCGCTAGTGAGGAGAAAAAAAAAAATTGGAAGGAATGGGAGGTGGGTGGTTAAAAATTCACTTGGTACCCACTCTAAGGAAAACACCTGCTACAGAGACTGCATTTCTCTCGCTCTCTGCCTCTCTGGCCATGCAGATAGAGGCACACAGTTCTGGGTGCATAGGAAAATTATACCCAGCTCTGGGTACTGACCTGACCTCACTGAGAACCAGCGCCTTTTAAGATCCTCTTTCTAGCTGTGAAGAGTCAACATGTTTTCCTGCATTCTTTTATTTTCTGAGATATGTCATTAACATGCTCACACATGCATTGTCTCCTTTCTCAATGGCACACATCTCTGCATCCTGGCTCAACTCAGAAAGAAGTTGCTTGGTTTGTAGAGAGCAGACACACACACCTCTTCCCCCCAGCTCAAACATATTTTGTTAACATTCAAATGGTATCAGGCCCCTCTTACAGCAGGGCAGTAAGAACAGAAGTATGACTTATGGGAGAGCTCCAGACACACTGATCCCACACACAACTTATTTGCTTTTGTTCAACCAGGGAATATGTTTCCACAGTGCAAGCTAAAGCCTTTGAGTCTGCAGCAGCAGAGGGAAGATATTCAAACACGTTTCTACTAAATTCTGCATCTCATAAACAAATTGAGAACTAGGTTTACAGATTTCCTTTTAATAGCTCTAACAGGAGGAGCTGCTCAATTAATATGAATAATGCTCAATAAAAGCTCAATAAAAAAAAAAAAAAGCTCAGCTCATTTGCTGAAAGCTCTCTGCTAAAATTGTTGCTGTATTGATATCACCACTAGAGGGTACTCACAGCAGTAACATTTACTAATTTAGCTGATCATTTTCTCTGGAGCCTGTCAGGAGAAAGATTGGATCATCTGCAGAGAGCTAAGCTTCTTACCTCTGTACAGGTAGCTGCATACGCATGTATGCAGAACAAGAGCTTACATGCTTCCTTTCTCTATCTAAGCCAAGTCTGCTGTCACATCAAGGACATGTTTAATTTTCAGGAAAAAGACTGTAAAAATAGCTCCCTTTCTGTAATAGTTTCCTCCCCGATACAGAGTGAAAGCTTCAAGTATAGAAAAGCACCTTCAGAATGTTGATTCAGTCCACAAACATATTATAAATCAAAATTACTGACCAACATAGTTATTAGCTTCTGTAACAGGGTACAATTAGTAATTTCACCTGGCAACACCATCTTCAACAGAATTCTACGAACCCAAATCTCTTCTAAAGACTACTGAAAATGTTTCTCTTCTCTCCTCCCAGCCTCCTCCCCAACAGATAAGACCAACTTGCATCTCAGTTAGTAAGCCATAGGATATTTAACTGAATTCAGCTGTTCTTCGGTGTGCAGCCATATAGATGTACATCCATGCATGTGTACCCTGGATGTAGTTAAACACACAACACACGCCTACCATCAGTATGGAATTAGAGGTGGCAACTGCCTTACATGCTGTTTAGCTAACTGGTAAGTTGCCTGCTCACTTTCCTCATCGGGGATGTGTGTCCTTTCCCTCCCCAGTAGGGCTGCAGCACCCTGCCTCCCCTGGGACAGCATTTCTTCCACAAAACTGTTGCTGTGGTACCTCAACACAATGGATAATAAGTGTGATTCCCTATAAAGTCTTTCACCCTTGGAAGCTCTGGCATGACACACTTGCTTTCATTAGGACAACGTATAGAGCCAGTGCTATGCATCTGCAGTGCACAGACCCAAGGCCAGAGGTGAAAGGAGTGGGAGTACTAGCAAGACTACGCGCTGCTTCAAGTAGCAGAAGTGAGCTGTCAGAAGAACTGTGGAAAGAACAACCAGGTGGCTTGTCAAGTTCAAACATAAAAGGGAAAGCAGGAAATTCAACAGGAAAGTGTTGGTAGCTTTTATGATCACAAGGAAGCCTTTGAAGACAAAGGCAACTAGGAGAAAGCAAGAAAGGGAAAGCACAGGTATGTGTGCGTGCATGCACATACGTGCTGCATGGAGTTAGGTGTCAGCAGTCACTCTTTCAGGCAAAAAAAAGTAATGAAGAATGTGAGGAAAGTACCACCTCATTCATGTGATATTTGAATTTCAGCATTATTTAACTTCTAATCTGCTAATCAAACCATGTGAGAGAAGGAGACAAACTGGCACAGTAAGGAGCTTTACACCACTTACTACAAGAGACTACTAATGTTGGACAGGCTATTTGTACTATGCATATGCTCACAAGGGACTGGGAAGGGGACAGAACAGTTGGCTTTCTGTTCCCAGCAGAGAAAGGAAAGGCATGCAAGTGCCCTCACTGCACAAAGCTTGGGGAAACCCCAGCTGGACCAACAGTGCAGTTGTACCCAGGCTCAAAAAGTCCATCCAGTGCCCTCTGACTTGCTGGGCAAAATCAGGGATCTCAAACATGAAAGTAAGCTGAAGCGGGGAGGGAACAAGGAGGTCTCTGTGGCCTGCAGGGAAACTTGAATGACAAAGAAAAAGGGACTACAGCAACGGACATTTCCCTGTAAAATCTGAATACACTTCAACATGCCAAAGCATGCATCTTAGGGCTCACCTCCATCATTATATGCTCACCTTACACACATATCTGCTTCATATTTCTTTCCATAAAGAATTCCTAATAAAGACGGGTTCTTGTTTCCTCTGAAATTTAGTGTTACATCATACACTGCTGAAACTGTTGCAAAAAAGAAAAAATGGCTGTTATATCAGCAATTCTAGCAACCACGTTGCCAGCACCCTTGCATTAAACAGCAACAGGGCCTTGTGCTAGCCTTGCATTAGTGATGTCAGGTAGCAGAGTCCTTCACTATTTTGTGTTTTATCTGTATCAGCCACCTGACATTCCCATCTATGTTGCATGTGTGTTACCAAAACACAAGATGACTTGATGAACTAAGCAACAATGACATACATAAGAAGTTTATTATTTTTTTTTAAGAGTGGTAACAGAGTTATGTGGCACAAATTACAGTTGACAAGGTAAATGTTTATTACTGCCAACTCGGTAGTTGTAATAGACATAATGAACAACGGAGCACACTACACTGTGCTACACATCACAATTCACGTGAAGAACAAAGAGCAGCTTGCCAGTACCTGTTCCCCTGAGACACTGGACAGCAGTGGTGAAACCTTTGGTTCTGGGCAACAGGTGGTATTTCAGTTTCGGCAACCCCTTGGATTCAGCTACCTCCATACTGATACGATGCTTGGTCTCTGTAAAACGAGTTCCTTCACAATACAGGAGAAACTAGTACAACAAGACAAAAGGCAAAAACAAGGATATCTTGTGATCACAAGAAACAAAGCAGAATACCAAAAATTTTTGTAACATAAACATATATCCGTGCACACACAAACACACACACATTCAATTGCCTGACTTGACCATCAAAGTATGAGGCATAAGCACCACCTCACAACTCATTTAGCATAGATTATATTTAAGTTGAACTACATTGGTAGCAAATTCAAGGTGACAAAAATCTAAATGCTTATACCTGAAACATTTATTTAAAAAGAAACCAAAAATCCATTAAAGCTTTAGCTGACTGGTGATGGACTAATCTAGAAGTCAGAAAAAACAATCCAAATATCAGTATATGACCACTTTAGGAAAAAACATATTAATCGCTAGTTTGCTCATTTAAAATTTGTACTGTACAAGCAGAACTACTCATCTGAGGACAGACCTGTTTGTCTGAAAGCTTTTCAGATTTTTAATTTTTTTTTTTATTTGTACCAGTTGTGTTCATAAAAAGTGGTACCTTTCCCTAAAACCTTTACCTTGTTCATCTTGTAAGGCATCAATCTGACTGTAGTATCCTGAACAACAATTAAAGACTTAAATCCTCCCATACTGACTTCACGCAGCACAAAAAATTGATCCGTCCTTCTCTAGCCTCCATATCACCTCTGCTCTACTTGAGAGAGACCAGAAGCAAAACAAAGCCAAGAGCAGACAAACAAAGCCCATCTGAGCACCCTGGGGTGACCTTCTGCTTATCCCTGGTCTTTTTGAAAGGCAGAGATTCATTTTACCTTGGGAACACCGCAGCATTCAAAGGCACAAACCTCTGCATCACAGGTAAGCAATGGGCAGGGCAGGAAGGCAAGGTTGCTACTACTCTTTCTCACAGCAGCATCATGCAATGCCGTAATGTTGCAATTCAAAAGAAACACTTGTTGAGTGAGTCCCTACTTATCGGCTGTTTGTCAGTGCTGTGGCTGCTTGACTTTCTCTGTGTAGCATATACACAATGTGCTTCATAAAAGGTAAGCTAAATGAATGTTAAAACTGCAAAGCCATGCACACAGTAGTTAGAAGTGCGTGACAGCACAGAAGCTGGTCCTGCAATCTTCCTTTGGCCCCTGAGGGAATGAATATCCATTATGAAAACCCGACCGACCACCACAGACAGGTGGTGAGGACAGCTGAAGGTACAGAGGCTAATACCGCACGCTCAGCCTCTGGTCTTAAATTCAAGTTCTCTTTCCCCTGGACCAAATTCTCACCTTCTTATACTCGGTAGTGCAGCAACTCTTCTGAACCAAGTACGTAAGCAAGGTACAGACTGCACTGCGTGAAAAAGACCTTACGAAGGAAGGTTGCACAGGCAGTACTAATTGCAACATTTAGAATGCACAAAAAATAGGGAATTGATTTATTCAAGTCAATTTTAATCATGATTTAAATTACCAAGCAGGAAGGCTTGATTTAAATAAACTATGTTTTGCATTAACATTTTTTTTTGTTGTTTTCCCCAGAGACTAGCCCTTGTTTCTCAATGATAGAATCACTACAATGGATAGATCTGCAACTAAAATACAGTCTTGACATATTTTAATTGGTATCCTTTTTTCTTTTTTTCTAAACACTAATCAGGAGGATATATTTAGTTCATACCCATGTGTTCAAGCAATTAAGTTGTTTAAAATACATTGTCCAGATTTTTTTTTAATTTTATATTTTTTGTAACGATGCATTCACCGAATGATGCATTCACTATGTACAAGTTAAGGCCTACTATTTCACTATGAATTTTAACAAGCTTTATTGAATAATATTGAAATTCACTTGAACTGTGCAAAAAGCCTCTTAAAATGTTTTATGAACCAAATAACTGTACATTAAATGTACTGCCCTAAAAGCTAAACAGTAAACTTATCAAAACATTTGCGTTCAAAGCTTAAAGAAGGTTAATAGGTTGATTATACCACTGCATTGCTGCAGTAAAATCTAACAACATTGTATATAATGAAACATACATATTCCACCCTTGGCTTCAAATAATGTCAAAATAAAAGGAAAAGCATAACTGCAAAAGCAGTTGTAAGCTTACCGTATGTTCTCATAAAGACTTTTTAGGAAACATATAATTTTACATGTCAAAGAACATACTAACACAAGAACTTCCTACTAAAATCCATGGTCTGTGCATCCTCCCCACCCAGATGCACTCACTTTTCCAGAAGAAATTTTTTTTGTTTGTGTGTCTTTTTAGCCTACCTCGGAAAATGTAACTTAAGGTTATATAGATTTAGTAATCAAATATGAGCTGCTAATTATCATTTTTAGAAGAATAAAAAGGTATAAATTTTGTCTGAACTTATTTTTAAGTATTACACAAGATTGATTTATACATTTTTTTCAAGCTTCTAAATCATCTATGCAAGCTTCTGAACTGCTTTCCAAATGACTTTCACTACCAACAGGCAAACAGAGCAACACTTTACCAGCATAGCCCAAGAGACCTCCTGAAACAGAGCACGTTTTCCATGACAGCATATGAAGAAAGAAGGGAGCAGACCTTCTCCTGATATACAAGGCTACTGTACCACAAGAGTACCACCTTCACCATTTCACTTCCAGCAGTCGATACTAGCAGAGGAACCCAACACTTACCCACATATATTCAGGATAATCAGCCAAACGTTTTAATCCTTCAATAACTGTATCTCTGTCTTCTTCCCATTTCCTTTTGCAGAAAACAATCTCAAGGAAGTACCACGTCCAGCCAATTAGGGGCACATACAGCAGCTCTCTCTTAGCGAGAACTTTGGAACTCTTGGAGAGAAACAAAAACAACAATCCAAAAATGTCATTTGCTGACGTGTATCAAACAAAAGCATTAAGGTTAAGGTGATGAAACGTTGATGGAGTTTTATCTGGAAAACTCTGTGTGCATGGGTTCAAAATAGACCCATAGTCCTCCAGATGAAGGGAAAGCTCATGGCACCACATACCCCTAGTACTCCAAAGCGCTCTGTCATAGTCCAGCCACACAAGAAGTCAATTTCGAAGTTGTGATTCAAGATGATGATGACGTGCTCTTTCCCAAAGGTATTCACCGTAGCCTCGTCGGAGAACAAGGTGCACTCTGTGCCTGACCACCATTCCAGCAGCATTACCAACTCTGACAAACACGATGAAGACAGAGATGAGTTAGGGGTGAAGCTCACAGAAAGCACTTAGCATTTCATCTCCAGCCCCATTCAGTGCCTGGTCTCTTCTGGCTCCTGAAAACACTGTCATCTTCTCAGTCCAACCCAGAAAAGATTAAACGAGATCTTGTACAGGTATAGACCAAATCACAACACTATTCTTAAGCAGTATTTAGGGAACTAGGTATATGCATTTTGGATACTTTAACAAGTTTTTAATGGTGCAAGTTTGGACACTGTAGTATGAATGTGAAATTCCGTAATCACCAGAAAAAATACCAAAAACTTTATACCTGAAAACAGACAGCTGAGCCATTGATTGCTCCACTAAATGAGTACACTTTCTCCCAGATGGAATACAAATTATGCATAGATGCAGCCTAATGCTTTTACTTAACATGAAACAAGCTTTATGGAGGTAAACAGACCAATAAAAGGCTTTTAAAGGGATACAGTGCCATAGATCTTCTGCAAGAGATTTTAGTATTAGGACTCTTATCATTCTATATTATGGTCATCAACAGAGTAGGAAACACCAGAGAATCAAGCTAATTTATCAAAATACCTGTGCAAAGCCAGGAATAGTAAACTGCTTCTTTCTTGTACAGCAAAGAACGAGCCCTTTCTCCTCTGTCTTCTCTAACTTCTCAATATTCCAGTGTCTCTCTTACTCCACTCTATACATTTCCTTCATTATTCGCTCTGTTCATTTTCCACCTCCGTCTTTTTCATCTTAAAAAGACCCTCCATTTACATTCAGCACACATTTAGTGTAGTTGCTATGGTTAGCCTATTTATCTCTTTTCAGTACAACGAGGCAGATGGAAAGCATTGCTGGTATCATGGGACATCTATAAAAAGTATTAGAATAGTTCATTCTCCCAGTAGGAAGACTTGCTTCCATGCAAACTGTAGTCATTGGTATTTTCTCATTTCAGTAAGTTATGCCTACAACCAAAATTTGGTTGCATGGCTATGGCAGTTAAAAATTCCAACTCTTCTAATGTTACTATGACAAATGTGCAGGGTCAAAACTAGGAGGAGTCCTCTCGGTTCTCTACATCAGGTTCTGCCGCCCTGTATTCCAACTTTCTGTCAGGAGGCCCTGGTTTTGCAAAATGAAGCAGTGCCTTCCTGCACAAGGACTTCTGATCAGTGGGATCACAATTCACAGTATTCTACCCATGCTGCCAAATAAGAGTGGGTCCAATTTTGCACCACATCAGAAGGAAGATATATCTGCGTGAATAGTAAGGAAAAACAATCCTAATCTGCTGAAGATACATAGCTTCTTTAGCACTAGTTATTTAAATTGTATTCCTTGTGTGACCACTTATCTGCCAGGCTATTCTCCTGTATCATTTTCAAGACTCACTCATTTGGAGGCATGACAAGTTTATGCGATTTGCTGATCAAGAGAGCGTAACTCTGGTCAATTGGAATTAAGGCAGAGGAAAGAAAAGTTTATACCAACTAGAGGTTTTTATCATTTCTTTACAGCTTTGTCTCCTTTGGGAACGATGTGATCGCTTACCTTTCTTGCTCTGATTATGCTGGCTTAGTGCAAGGGGAAAGAGGACGGCAAGAATGCCCTCAGTTTAGAGCTATGTTCTTCCAAGTAGGTGTTCAGCAGAATGGAGTACTGGAACCAAACAGAGTGTAACACTCCAAGCAATTTTCCCTTCTAAACATCTCCAGTATCTGCAACAGACACTGCATTTTCTTATCAAAAAATAAAATAAAATGGGTCTCCTCCTTCCTCAAGATCGGGTAAAAATTCTGGAGAGGCAGGAATGGATGATTTTCTGCATGGCATTCCTTGTACTATATATTCTAAAATAGTAGAGGAAGCTTTGCTTAGAGATCTGCCAGAGTTCACACTGAAAGAGGAGGGTTGATGAGCCAGAGAATTAATATAAGGAAACAGATTGTCCTTTACAAGTGTACCGATAAATGATGTAATTATAACAAGGAGTGGGTTCATTTCCTTTTTTTTTTTTTTTTTTTTGGTGTGGGTTACAGCTATTTTGTGTGTACTGATCCTGTCAATGCTACAGCAAGCCTATATTTCTAAACGAAGAGAAGGTAAGACTTGCAACATTTGGGATATTCCATGTAGCTGCCACTGAGAACAAGCACCTTACTACAACAAAAACCCTTCCTGCCATCTGGATTCCAACACGCCAAACCAAGTGGTTTTACAACCTCACAAGCCATCCAGAAACAAAATAAACAGGAGACACAGTGCATCTCTTGGCTTAAAGTACTAAAATTTGAGAGACTGTTTTTGGAACTGGACTAAACTAAACACACTGCTATCCAAAGGCATGAGTCATCTGAAAAGAGTTGACACAAGAAAACTTGGAATACAGAGTACCCTTCATGAATTAAATATGCAATGAAGTGTTTACTTTTAGCCCTGACAGAAATCTCCAGCACCAATTTACTCCAGGAAGGCCCTGGCAGGAAGGACGGGGAGGAGGGGATGCCACCTCACTAACAAGGGGGTGATGCCTCAGGGCCCTGAAAAGGGACTTTGAGAGGAAGGATGACACACTCGATGGCTGAACCATACCTCTAAATGAATGCATTTATAAGCCATCCCTAATGGGCACTGACTGCAAACAGTGGCTCTCAGACCAACAGCAATCCACCTCAGCATACAAATAGTACGGATGTGCGTGAAGGCAACACTTTAGGACAGGTGACTCTTGCTGCTCCCCACCTCTGCAGCACGCCTGGCTGAAGGCTGGGGTGGGAGATGATGGAGGGATGCTGAAAAAAGGCATGGCTGGGTGCTTGTGGTGCAAAGACTCTTTGCAAGAGGGGATATGAACCACGGGGCTGCGTCCAGCACGGCTGGCCTGTGGGGCATGGCTTAGCCCTGCTCCTGGAGGAGCACGGAGCAGGGAGTAAGTGCCACGTGTGTGGCACAGAGAGAGGGCTCAGCTATCAGGAGGCAAGGAATAAGGAGGGGGAGCAGACAGAAGTTTGAGCCCACTGGGCTGGCTTGTCCTTAAATATCTGAATCACAGCCCCTCCAGATGATTTATTTCAGTGCTTCACTATTTCTTAGAAATGTTTCAAGTCCAACACATCTCCCTCTTGCTATCTTTACTTTTCTTTCCCCAAATGTCTGCCACGGACACTGAGTAGGGCCTATCTCCTTCCCCTTTTAAAGCCATGTTTTATGTACTTAAGAAGAGATGCAGTAATAGCACCTTGTTTTCAGTGGACTATGGTATACACACACACACAAACACCTATATATCTACCCTTGCCACCACTCCTCTGCCAGACTGGCAGAGCAGCTTTTGTGGAAGACGACTACTGTAAGAAAAGCTCCTACATGAAAATTCTCAGCCTCAAACTAAACAGTTTTGAGTAAGTGACCAAAATGCAGCGTCTAGAATAGAACAGCAGGCGACAGGTTCACTGCCAAAAGGCTTCCACGTAATAGAACTCATTTCATTATGAACGGCAACATTTGAACTGCTACATTTACACCGCTTACTTATTTCATTATAAATCACAGCTGAAGTGCATATTCTTCCACTACAGGCCATCAGCACTCTGCCATCCCATGTAACATTTACATTAATTTTCATAGTTTAATTTCTCACTCATTTAATGTATAATAGGCTATACATGAGGGGTTATCCTAGGTGCAATCCAATTATCTACTCAACTTCTCCAACCTTTTTTGAACAATAGTGCAGGGTATTTTCAGTGTATACGAAATACAGATAACGGCATTTAAAATGTGCTTTTTCCACACAGTGCTAACTTGCAGAAAGCAAGGGTGTGAACCCATGAGCCTTACAGGCACAAGCAGCTCGCATCCTCTGAAAAGGCAGACTATTTGTGCAACAATAGTTTTCAGGATGAGATCAGGTTCTAACTTATTAAAAAGCACATAAAGAAATTCTTAGAAGCAAAACAAAATAGTCCCATACACCTCCATCTCACCCCCAAGCTAATTTTGAAGTTTCTATCTACAATTTCTTCCATTACAATACCTCTTCTCCTGACAGTTTGCCCACCACTCTACTTAATTTCCTTTCCCCTGTGCTTCTTAGACAGTAGTCTAAATAGGTGAGACAAGAAGCACAGGAAGGACAAGGACAACAATCTTAAAAAGCAACCAAACTAGATACTTTGGAGAATTTTTATTGGTAGTACTTCACATTGATGACTTAAGAAATGTGTGTGTCTGCAGTGGACTGCTCAATTGTAATTTAAGTACTCATTCAGGTGACTCATTTACCCCAAGTGGGAGTTGGATGCTGAGCACTAAGGTAAGTGGCCATGCATACTGGGAGGAGATGGAGAATGGAAATGAATTGGATGATTCACTACTGAAATAGGAGGTGATATTTGGACTAAGAAGCCTTGTAAAAGTTCATTTCAGAAATCTAATTCCCTGTTAAGCTGTATGAGGAGAAAGAAAACCATCCACAGGGATGAAGCTTTGCAACAGTCTTAAAAGGGGAAAGCAAAACAGCTGAATTGTTCACAAGAAGAGACACAGGTGTCGTAGATGGATACCGCAGGGCACAAGAGGACTTTGAAGTTGTCACACAGTCCAGCCATTAGGACACTTACACTAGATACTTTAAGACAGACATCTGTCTTTGCAGATCACACAGTCAACTTGGGCTCCTAAGTAAGTGGTCAACATAGCACCTACACTAAATACCTGAAGCAGTCTCTGTGAATTCCCCCTTTCTCCCATTAGTTAGCAGAGTCTCCGAGGCAGGACAAAGATGGCATTGATCAGCAGTTCCGACCAAGCAAGGTAGGGTCAGGGGTGGTAAGGAGCTTTACTTCCCACTCCTTTTACACAACAGAGCGGCAATACGTCTCAGTCACTCGCCTTCTGTACGTTTTCCCAGTATTTCAAAAAAAGATGGCTGCTCTGAATTGCTCTGAGAGAATCTACTTACAACTCAGCAGCTCTTTCTTTCGTGTGTGTGCATATACATATACATGTGTTTCTTTCTTGAATTACCAAAGAGAAACCAAAAACGACCCCCAGCCCTCCCCACACCCAGACCTCACAGCTCCTTCAAGCATACTCACGGCTCCAGAGCGAATAGGCAAGGCGACAGTTTACTCGGCGATAAAACTGCTTGTTTATGGGCCAGAGGACTAGCGTGCATAGTTGAATGAAGTTAATGATCAGTCCACTCACAACAAAGACGAACCCAATGAGGAGGTGAACTATGAACTGGGTCTTCAGAAAGGCAATGAAGCCCATGATAACCACTCAGAAGCGTGTGCAAGGGCCGTCACTCAGAATAATTGTCCTGAAAGAGAAAGGAAAGCATCTAATTGAGTCTGGATTTACAAGCCCTGAGGAAGGGAAACATGGGAGCGCTGAAACATTCAGCAACAGGAACCCAACCCTATAAACATTCTGCTCTCCGAGCCTGCCTCATTCAGGTCTTCACACAATAAATTGCTGATGGTGCAAATCACTTCCAAAAATAGGAAAGAATCTTGACTTGTAATTTACAGCCCACCAAGAAGATTGCTGTTTGCTGAAGATGAATCTCACAACAGCCTCATCCACCCCGCACCCAGTAAGTGGCACGCCGAGGCCCCAGAGCTGTGTAAATGAAGCCTTCAGCTCCGCTGCTCTGCGCACGCTGCTTCTGAACACGCGCCGAGCGAGGGCTGCGGGGGGCTACGGAGGCTTTGCTCCGCGTTTGCTTTGACTAGAACAGCACAGAAGTCCAGCTGCAGAGCTGGTTCCTCACCCTGCAGCAAACTGCATGATGAAAAGAGCAGGGCTGGTCAGTAAGAGCATCAGCCTGACAAACTAAGGCATGGAAACAGAAGTTAGGTATTTCTGTGTTCAAAAACCATGCTGGAGCAAGTTTAGTAACTTCTCACGTTGTCAAGCCACAGTTCCATGACCAGGTATACCAGTTAGTGTGGGGGGAAAAAAAGAGTAAAATAACAAAAAATCCTTAAGCTATGTAGCAGTACAAACTTGATCTGGAAAGGGCTTTGGCACAGAATATTACCTCCCCTGAATAACCTGCTGGGTACTAGAAGCCCTGCAGTGAGGCCAGCCAGGCTGTCAAACAACAGCCTCTACGTCTCACCCAAAAAATAAAAGCACAACCTTAATTTTCTACCTCAGCCAAAGTTTGTATTTATGTTCTGTCTCTGCAAGTGTTGCAAATGACCAGAACCACCAGTAGATGGTAACGAGTACATTTGACAAGTTGAGCATTCAAAGGCGATGCAGAAGTTCCCAATGCCTGAAAATAAAGTACCTGCCAGCTGGGAGGAACCAAATGCCACCTGCTCACATTATGGTGCTATTTATAAAACTCAACAGCAATTTTACTTGAGAAAGTTTGTTTTCTTACTGTCTCTTCTACACCTCAGTTAGTGCCTTTCATGCAGTGTCTAGCCTTTTCACAATTAAAGTCTATTTGCATCATTAGTAATCTAGCCACTTCAGAAGCACATTACAGAGGGGAAAAAAATCCATTTCAATATAGCAACTGTTGTGCCTACCACAGAAAGCAAAGCAAGTTGAATAAGCTGATATTGAAGCTTATGATGAATAATCTAAATTCTGCCAGTGTTTTCGTATAAGAATGGAAGAAACATTTCTTCCACCAATAAATTACTTTAAGAACAGCTGTTGGGAAGCAGAAACTCATGTTCAAAAAGAAGCAAGTGGAGCCCTCCTTCCTCTCCTCTCCCTGAAGAGCTGCGGGATACAGCTGTCTCGCACAGCCAAAACCCTGCACCACTGCTCACACACACCACGCAGGGGGTACCTGGGGCACTCGGTGTTCGACTCCCTGACACAGCAATGCGCTCATTTATCTTTCAACTAGCACGTTCTTGTCACAGAATCAGCTAGGTTGGGAAAGTCCTTCAAGACCAAGTCCAACCATCAGCCTGACCTACCGAGTCCCACCACTAAACCACGTCCTTTAGTGCCACGTCCCCACGTCTCTTATATACCTCCAGGGATGGGGACTCCACCACTGCCCCAGGCAGCCCACTCCGATGCTTGACCACTCTCTCCGTGAAGAAATTCTTCCTAACACCCAACCTAAACCTCCCCCGACTCCCAGTCCAACCAAACCTGAGAAGAACAATTTCCCTCTCTCTCCACACAACTGTTTCTCAGACCACTACTTGCCTTCTGTACAGCCATAGGCAGTGGCTTTGCTGATGACTGTGTCCATCACAGGTATTGGACCAGTTCCTACTACCTTTCAAAGCACAGCTTGGCCCCTCTCAGACAAGGGACAAAACGCATACAAACAGCATGGAAAACAACAAAATTTCGAGTATTATCCTCAAATAAAATGGTTTAGCTGCAATTTCATGGCCTCTTTGCTTTGAGCAGAGTCCGGAGCGCTCTGGTATTTGTCCTTTAACGTTAAGGATGTTGCCGTATTAGACCCAAAAGGACACATCATGGTTTATCCAAGGGAAAGCTGGAGACACCACAGCACGTTGCTTCTCCAGCTCTGTAGTGGAAACAGGATTTATCACCCCTGTGCCGGTGCCCGGCCCTGCGCTCTGGGCATCGTCTCTCTGGCGGGACTCCAGAGCTGCGTGCGTCTGGCTGGGGATACGGCACGGCTGCCTCCCGAGCCCGCACCCGCGTTCGCTGCGCCCCTGTGCAGCTAGGGACTGTTCTGCTGAGTCCCAGAGGCAGGCTGGGAAGAGGATGGGGAGATTAGCATTCGCCGGAACAAGGAGAAGCAGTGCTCCTGCATCTCACTGGCATATATTAAGATCAGCTAAGTGAAGTGCTTAGGAAGTAAACATCTGCCCTAGCCTAAGACAGTGAGTCTCTGCGTGGTTCAGTTCTTTTGAGCATATAAGCACATTCATTGACACGCTAGTAAGATCTCTCTTTTTCTCCCCTCCTTTTCTAAAGCATCTCGTATCTTCACAGCACCGGCCCTTCACCACAAAACCTCCATTTCCTCCTGCACAGCCGCACTGAGAACTGTGGGCAGCTCTGGTGCTCTCCCTGCTTTCACATCCTCACCAAGGGCCCTACTGTTCGCACCCAGGCTGCAGGGCAGCACTAATGTAAAGCTGGCTCAAACCAAACGGCATACTTCTGTTGCCCTTTAGTGCCTTACCTTGCAGGGCCATTTGACTTTATGAAAGTCAGAGACTGCTCCCCATATTATTAATCTTCTCCAATGAGAAAGTTCTCAAGTGTTTTGCATCCTTCTGAGCTCCCACCCTTATTTATAGCACTCTCAGCTAAGGGGCAAGAGCTGAGTCTCGAGGCTCCACATTCACACGGATTTTCTGGTATCTAAAAGACACTACATGCCTCTCAGTAGAAGTAGTAATACCATCCTTCTCCTTTATCCAGCTTTCTATGTTCATGAAAGTCCTAATGATTAACCTGCTCTGAGACTTCCACCTCTCTGTTAAATGTGACCGAAATTTGCCACAAAGTTCAAAAGCCATTAGAAAGGAGAGTGACAGAGACAGCAAGGTTGCATCAGCCTCATTTCGTTAAGAGATCGGGTTAAAAAACAGATGCGGCACATGCACTAATCATGTTACAGCCATTTCAAGAAATATTTGTGAACTCAAAAGTAAAAATTAAGCCATTAATCATTATATACATATAGTATTTCTGGCTTTAACTCCAGGTTTTAATTCATTTATTGCTGCCATGTACATATAATCCTCTGAAGTTCATAAGGTACGCATGAATATGAGTGTGAAACTAGAAACTGGTCCACCAATTCTAATATTCCAACCCAGTGAGAATTACGTGCTTGACAATAACAAAAGCTGCTGCAGCTAGTACTCACGTCTTCAGCCTTTTGTCTCCAGGTTTTCTGAGCATGCTCTGTTTCTATTTTCCAGCTGCTTCTGCTCTACTGTACCATATTTATCTCCACTTGTGAAACTAATTACTGACATCTTTTGCTCTGAATATCCAACAGTCTGGCAGAGATGTGAGGGAAAGCTTCTAATGCCACTGCCTGTACCTGTTTGGTGGATAAACAAAAGTAAAGGTCCCGGTCTCGCCAACCTGGCATCTCCCACTAGTGCTGCCTGTGGATTATTGTCCTGGACATTTCTGGGACACACCACACAGAAACATGCTGATCATCTCATGAGTTGCATTCAGTGCTTACAAGTTATTTTCTCAGTTACCTTTAAGAAACACTTTTTCCTTGCAGAATACACAAGGCTTTTCTAGCTAAAAGCCAAAAGTGCAGTGTCTATCCAGCTTGTGAAAGTGTAACGATACATCCACAGCAAATACTCCTAATGCGGAGTGCTCCTTATGAGGAAAGCCTAGGCACGGATAGAACTGAGCTTAGCAGCGGATGCAAAGAGTCGCAAGAAGGGATTCTATAGGTACATTGGCCAGAAAAGAAAGGCCAAGGAGAGCGTACCCCCTCTGATAAACGAGATGGGAGGACAGGTAACAACAGACATGGAGAAGGCCGAGGTACTCAACACATCCTTTGCCTCGCTCTTCACTGGCGGTCAGGCTTGCCACATCTCTCGTTTCCCTGAACCTGTAGGCAGGGGCTGGGGGAGCAGAGTCCCTCCCACTGTAAGCGAAGAGCAGGTTCGAGACCACTGAATAGGCACAAGTCAAGGGCCCGATGCCATGCATCCCAGGGTCCTGAGGGAACTGGCTGATGTAGTTGCCAAGCCACTCTCCATCATATTTGAAATGTAATGGCAGTCAGGAGAAGTCCCCATTGACTAGAAAAAGGGAAGCATCACTCCCAGTTTTAAAAAGGGTAGAAAGGAAGACCCGAAGAACTACAGACCAGTGAGCCTCACCTCTGGCAAGATCATGGAACAGATCCTCCAGGAGGCAATGTCAAGGCACATGCAAAACATGCAAGGTTATCGGAGACAGCCAGCACGGCTNGGACCATTCAGGGGATAAGGAATTGGCTCAATGGCCGCACCCACAGAGTAGTGGTCAATGGCTCTATGTCCATGTGGAGGCTGGTGACGAGCGGTGTCCCCCGGGGGTCTGTCTAAAGATTCAATATCTTTAGCAATGACATAGATGATGGGATTGAGGGCACCCGCAGCAAGTTTGCAGATGACACCAAGCTGAGTGGTGCAGTTGAGACAACAGAAAGAAGGGATGCCATCCAAAGGCACCTGGACAAGCTTGAGAAGTGGACCCATGTGAACTGAATGAGGTTCAACAAGTCCAAGTGCAGGGTGCTGCACCTTGGTTGGAGCAATCCCAGACATGAGTACAGGCTGGGAAAACTCGTTGAGAGGAGCCCTGCGGAGAGGGATTTGGGGGTTCTGGTGGACAAAAAGCTTGACATGAGCCAGCAGTGTGCGCTTGCAGCCCAGAAAGCCAATTGTGCCCTGGGCTGCATCAAGAGAGGTATGGCTAGCAGGTGGAGGGAGGTGATTGTCCCCCACTGCTCTGCCCTTGTGAGGCCCCACCTGGAGTGCTGCGTCCAGGTTTGGGGCCCCCAGCACAAGAAGGTTGTGGACCTGTTAGAATGGGTCCAGAGGAGGGCCACAAAGATGATCAGAGGGCTGGGGCACCTCTCCTATGAAGAAAGGCTGAGAGAGCTGGGGATGTTCAGCCTGGAGAAGAGAAGGCTCTGGGGAGACCTCATTGCCGCAATACTTTCAATACTTAAAGGGGTCTTATAGAAATGATGGAGAGGGACTTTTCACTCAGGCAGATAATGACAGAACAAGGGGGAATGGCTTTAAACGAAAAGAGGGGAGATTTAGATGAGATGTTAGGAAGAAATTCTTCCCTGTGAGGGTGGTGAGGCACTGGAACAGGCTGCCCAGAGAAGCTGTGGATGCCCCATCCCTGGAGGTGTTCAAGGCCAGGCTGGATGGGGCCCTGGGCAACCTGGTCTAGTGGGAGGTGGCAGGGGGTTGGAACCAGGTGGTCTTTAAGGTCCCTTCCAATCCAAGCCATTCTGTGATTCTATGAATGTAAGAAAATACTTAGGAAGAAAGTAGGAATCCAAGTCTTCCACTTCCTCTACTGTACCTATATCTCCTTCCGGGATAAGGAATTTGGGAGCCTGACCCACACGATGCAGAAGCATTACAAAACTGAAGGACAGTAATTACTCAGCGCTTTACACCAGACTTCAGCAAAGCAATCCGAGGCTCCTGCCCACTCTGCCATGGCACCACTACAAGCAGTCTCCCCTCAGGCCTGCTTTATTTTAGAAGTACAGTTTTATAAGAACCACTGGCAACAGAGCTGTGTAAGTAACTACAAAACTTAGCTTAGATCAACAGCAGTGAGTCAGTAAAACCAAAAAGCAAACGAAAGGAAATAAGGTGTAAAAACAGTTTGGGTATTCGTTTGAACAGTCTGTACTAAGGATTCTCCAGATATACTGTAAAATAATAGACAACTACTCAATCACATCCCACACAGCATTACATACTGTCTACCACAGAAGTAGCCTTTTAAACCTAAGCATGACAGGAAGATTATCTTAG
Organism: Anseranas semipalmata; assembly: GCA_013399115.1. Classification (NCBI taxonomy): domain Eukaryota; kingdom Metazoa; phylum Chordata; class Aves; order Anseriformes; family Anseranatidae; genus Anseranas; species Anseranas semipalmata. Next base: position 495,933 of record VXAA01002051.1, read on the forward strand.
TTTCCAATACAATGTAGATCTAATTTCTCTGCACATCCCCCAGTGAAATGCAAGGCTGATTCCAAGTTCATTAAAAAAATCCTGCTCATCATGAATTTCCAAAATTAAGGGCTATGGAAGAGAACATTAACCCAAACTCAGGTCACAAAGACATAAATTTGTTTCCAAGTTGTGAGAACTAGCAATATGATCTTAAATAGAAAATAATAATAAAAAAAAAGTTACTGAATTACCATGATGAGAATTTATTCCTTGAAATTTTGTCAATCTTGGCTTTCAAACAGCACTATAGCCAGTTTCTAGAAAAGGTTGAGAGTGAAAGATTATCTCCTCTGTCTGTCTCAAATTCGTTCATTATATTGGTCTAGATCTACCACCCATTAAATCATAGAAACTTCCAGTATTGTCAATAGGTTCGCCTCAGTATCTTTAGAGAGTTTGGATGAGATTAGCCTTTTTAGATCAAATAGGAAGATTTTTGCTTGACTCATCATCCTAATGAGATGCTGGTACTTCAAGGTTAAAAATAATTAAAAAAAAGCTGTGTACATTGCTCTGACATTCATCATTATTTAATAGGAGTACAGACTGAAGAAATTACCTGGAGAAATTACCCATAGAGGAAGAACATGAAATGAAGTGTAGCAGTTAACTCTAGGCATGATGCGATGGTCACTCAGAACAATGACAATCGGAGCAATTAAGCTTTTTGTAAACACAGGAAACTCTTAGGAGGACAGAAAGCAAGCCATGTGAGGTGCACACCCTCAACAGAAACACCAGTCCCTGTTCCTGCCTCCTCCACTTTTTCTAACTCTTTAATATTGTTATTACAAGACTGAGTTTACTGATTACACTTTAGGAGAGAGTAGGTTACAAAACAAAATGCAGCAGTGAATAATTTCCAAGTACCATGAGCACCACTGGGGAGCAGCCACAGGAAGCCAGCTTTTCACCCCATGCATCCCGCGCTAGGAGATGGCCCAGCTGTGGGGCAGCCTTTCTGCGCACAGTGCCATCTGCTGAACGTCCCACCACCTGCGCTAATGGAGGAACGTCCAGAAAAGTCCATACCCAACAGAAGTTCATCCCCAGAGCTTCTGCCTGCTTTAAAACGTGGCAGCTTCCTATCAAGACATGCATTGCTCAAGAAAAGAAATAAATAAATCAAGATAACCAGTTGTTTAACTTGTATTTTGGAGATAGAAGACCACAGAATACGTGAACAAAGCAAAGAAAAACATTCAAACGACTTGATGGAACCAGAAGGGGATAAGACAGCTCTTGATACCACTTATCACCGCACTGGAGGGGCAGCCTTCCCTTTCTTTCCAGCCCTAAATAAAGTGTTACCGACATGATTAAGCCTCTTTGCTAGCTGCGGAGAACACTCTGAACGCCTCTGCTAGAGGTGAAATTATATTCCTCTAACTTGTTGCTACAGCATTACATCTGAAAACACAGGTAATGTTAAAATGGCTATTTTCCAAATTTAATTTCAACCATTCCCTTTTATTGTACTCAGCACATAAAAAACAAAGAGCAAGTATGCGCAAATTCAATTTCTACTTAACATACATACTCAGTTAGCTCAGCCTCTATTTAAACAAATGGATCAGATAACTGAAATGAATCCTAGCCTGCTCAGAAATGTGCCGACTGCGAGACAGCCGCCCCAAGGAAGAAGAACTGCTTGAGAAACCTCTCTCACCGCAGGCATCTATGAAGAAAACGGGTATTTTCGTAAGTATTTTCTGCTCATGACATGAAAACTGGAATGATGGTGCTGCAAGTTCACTGGGTGAAACCAGCCCAGACAACTTCAGTGATATTCAGCCCAAATAGTGACTGGGGTGACATCATTTTTTCCATGGCACAGCTTCGCTGCAATTGCGAGACACTCCAGGATTCTCGTTTTTGCTATCCAGTGGCAGAGTCCCACTAATTCAAAGCCTGGCTGTGCGTGTACGTACCTCATTTTTATTTCAGGAAGACAAACAGTCTCAAGGTTTAGCAAACTTTGGACAGTTTTGATTACAACGTGGCATTCGCAACTGCTTGTAGGTGTTTGTGTGCCGGTTCTCCCTGTACACATGCAACACCATTTGTCGTCTTTCTGGCTGCAGTCTGGCACTTTCACTTCAGTATAAACAATACTGACAGGGTTTTTTGTGGTGTTGTTGTTTTAGTCAATCATTTTTTTCCTAAAACTGTATTATTAGAAAAAAACGTAAGTGCATATAAAATTTAAATTAGATAATAATTGGCAAATTCTGCAAGCTTGCCTTATTTCTCCCAGATACACATGGCTTTTACGGGTACGTACATACATAGGGATATTTGGAAGAGCCCTTGTAGAACTCAGCCTTAAGAAACCATGGCCTAAATTTGAACATCATTAATTACAGAGATTTACCCGACTGCAAACATTTGAGTTCAAATTTGAGTTCTTTCTGTGACCTGCTTGCTATCAAGAGGAAAAGAATAAAACAAAACAAAACAAACAAACAAACGCTTATAATTGTGTTCTACATGGCATACAACGAGCCTCATTTTGAAGACCAGACAGACAGACATTACTCCTGGTTTTATCTTTAACGGAAGTGGAAAGTCAACAGTTAGGGGCAAAAATAAAAGTTATTCAACTTTGGTTGCCTGAACCAGAAAGAAATTGCTCTTTAGTAAGCCCTACTGTAGAGCAGCCAAGCTAAACTGCAAGTTAACGTGCACAATCTAGTGCACCAGCTTCCCCTAAATGGTGCCAGCGGTCCTACACCTCTCCTCCATGCGGACTATCCCTATGGGCTACACGGGGTTTGGCTTTTTTTGCAGCACTACAGAACCTCTCAAATACCTCCTCTCTAGAAGCAGCGGGCAGGCAGTCTCTGCTGCGGAGACAGACATAAAAAACCAGCCCAAGGCAAGGGGGACTCGTGTTCTCAGCAGCCCTTGGCACGGCAGGGCACAGCGGGAAGGGATGTCTCCAGCTCTTACGCAGGGAGAGGGAGAAAAGCAAGGCTGCAATGTACAAGAAAAATAGGGAAAAACAGGGCAAAATACCAGTACGCAGCAAGAAAAATGCTGTCAAGTTTCCAGCTCACACAGGCTTTGGGAGTAAAGCAGGCTGGGAGAAGCTCCTGGACAGCTTAGCATGCTCCTGCAGGTCTAACAGTTCCACTTCAGGTCTCTGATAGGCAGCCAGGTATTTTCTGTCCTGCTAACTGCTCTCTGCGATCTCATCCCAAGTGCAACAGCAAGGTGTTCCTGGGATGTTAAAATTAACGTTTGAGATGTTTAAAATTGCACCACCGGGATGCAATACCTGCCAAGCAGTACTGGGGTGGGATTTCTCCCATTGTGCTAAATGCTCCTTTTCTTTTCCCAGCCAGGTTCACTCCTCAGTGAGATCCCAGAAAGGGCTCCCGTGGCACCTGCAAACACCTGGCGTCCCTTCACCCCCTGTAGGTGAGGCACGGGATCCCTGTGAGAGCCAGCAGCTAGATGGAGCTTACTGCACAGCTCACTCACCATTTAGCTGCTGCACTTGTGATAAGCAAAACCGCCACTAGCATCACAAAACCTTCAAGCAGTTTTGAATGCTTGCCATGAAAAACAAGCCAGCAAACCTCTAATAACCACGGTACCTGCACACTTCTGTCTTGCTCCCAGAGTTACACGGGAGACGTAGGAAATCTTTGCCTTAACGACGACATACAGCTTTAGGATGCCGTAGATGTAGAGCACGTCCCCACAGGCACCTATCGATTGCCGCTTGCCTGCGTTGCGTGTGCTTCCTGCTGCTGCCAGGTGAGCCTTCCCGAGCTGCGGCTTACCAGTTTGTGCGCAGTGCCACAGCGATGGGGCTTTAAGGCTTCTGGGTCTCAGCTGGCCAAAGCGCGAGGTGCACAGAGTGGGGCAACAGCCTACAGGGGTCCCCACAGATCGGCTCTAATGCCCCCCTTAGCACCTCCTCCTCAAGCCTCAGGAGGAGCTGAGACACCCCTCTCTCTCAGAGGAAGGAGAGGACATAAAATACTTCTCCGCTACACAGCAGCAGGATTAAGTGCCTGAACACACGCATGCCCGCTCCAATGTCCGGGGCTGGAAAATCTGTTTCCTTGTGACAGAGGGCCCCAGAACTCAGGGCAGGGGAGCAGGAGCCAACACACTTCTCCTTGGATCTGTCTTGGCCAGGTTTAGCACTCACGCTTTGGATGCTCTGGAGGGCTGGCAGATTTGGTGGGCAGCACTGTACTAACACCCTCAAACAAGGCTCCTCAGCTGGCAGCAGGTCTCAGTACAGCAAGGCAGAATTCCACATGGGCATTTTTAAAATCACTTTGCTACAACATATACACATAACATGCAGAGGATGTATCAGCAATCTCCAGGAGACCACTTGTAGGCCTCACAGAATTTCATTTTAACCCAGGAGCTATGCTGGTATATGGAAGGAAATGGTCCGTACGTAATTACCATTGGAATCAGGGACAGGGTGGGAACTGGAAGTCAGGAGAGCATGGACTCCATAATTTACATTTACATGGGCTGGCCATAATAAATGTTCTTATCAAGTCAGCACATTATTTATTCCATCACGCTGCAGTTTACATGCCTATGTGAATGGTACAGAGTATCTGTGATCCCATAAATATGGGATAAAATTTGCATTTTGACAGCAGCATGAATCCCTTTTTCAGGCAATGTGGCAAGAATATCAAATCTCTTCCCTTTCCACAAAAGTAATTGATGTCATTTGAATTTTTCCTGTTCAGCCAAGGCACAGGTTACCAGATACATAGTAATAGAAAAGTTAGAATTTTTATCTTATCTATACTCTTTTCCAAAAGGACAGACAAAAAGGAGCGGTTCTTCCCAACTCTTCAATGGCTTGGAACCGATCTTTGCTTCACATTTAACTTCACAAACGCTAAAGAAATTTTATCTGTGATGGATTTCCATTTTCTCCTACTTTTGTTCCCTGCAGCTCACCGTTACTGTGTCATAAATACCTTGAGTAGCGGGGGCACGGTTCCACTGACCAGCAGCGACGCCACCACAGTGCCAGGGGGGCTCCGAGACCAGCGGCCGCAGCACAGCAGCACTCGTGCCCGAGCCGGCTCCAGCCTCCTCCCTGCAAAATCCCGCTCCAGTTTGCGTGAAGGTGAGCAAAACCAGCACCGCACGCATACGTACACATCGCAAGACAGAAATAAAGCTCAGGCGTTTAGTTTGATTTCTAAATAAATAAATAAATAAACAAACACACTCCAGTTGGTGAAAATGAAGAAAGAGGACTGAGATCAAAACTTACTCTATGTTCTATTACAAACACGTAATTAACCACAGAAATAACTCATGCTATAAGTTGCCTCGGTGAGCTCTTCTCAATACAGCTGAAAAACAGTACTTTTATTATTTTGAAGAGCTCAGGACTTTTGCCCCACCTGACTGGAGGTCAAGTCAAGATTTAAGCACCAGGAAATCACATTCTGCATTTAGCAGCTCTGTTATTTTCAGCCTTTCCTATGGAGCAAATGCTTATACTTACATTTTCCCCTCAAACGCGAGCACTTTCAATTCCTGTTGTGAAGAAAGACTTTCTGCCTTTAATTACATCTGGTTTCGATAGAGCTAGCAGGTGTAGAGAGACTATTTTCTTCATTTTGACTAGTTCATTCCAAGTTGAAAACCCGACTGGGAGTTGAAAAAGCAAAGAGCCTCTCACAATCTCTGTATAAAAAACAGGTGGGAGAAAATGAGGTCTCAACTTTAAATAGGGCGAGGCTTTCCGTGGTACTTAAGTCTTGTTTTTTCCCTTACAGTAGAGTTCTGTTCTTAAAGCAAACATGTTCTGGCCATGGTTACTCTTTTTTTTAGTGAAAGAAATACTGTCCAGAGTGGATTTTCAGTGCAATCAGATATACTTCCAAAGCCTTCCATTCTTTCTGAAATTATAAAACCGGGCAAGTTTGCTTTTACAGGTAAAAATGCATTCTTATGAATACGAAAATCTGAAATCACAATAATTATGATTGCTACAATAAAACAGGATTTGGTCAGATTGATGTCTAGATGCTGATAAGAACCCTTTTTAAGTATTAAATGAATGCTACAGGGAAAATGCTAACAAATATTTAGAGTAACACACAAACATGTTTGTCACTACCTTGACTCCCACCATGCTTTCTAACTTATGTTAATCTCAACTTCTGTTTTATATCAAGTCTCGCCCTAGGGCCCAAATTCTGAAATTCAAACAGGTTAAAGATGGTTTGTCTGTTTTTTTAAAAAGGAAGTTAAAAACAAAACTATTTCAGTGAGAAACGTTAGTATTTCTCCATTTCAGAGCAGGGGTTTACAATCTGACAGAAGATTCGCTGGAGCACCCCTTCCCAAAGCACCTGCTCCGATCTGTAAGGCTCGTGAGCTGCTAAAAAGTTCAGAGCACCTCCAGCCCCTTTGAAGACAGAAAGCCACTGCCAGCAAGTTGCCAGAGCACCAACCATCAATAGTTTGCAGAAGTGGCAAATAACAGAGTAGTTAGCCACAGCGAGTGATTTCATTAAAATTTCAGAGGGTTTTTTTTTTAGACAGTCTGAATAAATCTCACAACATCGGTAATTCAGCACTAGGCAGAGAACAGCAAAGGGTCTAGGGAACTACAAGTGAAATATTGTATAAAAACACATCATTTGGAGAACGTTGCCTGTTTTCAGGTCAGCATATTGTTTCCTCCATGACGAGTGCACATGGCTCCCAGCTGTCCCTTGGAACCACTCCTGACGTGGAGGGACATTCTCCAAAGCAGAGGCCACCCTCAGACCATGCTCTCCTCTGTGAGTCGTACGTCTGAATTTGCAACGGGAACACGTCTGCTGTCCATCACTCTCCACCTCCAAGCCAATATATTTAGCACGCCATTTCCCTCCCCTCACTACATGCAACTACAGTCGTTATTTATATGTCAGAAGAAATCCTCATCACTGTTTTTTTCCCCCCTATTTGCTGAATCCGTGGAGTAAAATGACAATCTGGTGTTCTGACATCAATTTGATAGCTACTACCATGTCGCAGAGGCATCATTAATGTCACCACCACCACACTTTGATTTAGTCAGGCAGGAGACGGTTCCTAATTGCTAGAAAAAAAGAAAAGAAAAAAAAAAAAAGACTAAATTTGGCTGCTCATTTCCTAACTCTGGCACAGGAAGGAAGCCGCATCCACCCGCCTGCACACTCCACGTTGCTGCAGCTCTCTTCAGCTCTGCCCATGCGTTGGCTTCCTTCGACTGGACTTGCTCCCAGTGGGCCAGCAAAGCCATCACTGGTCAATCCAAAAATTTCTCAGGCACACCAAGAGGATAGTAAACCTTAAAATATCCCCGACTTATCTCATCTCCTCACCATGTAAACTTCTATTTTCAGCAGTGCAGCCTCTATTATTGATCTCCTGAGAACAACAAAGGTTTCGTTTTTAATTCTCCCCTTGTCACAGCAATATGTACTAAGTAGAAAGACAGTCTATTTAGTAAAGTGCATTTGATGCTATTCCTGAATGCAAGATACAAAATAGTATCCTAATGGTTTGTGAGTTTTATTGTTAAAGTAATTTCCCAAGAACTCAAGTTTCCCATCAATCTTCTGTCACTACCAGCCACTTCCTTAGTTGTGTTTTCTGCTAAAAAAAATTTGAACAAGGCCTATTATATCTTAAGAACAACATTTTTTCCTGACATTTCGTTTCATACTGTCATTTCTATTTAGTTCTCTCTGCAAAGCTCCTTCCTCTCCTCCTTGGTAATGCACTCTTGATATCCACACTCTGATGGCACTTTTGTCTTCTTAGCTCCTCCCATATATACAGCTAATTAGTCTCCTCAATCTTTCCCTGTATGACATTTCCTATGAGCACTTTATGATCTTTTCTACACATCTCAAAAATTATGTATAAAAGTAAAAGCTGAAAGCAAAACTGGACTGTACGAAAGTGAACAGAATACCCACATGACAGTAACATGGGGTAAAATACCCTAGAACAGCTACTGATGAACATGTATTTCAGACCATGGGATGAGTGGGAGAAGGAGAGAGATCCCAGTTGTTCACACCATCTTTTCCCCGTCAGATTCCTACTGCAGGATGAGAGCAGGTCTTCACATAGACAAGGCCAAACTAGACACCTGCATGAGATTTGGTTCGTTCTTTTCCAGACGAAAAGGCTGCCATCTACGAAAACCCACGGACTGCTTCCAGGTTTTACTTCGGTTTCAAGACCACCAAACTTCAGGTGTTTGGTTTGCACTTTGAACCAGCCTCTCCTGAGAGGCAGCCTCCAGAATACCTCCCTATTGCTCACTTTTGGATGCTGACTCATAAGAAGGCATATAACCTCCGGAAACATTGAATATGGTTATCGGTCTTAGCGTGGAGGCAGAGAGCACCGACCCGGCCCCAGGAACACGTCCTGCGGCACCAGGGGCCCGAGTCCTGCCAGGGCACGCGGCCCCCGCCATAGCTCCCAAGTGCCTCGCTCACAGAGCCCAAACGCAAACGTCGGGGATCAAAGACTTCCCACCACCGAACCAGCACAACTTCTGAAAGGAACAAGCAGCGAAGCCCACTCCTTGCCTCCCTTCTCTCTTTTCGGATGTTAAAAATGATGCCGATTTGTACTACAGCTAACTGCGTTAACAATGTACATACAGTGGTTCAGCACGGAACAAGGTGCCTGGAGAAGCTGAGGAAATTCCATCCTTGGACATTCTCAAAACCCAACTGGACAAAGTCCTGACCAACACAATCTATTTGTGAAATAAGCCTTGATGAAATCCTGCTCAAACTCAAAAGGCACACTCTGGAGGTCTCATCTATATGTTCCATATATATGTCCTTTTTTAAAAAAAAAAATATATATATATATATAAATATATATAACTTAAATTTTTTAAAATGAATGCTTGTAAAATTATGAGCCTTCAGTTACATCCCAATAGAAAAAAAGATGTTGAGACCTCATTTTTGACCACGGGAGACCACTCTGAGACCCCTTCCCTCCTTGAAATGTCATCAAGTGCATTCTGCAGGAAGGCAGGCATTGCACTTTGAGCAATAATAATTAAGTCCAAGCTGCCTGAGTTTTCCCTCCACTTCCCAGGTGGTTTTTGCAGCCTGCAGTGAGCTTTATGTTGCCATGGCTACTCTTAGAAGCACTTCACCCCTCCTTTAAAGCTAATCACATCCCCGTTGCAGCACACACATACCCGATCAGGTAACTCAGCCGCAGAGTTCTCCTCTACCAGCTCTGAAAATCTCAATTTTGATTTAAAGCAACTTCACCCATTTTCCTTCTTAAGATAGATGCAAGTTAAGTATTACTTTGAGCATTTCTTTCATTACTCTTAATCTCTTCAGTCTCATTAAGATGGGTCTCTCTCCTCGTATCTTCCAAACTTCAGTGTTGTTGTATTTTTCCATACCACAGTCTGACATCATTTGTTTGCAAAGGGCATCCAAATCAACCGCTGGGGAGCTGCACTGCCGCGTACCCCTAGAGAAATGGGAACAGTGCCTGCCTCTCCCTACCAGAGGTCCGTGGCGGAGCAGCCGCTGCAATAGGCACGATCAGCAAAGTCCCTGAGGTCAGCTTGGTTTGTGTTCAAGAGTAAAAGCAGGCTGTGCAGCACTAACAGCCCCTCTTCCAGCCTCTCCTCCAGCCTTTAGTATCTCATGTTTTTCCTTAGCTCCAGCTCCAACATGTACATGGGGATCACCATTTTGTTCGTGCATGACAACTGCTCTGGTTGCAGAGAAGAGCTGGAGGAACCAGCCATTAATCATTGGAAAGCAGCCTGCCGAAGAAAGGAATTTAATAAGTAGTTCCAAAAGCCTGGTTCCCTACAAACTTGTATTTTAGTGTTGACTGACACTTTTACAAGCTCACACCTGTGTAGATGCACGATATCAAAGAACACCCAAATTTATGTTATAACATTTCCCTAAGGCAAGGCTTTTAACAGCACCTTTCCCCTCCCGCTGGCTACCTCCACAAAGGTCCAAATATTTTGGAGACCCTCCACCCCACCTCTGCCTGCCAGCCAAGTGTGGCTGGAAAGCTCTCAGTGGGTTCAGAACATATGGCTGAGGAGATGGACATCGATAAACGTATTAGAACAGCCCAACAGTATAAGTTTTATTTCCACGGCAAAGCAGGCTGAAAATATGCCAAGCTCAACCCCTTCAAGTCATCAGATTTAAATACACAGCAATGCTATGCTAGCCTGGATGAACTCGTGGTTTGCGGGCATGGGCACAGTCACAAACTCCTTTGGGTAATGAGTCTTTAGATGAAGATTCCCATGTTTGCAGATCCATGAATAGCAGCAACAGCACAGAAATAACCCCCTGAAATTCACATTAAGAATACTGTTCAAAGCTTCAACTTCTCCATAAGCTCACGATTTATTTGAATACTGTGCACTCTTAAAAGAGTATGGTTTGGTGTGATGCCTGTGTTAGGAAGACACCGGCAGTTTAATCTGCAGGCACTCGTCTCACAGACAGTTACCGAGTCAATGGAGGACACCTATCTTCTCAGTACTTTAGTTTAAGCCGCCTAAATAAAGCAGCAGAACATACAATGGTTTTATACAAATGTGGTGATATTTAAAGCACAGCAGCCCATAGATTATGGGCACATTATCCACCAATAATAGATGTTATATGGAAATATATCACGACACACGAAGTGCAACATGACAATCCCTACAGATGCACCCAGAAAAATGAGCTTCTGTACCACGCTCAGATCCATTCTCCACTCAGAGATTCCTCTGCCTCCCTTAACGATGGTGCAGACCATTTGCCCAGGAGGGCAAACTGCATTTGGGGGTGCATTTACCAGAACATAGCCAGCCAGCCAAAAGAGGCGATTCTCCCTCTCTGTTTAGCATTGGTGTGGCCTCACCTTGAATATTGTGTGCAGTTCTGGGCTCCACAACACAAAAGGGATGTTAAGGTCCTTGAAAGCATCCAGAGGAAGGCAACAAAGGTAAAGAACTGTAAGGCATGTCCTGTGAGGAGAGGCTGAGGACAGCTGGGTTGTCCAGCCTGGAGAAGAGGAGGCTGAGAGGCGACCTTACTGCTCTCCGCAGCTTCCTGAGGAGGGGAAGGGCAGAGGGAGGCACCAGTCTCTGCTCCCTGGTCACCGATGACGGGACACACGGCAACAGCACGAAGCTGCGCCAGGGGAGGTTCAGGCTGGACATCAGGAAACATTTCTCTACCGTGAGGGTGGTCAGACACTGGAACAGGCTGCCTAGAGAGGTGGTGGATGCCCCAAGCCCGTCAGTGCTCAAGAGGCATTTGGACAATGCCCTCAGTAACATGCTTTAACTTGTGGTTAGCCCTGAAGTGGTCAGGCAGTTGGACTGGATGACTTGTGCAGGTCCCTTCCAACTGAACTATTCTATCTCACCGCTGTACGCTACAAGCTTGACAGAGAAGTTGCCTACCAAAGCATGCTTCTTCTCTCCCCCACCATTTTGTTTCGAGAAAAACACCAACTTCTCAAACCCAGAAATGTCATCAGCTTCACAGGCACTGTAAGCTGCAGCTCCTTAGAGCCTACGCTCTCTGCTCCACCACCACGCGCAGAGCAAGGACAGGGAGGCCTGAGGGACACCGCGTGTTCCACCCACCGCGCTTTCCCCCCTTGGCGCCCACCGTCCTGCTGGGACGGCAGTGCAGGCCCGAGTGCTGAAGCCTTCGATGTCCATGGCACCAACCCTCTTCGCAATTTTAAGTCCTTTTAAGAGCTGGTGAGGTAGACTAGCATTTAGATACGTGAATAATACGCTTAAAAAACAGATGTCTCATCTATACTAAGTCTCCACCCTGAACGCCCACCACTGAAAATGACACTCTCTCCCTTTCAACCAGGCAGGAAAGACGGGGACTCACCAGGGAGCAGGGCATTTCCAGTAGCTGTGCTGCTCCCCTGAGAGCTTGGGAACTGGTACGGAACCAGTAACAGAAGATCTGGCTATTCCTTTTTGCCTATTTATTTTCCCCAGAAGTTAATCTTACTTTAAAACAATATTTTAATAGGCAGCCACTATACGAACTTCCATTGTGCTATTCTCTTCAGAAAAACATGAATCAAATGCCAAATTGACAGGAGGAGAACTTTAAGCTCATATTTGATTAGTGTAGCATTTACATTGCAGTAATTCCCAGAGTTCTCCACCATCCGGAGATCCAGCTCCACCAGACTCTGCACAGACACGGGAACCGTCCATCCCCACGGTGTGTAAATCATTCCTCTAACTCGTACAAAGTAGAAATCTCCAGGTTATTCCACCTAAAATAACAGACCGATGGCAACAAAAAAATTCAATATACAACGCAAATATTCACTCCAAGGATATAATGATGGCAAATACTAATAAAATCTAAGTGAAACTGAAGATAGACAACATGGGAGATCATGTTCTGAACTATTGTTTCAAATACCTGAAATCAAGAGAGCAAGCCACAATTACGATCAATAAAGCAAATAAAACAAATGGCCAATGAAATTCAGCATCTCATTAAAACTCCTTGAATATATGTGCAATTGTAGCATAGGCCTCCCCTGCCTCAATCTTCCTAAAAAAAATGCTGAACTATTGCAATACAAAATACAACAGTAGCCAAAACTTTATGATCTGAATTATTTTGCTCTTAACTTAGAAAAACAGATTAATCACATCAAACCATCAAGCAGCTACATTCACGGCAAATCCAGGTGTTTTGACACACCATTGAATTTACAAGGCAGAGCCAGGAACATCGTAAAAACACTGAGTTAAATTACCTTTAGTTCTAATAAGAAGTACACCATCTAATCTATCTAAACACATGTCCATATTGCAGGTTCCTTTGCTGGCCAAAAGCTGGAGCTTTGAGGGCACATTCAGCAACAGGGGTTGCCATAAGAAAATAAAGGAAAAGGCATTTGTTTCAAACGTTTTGTAGCTTGGAATAGCTCAGTAAAAACAAAAACCAAACAAAAAAAAATAGAGGAGAGGATTATGAGTTTATCCTATATATTAAGTGATTACAAGCACATATAGAATGATAACTCCATTATTTATGTACTAAGCAATTTGTTGATTGGTAAGGAAAGATGATTCTTTTAGGGTCTCATGTTGTGGGGAGACTTTAACCAACCAAATTCCCTGTGGCAGGAACGCCTGACAAAAGAAAATTTGCTGTCTCATGTTCCTATAATTTCTGTGGACTTTAGTTTTGTACTACAACCTGTATATACAATGGATTGCTGCAGTATATTTTGTGAGGTGTTCATAGCAATACCAGAACGAGCCTGTGCGTGGAGGTGTAAATGTGTAGATGCTTGTGAGCTCTCTGGACTGTTTAACACATGGCTGCCGGTGATTTCAGGAGACTGTAACTGTCACGGTCCTTTCACATCTGTCATGGCTACCTGAGCACCAGCCTTCACACATCTGAGCAATGCCTTTTTTTTTTTTTTTTTTAATTTTTCTTTTCTTCTGGAAGGGCATGTTGGATTTCCTGGGCTGTTTCTGAGGTTGGTGGTGTTTCCACATCAAGTACACAGCAAGGGAGCCAGGCCCAGGTGCCTGCAAGGTAAAGGTGCCTGCAAGTAAACCCCAGAGTAACAAAGACCCTTTGCTTCCTCAAATTAATTCCTTGAGAGTTTGAACTACATTTAGCCCAGAAGGTGTCCAAAATGCCTCTTATTCAGCAAGCTAATAAGGGTGCTCCAATCCATAAGAAGCAAAAGATCACAGATGGAATTACAGAAAAAACAGGTTAATCTCTCAACATGCAAAGTTGATTCCCTGCTGAACTGCTGATCTCTGATCTTAATCACCCCAGCTCTGTCTGAGGATAGTGTAGGAGAATTGCAGCAGCCAAAGTAACTAACTAAAAAAATATATTTAAAAAAAAAAAAAGTCTTTCTCGTTACTTCCTACAGAGCAGACATATCATGTTAAAAATTAATAATCTAAAATACTTACCAAAGTCAGTTTTGGTAATCAACAATAAAGCAGCAACAAAACAAAGAGTTAAAAAAACTAAAACCAACAAAGCCAAGAAAGCACTGAGGTATTCTTGTTAGGTCTCACCCATATCTAATCAGAAAGGTTTGAATGAGCTTCTTTTTCACAAACAAATAGATGATGTCATTACTTTTCTCCTGAACCTTGAGGTTGTTGAAGAAGATCTGATCTAATACCAGTTAATTCCTCTGCACACAGAATTGTAATCTGTCTCGCAAACCACATCTGACCTGGATTCAAGTCAAGAATTTCTGAGTGCACAAAACAAGGAAAAAAAAATTACGGAACAGACGTACATGCTATACCCGTGTATGCCACGCACACAAGTTTACATTTGTATCAATACAAAAGCAAAACTGATATCAGATATATACTACACTCCAATATTGAATCAAAACTTGCAGAACTGATGAAACTACACTTTGTTCACATACACACCTACCACATGCACCTTCTTTGGTTAAAAAAAAAAAAACATTTAGCAGTATGGCTGTTAACATGTTTAAGCTGCGCGTTTCCTGTTTTTTAACATTAAAAATGTTTCATCACTTATGTAGGTCCTGTTTTCTTGAACATTTTTAAGACTTAAGAGGCTAGTAACAATGCACATTTTAATTTGTGCTGCTACTCTGTACAGCTGAAAGCTTACATATCTACAGAAATTCACTGTAAAGCTGAAATATAAATAAACTCATCAATATTATAAGTGCATGCATACACACACACAGAGGATTGTAGGCTTGTAAACAGCACAAGCATATCTGCCTGGAGGAAATACTTGGCAAAAACAAAGGCAAGAAGATCACCCCACAGATTTTAATTTATTTGTCTCTTCATTGCTTTATAAAACAAACAATCAAAAGAACCCACACATTACGCTGGAGACTTGTCCTCTCCAAAATCACCTACCTCAGAAAGCTTTCCAATTGTAGCCATATTAATTACTGCTCCAGCAGGCTTTTTCTTCTACAGCTGAAGTGACATGTAATTTTTCCACTAAAACTAGTCAACAGATTGCACTCGGGTTTCGAAAAGTTGCTATTTACTCCAGGCGCAGCTCTATGAAGTTCCAAGATTTCTTTTGGCTGGAAGTAGAAACACGCAGAAACGAAGCCAGCCCAGAAATCTAGGGCAGCCCTGCGCTGCTCTTACCTCTCCCAAAGCCCACGCAGACACCTTGCTGAGGGCCCCTCCAACACGCAGGAAAAGCCAGGTACACCTGGCCTCCGTCCCTGCAGCTCCATGCCCCCATCTGCCCCGGCCCCAGCCAGTGCTGGTCGCCCCCGAGGCGAAGCAACCTCCAGAGCTCCGGGTGGGGGGAAAATAACTATGGCAGCCCTTCGTTTGCACCTGCCTGAGATTTCTCTTGCAGTGCTGAAGACACAGGTGTCACACAAATAACGTGATGGAGGCACACGCCCTAACTGTGAGCCTGTCACAGCCTGATTTCCAAGTTCCGTGCCAAGAGAGACAGCCACACAAAGAGTAACCAACAGCACGAAAATTAGATAAAAATTTTAAAAGGCTCTCGCAATGAACAGGAAAGACAACTGCAATCTTCTCAAATGCCTGCTATGGCATCCATAGACATTATGCTCTCAGCTGAATAAAAATACACAAAAACCTCAAACAACAGCAGCAAAACTGCGTCCCATGACACCTAAGAGGGCACTGGCACGGGTAGGGGAGGAACAAGGGATGCTATCTACAGCTGCCCACACCTTAGTAAGTGCATCAGCCTCCAAGAGCATTTCAAAAGGACCGCCACCCTTTAGCCCACCCAAGAAAGCATTCTAAAGAAGAAGCCACCGCCACAGACAAAGCACAAAATCCAACTTACCAGTACAAGTAATAGGCTAAAGCCAGCGCAATGAGTGTAGCACAGACTCCAGCTAGCAAGCATGCACCTGACTGGCCTACCAACATCTTCCCAATCTGTTATTGATTAACAAAACCAAAAAAGGAGGAGGAAAAATGGAGGGGCAAAAATGGACGATGCGAGTCCTTGCTAGGAAAGCAAATCAGTCTTGACATGGAGGAGGGATTATGATGACAAAAGCACATAGAGGTAAATCTGGAAGCGCTGCAGCTACTAAAACTGCCAGCTCAGCAACAGGAAAAAAAAGCTGGGTGTCCTCTTCTTTACGTGGCTACGTAAAACACCACACTAAAAAAGCCCCTCTCACCTCAAAGAATGAAGGTGTGATGGGGGCGTAAGTGGACTAATGTTTAAAATAGGTAATACTTCTCAATAAATATTACTGTCAGGTGGCGGTGCTGACAAACCAGGCTTTTGCTCTAATCCAATAATCTTCTTACAGCAAATTACCAGACTACAATCAACTGGATTCGCTCGCATGGTGAGGTACGTATGTCCAGCACTGTTGTTTGACGCGTTTTGTGGTTGTTTTTTTTATTTGTTTTTTTTTCCTTAAGAGCTGGGAAAGGACAACCCTTTAACGCTGTGAATAAAGTAAGGGGCTTTGCAGCCAGCTGGGGAGTGGGCTGCCAGGTGCTTTTTGCAGGGGGTAACCTGGGACTGCGCTGCCCTTACCCTTTCTCTGCAGGTCTCGGAGGAGAGCTCTACCACGCTACAGGTGATGGCGTTTTCTCTCTTCTCCTGCTCCAGATGCAGGGCTCTGGGGAGGCCTGAGCCGCGGCAGGCCCGCTCCAGCGGCCTGGTTAACGAGGGGAGCCTGGGGAAGCAAGCAGCAAGAAGCCAGCAGCCAGGCGCTGGCAGGTAGCGGCACTGCCGGAGGCCTGGGGCCCGCTGGGCCGTTCCACACCGCGATCCCGACGGGCCCGACGGAGACGTGAGGCTGTGGCCACACCGGGACGCAACAGTCGGATAGCGGAAGAGCGCGGCTGCCGCTCGCCCGCAGCTACACCACAGCCTTGGCGCGGCGACAGTTGCTTCAACTGGCGTAACCGATCCTCATGCAGGAAGGGTTAGGCCTCCAAAAGAAGCAAGAAGGAACAAAACCCGCATGCAATCTAGCTTAAATACCAAAGAAAAATTGAAGCGGTCGTTGCAGACCCAACGCTTCCATTTGCTGACCAAACCTGGGCAGCAGCGCTACAGCGACCTGCGGGGTGCTTCTGGCTCCTCTGGATCTCCTGGCTGCCCCCCACGAACAGCCACAGAGGTTTTAGTAAAGTGGGAAGAGACAGTGCAAAGGCACTCCAGAGAAAACAAACAGGAAGTCCGACAATCAGAGAAACACACAATGCTTGCAACTATTTATAAACATGGCCAAAAAGGAAACTTGAGGCCGTGAATTTAAAAATTGCAGCCCAATAGGAGATTTTATCTGGCGTGAAGTTCAGCAGAGCTGGGTGGAAAAAAGAAAGGAGTATAAGAAGCTGCCCGTGAGTTTAAAAGCAAGCACAAGATAAGCACACCATATTCTAGAAAGTACAGTCAGAAAGGTCCTATGAATCTGGTCCTGCACGAAACCAACTTCTCAACCGGGACAGAAACAACCCAGCATTCATGACTTTAAGGAAAATGTCAGGTGCTCTCTCTGCACCAATAGGTCCTCCTACCCTGTTGTGTCCTGAGCAAAGTCCAGGTCTATTTCAAACACTTTTCCAACCTCACCCGCAGTTCAACCATGTTTCTGAAGTGGTTACACAGACAGAAGTCTTACCCCTATCCACATCTTTGTCAGCTGAGGAGGCAGCTTGCAACTAAATTTCTTGCTTGGGAATAGCAAACTTTTGTGGGCTCCAAAGAAATTTCTACGGACTGTGTTCCCCAGTCTCATTTTGAGACTGGTCACACTGTTTCTGTTCTCAGTTATAACTACAAAATTATGTATTAAAAACCTGAGGGACAAACATACATGTAATTCAGAGATGGTGGGTTTTCAGATACGCACAATCTGTAAACTGGTCCTTGTGATGTTTCTGTAGGTGAAGCTCAATCACCAGTTTCCAGGACTGCTGATTAATACTCTTCCAGAGCACAATATTCATTACAGAAATTGCATATAATGGAATATGACTGGGCAGAGGACAGCCTTACAATTTTGTAAATAAAAAAAAAACAAAACCGAAGTAGGAATTATCAAGAGGCCTCATTAAAAAAAAAAATTAATTAGGAATTTGCAATAATTGTCTATATCTGGAACAAGCTTTACTTGGTATTTCTATTATAAAAGCAATTCTAAAATTATAGTGCTGGTATTCAAACAGTGATTCTATAATACCAACCCTTACATAACAAACAGAAAGGAGTTATCTAACAGAAGTGCTATTAGTACAAAATGATTTCTGAGTAATAGGCCTCTTGTATTGTGTGAAATAATCAATGTTATATAATTAAACGATGTTGCCAATCTTAGTCTCTGATGATTAAGAAAAACCTCAGTAGTGTCTACTCATCTTTAAGACTACACAAAATTCTCCCCTCTGCTCAGAGTAGTTAAATTTTCAAGGCAGGTGGGAATTCATCCTTTGTATTCAGATAAAAATAAACTACAAAAGAAATTTCAGGAGTGTACATGCATCTACACAAGAAGTTGTAAAACCCAGGCACCCATCCAAAAGCCTACCTTCAGCCACAGAGAATTGCTGGTGGCTTTAAATAAATGAATAAATAAATAAAAATAGGAGGAGGAATATGGGGATAGAGGGAGGTATCTATACATCTGAGTCTTCTTCTATATTGCTTGGGTGAATCTGGAAAATGCTTTCTGGCACAGTTTCCTTACCTGTTAAACCAGGGATGCAAAATAAAAGATAAACAAAAAAATCCGACCCACAATCATCCAAGATTTAAGTGTTATAAGAAGGATGATACACTTCACTTTCTCGATGGAAAATTATGCAAAAATCAACCCTCAAACAAAAAGAAACAAGGAGAGCCAACCAGGAGATATCTGTCAACATGCAAATATGCTGTGGCTGAACAAGGAGAAGCTTCTGACTGCCACTAAATGAAGTCTCAGCAAACACCACGTGTGCCTACAAGCCCCTACTCAAGTTCAAAGCTTTTGTTTGATGTAGTGCATACTAATTCGGAAGAAATTGGAAGTCTGTCTTTCAAGAAACGCTGAGCTGCTTTAAATTTTAGGAATGAAACACTACTATCTGCAAAACAGGAGCAATGTGATTTATCTCATGACAACAGCCAAAATAACAGTTTCCTGCAACTTCCCGTGGCCGCGTGACTGGCACCACAGGTGAACCAAGCAGGAGCAGGCAGGCTCTCGGGCTGCTGGAGGCAACCTCACCACCTCCCTCTTACCCTTTCCTGAGAGGGGACCAGGACACGTGACACTAAGCACATTGGCTTCTCTGATGTTTTATGCTTCTTCAGTGTTTGCTACCACTATCTGATCTGCGAGGATGGAGAAGCTTAAACAAACCACCAGATAAGTCAAAAACGCAATAAAGAGAAGGCTCCACATGGCAGCAGAGCTATCCACATGCTGTACAAATCACAGCTTAAAAAACAGAAGAGAGAAACAGGAAAGTTTTCCCCTGCTCATGCTCTGCTGTACTAAACACAGAAATTCCACAGAGGGCATTTGCAGCATTTCACCCTGCAAATGGGGTGCTCAGAGAGTTGTGGAGCCTCCCTCCTTGCAGATCTTCAAAAGCTGCCTGGACATATGCCTGGGCAACCTGCGCTGGGTGTCCCTGCTTGAGCAGAGGGAGCGGACCCGGTGACCCCCAGAGTTCTCTTCCAACCTCAACCATCCTGTGATTCTGTGAAATGTATCACAAAACTGCAGGCTGTTCACAGCTTACCAGCAAGGGAGAATGGCTGCTCTCAAAGACAGCTCAGAAGCAGAATATACGTCATGCAATTGTAACTTACAGTCCACAAGCTTCTTGACGGATCTGTGACAAATACAAAAGACTAACCAGCCTACTGTCACTAGACTGACGTTTGTTATATGCACAAGGATACCTCCTCTAGACATTTCTTTATAGGAAGTGTATGCTTCCACCAGAAAATGTTCAGGGTTTCAAACTTGGAGGGAGGTGTGGACCATACAGGAGAGGGATGGAAGATGAAAGCCACTGTTCTGAAGTATTTGGCTGTGGAAGACCTCAGTAACAAGAGAGAAAGGGAGAAAAGTAAAAATACTAAAAACAGAAGCTGTACTGTTCTGCTGGGTGACTAATTGTCACTCAGGCAGCTTCAGATAAAATCCCAGTATTTACAGTCAAAGAATAATAGTTGAAAAACGTGGCTTGGAATAACAACAGGTACAGAACCCAAACAGCTTCTCTGTCAGCTCATGCAAGCTGAATTGGCACATGAAATTGTGCTAGGGAGCTTGATTCCGTGGAGGAGTATGCTCAGTGCAATGCCACTTTGTACAGCCTGCCTTTTACAAACCGTGAGAATGCAAGGAAGAGCAATAGAGAAGGACAGCAAGCCACATCACCCCCCTTCTTCCTTGGACAGGATCCATCTTTTACTCTCTTTCCTGTCACCTCAACTGTCATCAGCAGCATGTTCCAACCAGAAAACAACAGCTATGCTTCTTGCAGGTGATTTTACTGACAAATATTTCACAGTGCTCTTATCAGTCTGAATTCGTAATTATCCCTGTGGTCAGATCTCATTTTGCATATACATAAGACCCGGTATCTTTCCAAAAAGATAGGGCAGACTGTCAAGCAGACTGACAGCAAAAGCAAATACATGCTGGGCAAAGTTTTTGTTCTGTGTTCTCAGACAAGATCACACCAGCCCCTGCTGGCCTGAATACTAGTACTGTCAGCAGCCACACAGCATACAACCTTTTCGGTGTAAATGAAACAAAACAAAACAAACAAAACAACAACAAAAACACAACATAAAACAAACACACCAACAAAAACAACTTGAACATCACACTTTGAATGTAAAGCTGAACTTCAAGCACATGAACACATGCTTTTGCACATTGTGCAATCTTTCTAAATTGGAACCGTCCCACTTTATAAATGCAGTATCCCACTCATTCAAAAAATTACCTCAGAAGTGGAAAGTTTGTATGCTGTTAAAGTTTGGACTGTTGTTGGCCACTCAGCTGGGAAACTGAACAGAAGCTGCTCTGCAAGCAGCCCCTCTATTTTAAAACCCATACGAGAGAAAGACCTGAAAAGAAACATTTATAGCTCTCCTCATTTCTTAAGATCTTCCATCTCCTGGTAGCTTGGCATCCTATTGATAAATACACCTCTTGTAGCATATAGTTAATTCAAATCGTTATGAATTCTTCAGAGCAGGGGACCCTTCTGTGGTAACACGTACAGACTTTGGATGCCAACAGTGATCAGAAATGGAGGACCAGTTAGCGTTTTTACAATTCAGTTTCGCTTGTTCAGCTTCTTCCAAACAGTAGCCTTTTAATGCAGTGTTTGAGAGGGAGGTGACCTAAATATCTTTTTACTGAAGACTGTGGGGATACTTGAAATGACTAGCCCACTAGAAACGCATGCCTTTGTTGCACCAGTGAAAGTCAGAGAGCTAGTCTGCTTGAGGGCTACTCCCCAAACGATAGCAGAAGCACGGAAGTTTTCACAGATGCCCTCCGCTCTTTTTATCATCATATCACGTAAACTAGCTCAGACTGGATCTAGACAAAAGGACATTAAAAATAATCCTGATGCTGTGAGTGCCTTCTCAGTCCTACAGGTGCCATAGTACTGATACTAATCTGACTGTGGGAAATTCCTCAGTGACCTAACCCCGAGCAAGGTGGGCAGCTCTGTGCATGGATGTTTCTACATCTCAATACCTTCCACACTACCACTACCACTTCTGTCAGAGATGCACAATATCACTGGAGCAGAGATTGTTTCCTGTTACCTGGCATGGTTATAAAGCACCAAAAGAAGCGTCAGGTGAAATTAGTAGTATAAAAGCAGGCACCCGTTTCTCTTGGAGCTTGCATTGTTTCAGAACAGTTAGAGTGCCAAGTCAAAAATTGCTCCCTGTCATTTAAAAAATTAGAAACTAATTAGTAAACAGAGGTGTTTATTGTACCAAAGCCTCACATTCAAAAGAGCCTGTGAGCCATGCTCGATTTCTGAATGCCATCGCTGCTAGCTTGGCACTGCTCTTCAAAAGCTCCTCAGTCAGGAAGAGTAATGGTTTGAGAAGCAGCATTTATGCTCTTATGATTCATTTTTATCTGCCAGAATAACCCTTAGCTCATCTGCAATTATATGCCAAAAAAAATCAGATATTCAAGGATATTAAAAACTGCCTGCAGTTCAATGTGACGTGTTAATATAGAACACATTTATAGACAATGAGTCTAGCAAACCAGGCTAGCTTCATTTTAAATAAACAGACTGCTCTAATTACCAAAACTAATCTAAAAGAATCAATATTTCTCCAATCAAGATATATAACAAGAACCTTCATTCTATTTACTCAGCAATGTATAATTGCTTCTTAAGTCTGTTCTGTTCACTTTCAAGCCCATTAAACATGAATTACTTCATTTGATACATTCTATTTAAATTCCTCTTACCTTTATTATAAGCAGCCAGTTTTTGGAAATATCTGTAATAACTGAAACTTCGCTGCATTAATAAGAAATATTTTTCTGTAACTAAGTTCATTACTTCCAGGCAACTGGGAGCTTATTTAGATGTCTGGTTTGACTGACTGCTCACAAGTCCCTACTCCAGGCACTGCTGGAGGCTCACTCTTAACTCATGCTTAGGGTTAGCATGCCCTGAGGTTTGCTTGTATAAACTGCTTTTACAGTAATTACCCATCCCAGGTCTGTAAAAACAAGTTATATCTTAAGCTAAACTGCATTTTTCAAATGTTTGTTTAGAATGTTGGAATTTTTATTTTCTAAAAAGAAAATAGATCATTTCAGTCAGGGAACAATTAACCTATTAAATCTAAGAAACTGGTAGTGGTAGGCACAGAGGGACGAGCAGCCTGAACACAGCAGCACATGCAACTGGGCTGTAAGTTTATGTTACCAAATATCCTAGCGCTACACTGGCCCGCAGTCATTAACAGTGGGGATGTTTTCCTCGTGAGGTACACATCACAACAGTAAGCAGCACTGCTATACCTGCAACAAAAGAAAAGGAATCACAAGAGAAGATGCTTCTTTATGCCAGCCCTTTTGCTCCCATGTTGTGACACAGATCCAAGGTACCTAGACGATTCCTTACTGAGTACGGCAGAAGCTCGGAAGGGCGAAGGAGCGTCTTCCTTGACAGCTATCCAGAAGGGACTTGCAAACCCAATGCCAGACAGGCCCAGCAGTGCAGCTGAGCATCCTGAGGTGCTCTCCTACCTGCACACCCGTTCTCCACCATGGTGGAGCACAAACAGTTGCAACCGCGGCCCAGCAACCACATTATCTCCTCACGCTGCACTCAGCTTCCTCCCTTCTGCTTTTACGCCTTGGCAGTAGCAAAGGATGTTCTCTGTTTAGAGGGGGATCCTTTATTTGCCAGCCGTTTTCAACCGCAAAATGTATATGGTTGTGCAATCTCCATCTCCTCAGTCTCGGGCCAAGCCATTCTTGTACACCAGGCTACTGGTCCAAATAAACTTGAACACCAAAACCAAGGAAGAAACAGAGACTCTTAAGGAGACAACAAAGGCACAGAGCCTTGTGACCATACCGACCTTGCTTACATGGCACAATAATAACAATGCCTGTTGCAACAGCATTCATATTCCCATCTGTACTCTCTGCTGCTTTAGAAAATAATTCCTAAAGGTCCTGAACGTGTGGCCTTCACAACTTAAAAAACACATGAAAACAACTGCTCCCATTGCAACATTTACATTTTCAGAGCAATCATAAAAACATAATAGTACATAATAGTACATGCCTTTATAGCTTCTTATACAGTATTTTTAGTCTGGATTATTTTTACCTCTCAAAATAAATATCCCTGAGAGGTGATCAGTACTCAGAAGTTGGCTGAACAAGGAAGCGGGCCCCTGCATAGTCCAGCTCCACGGTACATCTATTTTAAATGAAACTGGCTTTAACAGCAAACTTTTTTAAAGCTAAGCCTTATGCAAGACAGTCTACAGGCTAAGGAGCACATCTGCAAAATTTTACAAACTTCAGTTGCATTTAGGCACCTGCTCCTAGAAGCAGCAGCTATCAGACTCTCTTGCCCAGGGCCTGGAGACCCAGTTTATGCGCCTTTGATTTCCACTGACTTCCCCCATGCTCAGGCTGGTCCTTGTCCACCCTGGCAGGACTCAACAGTGCTGGGTCCTGTTCCCAAGTGTAGCCAGCATCCTCTGACAGCGCTGCTCTTTCCCTAAGCTTCCTAGGGAACAAAACTTGGAGTGGTGTAGTCCCACTGTTTTCAAAGATCACAAGGCCTGAGTGCTTCACAAAACACAGCTGGTACACTTGCTTCTTCCAAATGAAAATCACAAGGAGGAGAGCTGACCTTCTGTTGCCCCCCTGCTATACACAGGCTCAATAGTTAGAGTTGACATACTGAAGTGAAAGAGATCAAACCAGTATTCTCCCCATCCTCAAAGAGTTCAAAGCTACACTTCCCACCTGGCAGAAGAATGCTCCATGCTCCATACAATTCATATATAAAACAAACAAACCAAACTTCTCAAGTGTTTCTGGACTACCAATGAAAACTAAGCCTTTCTCACGTCCAGTGTCCCAGTTCAGTGTGTTATTAAAAACAAATAGGAGAGAACATTACATTTGTGTGTTGTGCAAAGTAGACTCTTGGCTTAAAAATCATCCCACACCAGACTAACAGCAGGGAAAGTGTCTCTGGTAGCAGCTTTTCAGAGCATCAGCCTGCCAGTGAAGAGGCCTCTGTTTTACAGGCTTCGAAGCTGCCTGTTACGCTGGTAAACTAAATATGAAAACAGAGAATGTAATCAGTTTTTCAGTGGGTTCCACAGTTCTCTTTGTTTCAACTGAAAGAAACTCTTGAAATTGTGATTGTCATTACTGCTTTTGTGAGCTGCTTCTTCTTTTAGTCTGCTGGATCTTTACGTCCACAAGTGTTTTGCAAAGATTTTTTTTTTTCCCCTCTGTGACCCCCAACTAAATTTATATTAAAACTGAATCTTCCAATAATTGTCACAAATTGTCACACTAGCAAGCCTGAGAAAGAGAAATCCCCCCGTGAAGACACACAGTAAGGACAAAAGCAGCAGGGCTGGCACCTATAGGGCTTCTGCCTATGCACAAGCCTCTACAAGAGGGGACAGCCATTATGAGAAATGCTATCATAATTCAGTCCCCCTGTAATTCAGGCCCTCACCTCCTTGAGTGTGAGCCTGCTGGTACCATTTGTGCTTTGGTTCATGAAATGGAGATTTGTTCGGCATAAGAAGTGTCCACTGGGACACTGAAAAGCTCTCAGTAAAATTTCTCTAATCCATATTAATATCTATCGACCCGCTCAGGATTTATCTGAACAATCAAGAAGGTGAAGGAATTATTCATGGGATTATTCAACCCATGCAGCTTCCAGCACGGCCATCCACCTCATTCAGGACATTTCATTTCCAGATGATTCCTCCTTGCAGGCTCTATCGACCCAAGATAAAAGACCCAGGCACGCGCTACACAAGGGGCACAGGCACCACCAGGCTTTGCAGCCTCAGGGCTGGGCACAAGAAGCCCAAGTTCTCTCTTCTCCAAACAGAAACAGAACTTGAAAATTCAATAGCCATGCACAATTCATACCATCCTGTCCCACCCCCAGCATATTTTCGCTTCTCAGTAACACTCATATCAGTGGCCTTTTCAGGCCTTACAGAAAAAGAAGAAAGGCAAAAATTGGAGCCATATAAACTGAAAAATAAGCTATAAAATAGCAAACCCATAAAAACAGGCTTTCATGCATTTCTGGGGCATTGCTTTTACAATGAGCAATTTGCCCAAGCAAAAGCATTCTGCAGAACCAGCTTTGAAAGTAGCTGGTCACCACCACACTGTAACAAGGCTGTTTTCATCTGTGTCCCTTCACTCACCAAAGCTGCAGCTGGTCAATACTAACCAGATTCGGGTGCAGTAACTAATTTGGTGTGGCGGTCGTGGTAAAATTTTGATCCAAGAATATTCAGGGCTCGCAGAAGTGGTTATTTGCCCACCCAGTATGATCTGGGATAAATGCTTTAGCTTTTATTATAGCGGGAAGAAAATGCAACTTCAAATGGGGTATACCTTTGCATGGAGTCAGAAAACATGTCCTGAACACAGACCGTAGCTGATCCAGTACGTATTGCTTTGCGGGTCTGAGCTTTGAAACAAATCTCACAGAAATGAAAGTTTTGTGGGAGATAACTTGTCCTATAATAGACCTTGAAACATTATAAAATACTAAAGCAACATCGTACATGTTTGCAAAATCACCAGGATTAAATTACTTTCCTATAAAAAAGCTACTAATAACCCACAAAGGGGGCAGGGTATCACACAGATCATAATTAAAATGTCAACACCTGACACTAGCCACTCTGGGGTTTTAAAATCTTGTCCTGAAAAACTCTGTCCTATTTGCTGTGTCAGTGGGGTCCCATCAGCTTTCCACTTTCGCTACCTCTTTGTGGGAAAGACTGCAAAGAAGGGTAAAAAGTACAAAGTTTGTTGCTCTAACTTGACATATTAATATCTGGTTACCAGATAAAATTTAAGAATGTTTGGATTAAAGATGGCCCAGTCTAAGATGACCCTAGAATCAGCATTCAAGATATTTCTAAGAACTCTGTAAGAAGCACTTCAAAGCACTGTAAGGCCACAGTTCCCCTTTTACACTTCGGGGGGAGGAGATAATTTAGCATTTATAGAGTCCTCTAGAGGTTTATTTGTGGTTAAGTCTTTGCTGCAATTACTACCAACAGATACAGCATTCATGAAAGCGCGAGAGCGAACACTACAGCAAGCACCAAGCTGAAGCACAGGTTTCATCCCCAGATTAAATACCAAGAGTGGGAGACGTTTGATGCCTCTCATAGCAATTCATACAGATCTATGAAAAGAACAGGATTTGCACTCCCATTTTTTTCTAAAAGCATCTTATTGCTACAGACAAAATGCAAATACAGAAATGTGGGGGAAGATTTCTTTCTTACCACCACCACTGTGGAGCACTTCTGGCACCTGGCAACACTCAGAGTAACAGGAGAATTCCCATCTCCTCCCTCCAGGGAAGTACCACTGCTTATGTCTCAAGAGATTTGCTTTCTCATTTGCCTATAAGCAAAAAAGACATTCTTCAATGAATGAAGGTAAAAATATTTTGTTTAAAAGCAAAATACAATGCAAACAACACAGAGCTGCTAACCCTGGTCAAAAATTCTTTAACTCAACCTATCCCTATAAAGATTACCCATCTTTCCCTTTTTTTTGGTGAAAAAAAAAAAAAAAAAAAACTAACTAAACTAAAAAACCCACAAACCTACTTTATCCCTCTTCCCATGTAGTAATATCACACTGTACTCCACAGGTAACAACTACTATTGCTTTCAGAAGGTCTGACTGGCACATATCTATGAAATTAAAAGCAAATGTTCTCAATTTATATTTAGTAGTAAAATTGCAGCTTCTATTCAGAACTGAGAAGGGGCTTGCATACTTAAGAACTAGCCTACTTTTCCTAGCTTTACTAATAAGCATAACAAAAGGTATTTCTTTTACCTACAAAACCCTGTCTTGATAGAAGTTATTTGAAAATGAAGCAGAAGCAATTATCCACTCTCAAAACACACACTTAATCCCTATATTTTATTAAGAGCAGGTTTTTTTATGATCCTGAAGCAATTAAGTTAATCATTATTTAATTTTAGATTTACTGAACTGAAGATTTACTTTAGACACGAGCTTCACTTTCCACATAATTTAGTCTCAGTAATTAGAGATGTACTTTACCCAGAGGTGGCTTGTTTAAAGTGTGTTATCTAATTTCACAAGCCTTACAAGCCATGCAAGGTTTGTGCAGAAATGTACAAATCAAACTTCAAAAAAGAACCCCCCCAAAGAAACTCAGATTTAACAGACTGCAAACCTGTTTTTCTCAAAAATAATAATAATAATAAGGAACAACAACAAAAAGTTCTTCAAACAGCTGCCCTGCAAGTCAGATCCATCACAAAAGCAAATACAAAGCATTTCTCAAACCCACCACTACCTTTACCAAAGTTTAAAGCCATAGGAGCAAAAATGCTCTTCTCACACCAATCGCTTCATTAACCACTGATTTTAAGCGGGGTGTGGGGTCTACAGGAAAAGGTAGGTCTCTAAGAGAATGCCCAGCTGATACCTCGCACTGGAAGTAACCAATACTCGATTGGTTGGACACGAGCAGAGCTCTGTGACAGCTGTATGAGAGGAGCAGAAATAAAGACCAGGCATTTGGTTTCATATTGTATATATTTACCCTGGATACCAAGCCATTCAAAAACTGTTTCGTTCTGACCTACTTCAGACAAATTTGTGCAACCGTGCTGTTGACCCCAAACCACACTAGCAAACACTAGTTAGCCATTCAGCAAGCTACTAACGGTCTACCTCGGATTTAGGTCTGTATGCAGTTAATGACTCCACTGTCTGCCAGTCCATCTGGGCTGGCACCCTTCCCAAGGCCAGTTTTATGTCAAAATGCGTTTGCTGGTTTTTGGAGCAAAGGGTACCATCTTCCACCACTGCCATTAGAGACACGGAAACGAGACGACCAGGCAAGCATTTTAAAGAGATACACATTTTAAAGAGTTTTGCAACTCTCTCTCTTGCAAGTTGCCCAACAAAAACAAAACACTCAACTGCTCAACACTCAATTAAATTCAACTATTTTCAAACCAAGAGAGATCTCATTCTCTCCAAATGTGGAAATTGTAGATTCATTTCAAGACTTTATTAGTAGTACTTTTATGATGCAGTTGGACTTTCTGTATAGAAATAGCTACAGAACTCATGAGCATGGCATCAACAGCACACAAGATTTCAGCAAAGACTGACAGAGAAGAACGCGAAGCTACAAAGAGACCAGGATATAACAGGCTTGCTGAAAGGAGATTACTAAAAATAAGTGCAAGTAATTCTCAGCTATCTGGATTTTCAGCAAACTTTGAATCAAATTTTTCCATGCAGTGTTGCATTAAGTAAGCAAAGTTGGAGACCAATAGAGGAACTGTGACACCAGGCCCAAGAGAGATGGTGACAGACAGCGTGGAAAGAAAGCTGCAGACATTCTGGAAGTTACTAATGAACACACTAAACACAAACCAAAATCAGTCTTCTGGTTTGTTTTTAACCAAATGATGGCTTACATATAAAAATAAAAAATGACAGCAGCTGATGACAAAGTTGGGAAGCAATTTCAACACAAATGCGAACTGAGTTGTCACACAACAGGCCTCACAATCTGAAAGACTTGAGCCGTACAAGTTGGATGGAGAGTCATTAATATACAATGCACAACCCCATATGTAAAACAAGCAAGACCCAGCCTGACACTGGAAGATGACCGGTGCCTGGAGCAGAAGGGCCTGTATGTGCTAGCTGATCCTAGCACAAAATGGCTGAGTCACCACCGAGATGCAGCTGTGAAAAATGCACATGCAGCCCTGGGATGTATCCAGAGAAACAATTCCAACAGAGACAGGAAGTACACAGAAGTATACAGGAGGCCCTGCTAAAATCCCTTCTGGAAAATTTCACAAGAGATGCAGCCCATGTTCAAACATGAGGATCTAGAACAAGCGAGTCTGAAGGAGGGCTTCCACACTGAAAGCATGCATGGAGACCTGCACGCACAGCTGAACAAAATGGTTGACAGCAGATGCACTTGCCCCCTGTAAGACAATAAAGATAAACATCAGGAAGGGGAACAAGCTATCTAAGCCAGAAAGGCTGCTGATACCAGAAAAGACAGGCATCAGCTGGCCAGAAGTTTAGGCTGCAGCCTAACCAGAATAGCAAAGCTCTGAAAGAAGCTTTCATGACAATAAACCTACATGCTTAAGGAGGCCCTTGTTATATATTTATGAGAAGGCACTACGATACAACACCTGCCGCTCTCTACAGCTCCAACTATTTCTGTGGCTGTCCTATCTAAAAACTCATTGAAGGATCTATAAAATGACCACCTAAAGCAGCTGGTTCTCAGTGCTGGTAGGGGAAGGTGGTACAGTGTGTGGGTTACAGAAAAAAAAAAAAACTGATTAATAGGGGAGACTTTAATAGTTCAAGTAATGTTCCCTGCACACCAAAAAAGGCAAAAAAAGCCAAAAAAAAAAAACACCCTAATTTAAGATAATAATTTTAGCAATTTTATTTGCTTTAAAACTCTCACATGAAAGTACAGCAATATAAAGAGTGCATTATAAAAGCTCAGCATAAAAACATTTGAGTCCTACTTCCCAATATCCCACAATACAGCAAACTGCAGAACTGATGCAACAAAGCATGCTGCAGTTCAACAAATTGCATTGCTTGAGCCAAGCTGCTCCTTGGAACAAGTACGTTTTCTGCTTTGGAAGCGATTCTTGAACACTGCCTTCGTGGCATTTCAAAGGGATCTTTGCCTTTTCACTGAGTATGTATAGCTTCTCTCATGCAGACGTTTTACTAAAACTGATAATACTGAGGTCAAAGTTCCCATAATGAAAGACTGCAACTGGTAGAATAATTTCTGGTTCAATATTGAAGCAAGGCAGCGTTACGCAAGAAAACAGGATTTGAAAGCAAGTTTGGTCTGACACTTTCTACTGTACTGGTGCCTGCACAAGTACTTGAGCCCTAAAGTAAGAGTCTTTCAATTCAGGATCCCTATCTTCTCCCACCTTTTTTTTTTTTTCTCAGTATAACCATGAACTAGAAACTGCAAATATATCAAATCGCTATTCTGATGTCTGCCAAGATTGAACACATACATTTAGTCAATACACTGAGCAAAAGAAAGTCACATTCAGATACACACATTTTTCCATTTCAAAAAAAATCTTTCAAATAAATATACATGAATGCGCACTTAAATGCGTATGCAGTTTCTCTTGCATAGTGCCTTGCATTGAATTCAATATGATAACCCCCAAAATCATGTCTCCATTAGCTACTCTGATACCTCAGCTTTGAAAATATTCTTAGCACTCCAACATTCAGGCTGTACAGGACTCAGAGCTGCATACATCCAGTTTTGTCTTCAGCCTCACCTCACAAGGGCAGTGATTCATAACCATACAGGTATCAACTGAAGGGCTTCAGCAAATTACTTCCTATCACCGTCCTACTACTGTGACCATCATCTCTTAGAAAGAAAGCCCCTAAAAACTAAATGCTTCCCTAATAATAACTGGAAGTGATAGACCCTGCAAGTGCTTTCAGAAAAAGAGGTCTTCAGTCATAGTAGAAAAACTATCAATAAAGTTATGAGGGGTTTAAAACACACCATCAAAAGTGTCATCATTCTGTCCACCCAATGCATAACTGAATCGTAAGTCATCTTGCCATGGCTCTTACAGGTGGCTTAAGTAAACAGAGAAGAGAGGAGCTAGACTCATTAAAGAAATGCAAATTAGGAGGACATGACAGAGAAAATACCAATCATTGTGTTGACTGTAAATCCTTCTACAAGGCATCCATTATAAGGGAATTAGACTCCTGTAGCAAACAAAGTATTTAATTTTCCAGTGTAACTTGCAACCAAACCCTTCAGTTTTGAGCTTTTCTATAAGATGGAAAACAGATAAGCAAGATGAAGCAGATGAATGTATCCACAGCCTCTTAACTCTGTAAACATCTCCGTTCACCCATCATGAGTGAGCTTGGGCACCAGCAGAAGACCAGTTACATCTAATTTTGTCTGCAGCTTTCTGTGGAGCCAGGGTTCTGATGGATAAGCATCCTCCGGCAGATTCAGCTGTGGCAGCTAAAACATTACTGCCCTCTTGTATGTCCCAGCCTTCTGCTGGGGATTACTGCCTCATAAGTGGAACAGGCGCCTGAACCTTAGCTGCCCCAGTTCACAGCTCAATGCCTTAGTTTAAACCCCTGATGAATATGCATTCTTGTCATGACTCTATTTTTTATTTTTTTAAAGCAGCTGGAAAATTCTGTTGAAGTTTACTGTGAACTGCTAGGATTGAAGCGCACACACATGGCCCCTTCTGCAGTGCCAATGGCTGGTAACATTTGAAGGAACAAGCGATGGCTGAGATCACTGCAGAAAGATCTGTTCTAGTCTAAGTTGAAGAGGCTGAATTATTCTTGATTAAAGAAGCTACAAGACTTCTGATACCTGAGACATCCTAGCACCAGAAAAAGCGGAAGTCCTCAGCAAGTTAATGCAGATGTCCGTGTAATACTACAGTGCTTTGTTGGAACTTTTATCTCACTCCTAGCTTCAAATATATTTTTTATACATATACGTATATATAAATAAATAATGTGTGATATGCACAAAAGGAAACCATGGCCATACAGCATTAGCTAAGCTGGGAAAGTTGCAGCCACCCTAAACAACTATGACAGAACATCTTTGAATTAAGGTAAGTATGCCCTGTCCTGAAAAACGTTAGCCCAGTTAAAGTCCAGACAAGTTTATTCCCAAGAAATTCAATAATTTATCTGGAGTTTCTTAGAGACCAGTTGCATCCAAGGTTTTGCCATGAATTAACCCTTCTTTGTTTAATGACCTGTCCCAAACATGGGGACCAAGAGTCCCAGCACTGCATTTGGGGTGAAACCACCAGTGTACTGCTGAGGCTGTGCAAGCTTTTCTCCCATTACTCTGACGTTTTCTTTGGTGCACAGTAGATTTATAGACAGCTTTTAGAGTTGTAGGTCTTTTAATAGCCTTTCAGTCTGGGAAAAAAAAAAAAAATCCCAGAACACAATTCTTCATAATTACTCACTAATGAGAAGAAATTGATCGCTAATTTTTCTGCTCTGACCTTCCACAAGCAGACTTTCCACGTACTCCAAATTAACTGTTTTCTTATGCATTCACTGACAAAGCTAATATGAAGGAGTTACCTCATGGGATTTGAGATTTCCAGTTAGTATTTGGCAGAAATATCTTTACGGGCCTCCAGTTTCTAGCGGTTCTAAAAAGAAAACGTGCATATGAAGCCTTAGTCACATCGGGATTAAAGCCCCCAGCCACCTCTGCGTGGGCCAGCTGGCCGCCCGGGCTGGACTCTGCTCGCAGTGCCACCCGCCACGCAGCCTCCCTCTGCGCCGGCTGCCACTTCCACACACGCACCGCAGCTATCAGAGGGGACAGACCCATGTTCACAGAGGGAGGCCTTCCACTAGGAAGCCAGAGAGGCTGCCCTCTTTGTGGTGGGATGGACCAGCAGTGTCTTCAGAGGCAGCCAGGCTGCATGGGACGCCAGCTGGTCCCACCTGCTGCTGCGCCACAAGGGACCCCTGCGGCTTGTGTCCCCAGAGGGTTCCCTCTCCCTAGTGCTGACACACGGAGCCTTGCCACCCTTCTGCAGTGCGGGGAAGTCTATTTTTCCCATCTGTGAAGCAGGAAAATGAGGCACAGCAAGGCCAAGTGACTCAGAGACCAACCATGTAGTGGCTCCCAAGACCGTAGCCTCCCAAAACCCTTACACAGACACACAACATCTCCTTGAGCTCACCCACAGGCACCTCTTTCCTCTCCACACTAAGTACCTTTTAACAAGGGACTGCCACCACGGTCATAAGTCAAGCAGGCTTGGCTAAAAATATTCTCAAATACTGTTCCTCATACACCTTACTGTTATCCACCTGATGCTCTGCATCGACTCTGGAGACACTTCAAGCTTCCACGCGTCTGCAAAGCCCACACCGCTGTCAGCACTAGCACCAGCAACCTGCTGGCAAGAGACTGCCACATCCCGGCACTGGGCACAAACCTGCGTAGCAGCTATTTGTAGCTGATAGATCCTCCTCCTCAGTAGTTCTTTTGCTCCTCCTGACTAGACTAAACTAATTACTTGTATTTCTGTTTATTCACCATTCATAACTCAAACGCAAGTGAAATTAAAAGGATATAGAACAGCAGTCTAGTTAAGAACTTTAATGAACATGAATAGCATTTTAGAAATAAAATCTATTATAAAGCACTTGCAGACCTAATTAGAAATTTACTCCCTGCCCAAAAGCCTTTGCATTCTGCTTTAAGAAAGTAAAAGCCTTTTAAAGAAAGCTTTAAAATCCTGAACTTCTGCAAATAAGATCTGAATGAGCAATGGTGAAACTATCCGCACTTGCTATCATGTCTCATTCAATAGCGCAAACAAGGAAAGTAGTGTTAAATACACCTGCATTCTGAGAAAAGTATTCTTCTTTGTTATGGGTGAAGTCATTTCAGTGAAAGAGATGATAACTTTGCATGCATCAGCTCTTCAGTATCTCAAGAAATGAGACATGTTCCACATACTCCTTTCCAAGCAAAAGTGGCCAATAAGATTTTTTTTTTCTAATACAAATCTTCAACAGAGCTAAATGCCAAGGCCAAGTGTTATCTGCTGCAGAAAAATTTTTGCCCTGGACCTTTGAACTAATGCCCCCCCCACAGCCCTTGTTTACACATGGAAAGTTTTTTTTAAATACTATCTTCATAGTATTTTTAAGTAATCAGAAATAATACAAAAATAAGATGTCCAGAAGGCTGATGGAGCTTGAGCTAATTATAATTTAAAATAAAAAATCTAATTCCTAACAGGACACATTATCTTTAAGTTGTTCTAGCTTGGACTTTGGACTTGGTCAAACACAGCGAAAGAATAAACTTTTTTTTTTTTTNCTTTTTTTTTTTTTTTTTTAACTTTAAAAGCAGAGGAAAAAAAACTCAGATAAAAGAGAACACAGCTGCAGAGACAGAAAACAAGTATTTTATTAATCGTGCAGGAGAGCAGCCGACGAACCTGCCAGTGCCACAAAGCCCTCCCAGGGGCCGGGGCTGCCCCACCTGCAGCAGGTGGAGAAGGCCTCGCCAGAGCCCTCCCGCTGCTTACGCCAGCCCCGAGGCTGGCACCGGCTGCAGCAGGGCCCCGGCTCACCCCAGATGAGCGTGACCGGAGCAGGTGCCAGCTATTTTTACGCCTAAACCACGATTTACATCTGACCTGCTGTTAAGTTGGAGAGGGAGAAGCGGCCGCAGCAGCAGCGATGGGGAGGCAGCGTCATGGCGGAGAAGGGATGGTGACGGCCGGGACACGGTCGTGGTCTTGAAATGCCCAGCGGGCCGCAGGGATGGTCTGCTCCCCGTGGCTGTGCCAGGCAGGCTTTAAATAGACTTAAATTGTACCCCAAAAGACATTTGAAAAAAAGAAAGGTATTTTCATATAGGAAAGATGGTAACACACAATCACATCACGTATGGGGACGTGGGAGGGGAGCAATCGCTAGAAGCCTTTACGAGCAGGCCAGGCTAACATCTGTCAGGAAGGAGCGAAGCGTAAGGAGGGCTGACACCTCCTGGGTCCCCTCTGACTCCACATGCTGTAAGCTAGCAGCTGCTGCACACCTGCAAGATGCCAAAAAGCCTCGATCCCTTCCTCCCCACACATCGCCCAGTGCACGGCCCCTCTGGCAGCAGCAGAATAGCACCTGCTCTGGCTAATCTCAATGCTTCTGGATACTGAAATGTATGCACCACTTGTAAACAAAGGAATGTGACACTGAATTAATAAATTCTGAAGTCCTACCTGGCAGGGCACTGAAGCAATAGTCTAATCTTCAACAATTTAAATATATTGATTCACCAGTTCGTTCTCACAACACAGATCTCAAAAAGCTATTCAAAATGTACTCAGTGGCCAACTATGTGCAAGGAATCGTGTCTGCAGCAGATCATCTGCAAACTGAGAATTACTTCAAAATCCAATTCAAGTATATCATTCTCCCGCTCTGAAAATCTCAGCTTCTAAGATTTGAGATCTTTTGGAAGATTATTCATCCCCTCATCTCACACTTAAAAGTAGCCCAGAATTCAGACTGTATCTGAAGCCATTCAGTGCAAGCAGCTTTCCTAACAAGGGACCATCTTTTCAGAGATCTATTATATATCTCAGGTTATTTATATCATTTTTCCATAAACAAAAGAGCTGAGCAATCTTCTAATCTCTGAGATTGCAAATGCCCATCTTCTACAGCTACAGTAATTAAACCAATTTCTTATGCCATTACCCACACCAAGTCTCTTCCTCAGCATCTGGTCTATTCCCACATTGCACTCATAAATCAAACCAAGATAAGCTATTCTCTAAGATCAGCTGACCTGCCTCTCCCTCAACATCACTGCAGCCAAAATGATTCTGAGCAGATACGAAGCATCTTGCTAAATAGCCAAAAGGTCTCTTGTAAAGAAAAAAAAAAGGAGACGTCAATGCATGTGGATATTTTTAGCACCTGAGTTGTTCTATATTTATTCCTTTATGTCTCTCTGGGGAGGAAAAAATAAAAAATAAAAAAAAAAAAAGCATGATCCCTGATGAAGCATTACCAGAAAACATATTCTACTGGAAAGTCTGCTTTATGAATCTTAGCTTGATAAGCACTGCAACGTGCATGTCACGCCACCCATTCAACAATACTCAGGGTTACAAGTGTACGCAGAATAACATTTTCTCAGAGTTTCAAAGGGGTGCTCAAAAAAATCAAACATAAAGCAAACTCCTGAGCATAATCTTTTTGTCATTCTATTTAGATGCAACACCTTAGTCTCATGCTTAAAACTGCTAACCCGAAGCATTTCTAATGGTATAAGCCACCATCACCATCCCACCCCACCCCCCAAAAAAAAATCCTCAAAA
Organism: Anseranas semipalmata; assembly: GCA_013399115.1. Taxonomy (NCBI): domain Eukaryota; kingdom Metazoa; phylum Chordata; class Aves; order Anseriformes; family Anseranatidae; genus Anseranas; species Anseranas semipalmata. The sequence continues at coordinate 532,757 of VXAA01002051.1, forward strand.
AACCTTCTGGGTTTGCTATTAAAAGCAAAATGAAACCACCACCTCCAGTTCCAGGACACACCATACTTCATCAAAATCTCAAGTCAGCAGCAGTAGCAGCATCTTGAGCAATATCCAGGCAATAGGAGACTATTTCTCTCTTCCTTATAGTTGTCACCTTCTTGCTGAGAAGACTCCTTTCCCACCACCTCCAACATGTTTACTCTACCCCAATATCCTCTTGCCTCTGATCTTATGCAAATTATCTGAAAATTTGTTTTCAAGGGCAGGATACAGATTATCAAAGGCACAGGTTATTTGTGTGGGAAAGAGATACTTCTGATAGACAGGAAAAGCAGACTGTGTCAAGGAAGCTACTCCTAGTTGTAGTAAGCTTTCATTAAAAAAGAAAGAAAATAAATTAAGACAGTCTTATATCATCAAAAATCAGAAGATAACATATTTCAAAGCTAACAGTATTTCAATTTCCTGCTCTAGGAAGGTACCTGTTATCCAGCCACAGTTATTTTACAAGTCTCAGTTATACTAGAGCTCTTAACATATCACAACAGGAAACTTGGGATAGTGGGGGGAAAGATACTAACAAAATACTTACCCCTCTATATAAACTTCAAACTTCTCTCTCCTCTGACCTTGAAGGACTCAGTCTTCTCTCCAGATATCCCCTATCTATAAGACAGGCATATCTCATCACTCAGCCATACCCTCCAAGTATTTTTCCAACTGGCATTACCTACATATTGACAGCTCTCTAATCCCAGAATAAACAATACACAGCAAGGGACTCCACAGCATGAAAATAAACCAGAAATGTCTCAGGGCACACAGTGATATCAAATGAGTAATTTCAGTCAGTGTCAGGTTATTACTGACTTGATAGGGTGCAAATCACTTCAGTTTGCAACTTGCCACAAGGTTTTGAAAATCCATATTCTACATTATAGGTCTTTACAAGTTAAAAGTATGTGTCTCAATTACATCAACCTCAGACTGACCCTTGAATATTTGCCTTTGAAGACCTTGCACTGCATCACTATTGCACTATGGAAGCCAGCAAGACTTCAGGTTAAATTTACACAATTTTAAAACTAGCTGCTCTGAAGGCTTTTAACTGAGCAAACCCACCTAACTGTACTACTCAGTTTTTAACTTTTTTTTTCCTCCACTGATTAAAATGTTTCCCATTCAGCTGTGGTTTCATTTTTAGTCTTCTTGAGAAAACGAAAAACAAAGAAATTGCTAGTTCTAATTCAAGAATCCTCTCCTCTTAACCATATAAAATTCATCAAAAAAAAAAAGGGGGGGGGNAAGGAAATTCTCTCACTGTTGCCAGCTTTTCTTTTACTACCAAAAAAAAAACAGTTTAGCATTGTAAAGTACCCCAAAGCAAGGCAACAGAAACATCCAAAATTACAGAAAGAAAAAAAAATACAACCAACCAACCCAAACCCACGTACCATAACCGAAACAAAGTTGGGGTTTGCTTAAGAGAAGTACAGCTGTGGGAGAAGGGATGCCAAATTTATTCTTATTTCCTGGATTAGAATCCACTGAGCTCACATGACAATTCTTTCCCAGACAATTTGTCCACCTTTTGTGAAATGGATAATCCCTTTTTCAAAGTGGATTAAATTCCAGAGTAAGCATGGCAAGAAAAGTTTGTCTAGAAACATGCTGTATTATTTAATGTCCAAATCAAGCTGTTCTGTGGCTTTTGTTAGTACTCTGGTGTCAAACTGACCACATATAACCTGTGCACTGAAAGGCAATATGCAGCTAGGTATAACCCACTTGTAATTACAGAGAGAGTCACTCACATACCCTTCTCAGCACTAAAGCCCTCCGACGTGCTTCTCCCAGCAGAGCCCTGCAGACATCCTAAAGATATGAGCTGATTCCTTAACAAGAGCCAGGAACACAGGCTCACAAGGACACATCCAAATGAAGTGAGGGGGTCACTCCCAGGACAGCAGTGCTGCAAGCCAGAGAATCATCTCCACCACATGGGCTACAAAAATAGCTTCTTTCAGAGGAATTAAGACTGCAACAAGACCTCCAGCACCCGCCCCTACTATGGCAAGCCGGAAAAAGCAACAAGGGAAGTCCAGCAAGAACGTCACCGAGACCTAGCCATAGCCACCCAAGGCACTGGGGAAGCCACAGACTCAATTGACCTAAAACAGTACATTAATCCACAGCACTGGTCTGCTTTGGAAGGGAATACCTTATAACTTCTGCTTATGGCAGGTTGACTTTGATCACAGAATGATTTTGGTGTGCACATACCAGACTCCCTGTGGATGAAACGAAGTCAGAAGATTCACTCTGAGCGTCACCCCAAACCCCACTGGTGACACAAGCATCCAATGCAATGGGCAGGCTGCACCTCCACAAAGTCCTCCAGTGTATCCCAAGCAGTCAGTAGGAGACTCTCTAACTGTCACAGCCTTATGCAACACCTGGAATATCTTCTGCTAAACAAAGGGCTATGGTGTGCCCTTTGCACTTTTGTAAGTAGTATACTTTCACGTTTGACTTTAGCCACCAGCTCTCAATTCTTTGTGATCCACTTCATCTTCCACTGAGGTCTCTCTTGCCTCAGTACCATTTCTCTTCCCTCAACACCTGCCCTCCCTTCCATAGCCTTCTTCACCACTGCTGAATGCTACCACTTCTTGCAGCTTTATTTTGAACGTGCCCCTTCCAAACGTCCTTTCCTATGGCAAAATCAACCCCTTCAGCCTCACAGAAGACCCAGCAGGGTGGCACCTGGAGTCATGTAGAAACAACACTGTTCATCATGCTATGCTGAAAGGAGGCCAAGGCATCTCCAGTGGCAAGAGGCAAACTAAGCAAGGAGCAAGACTGCTGATGTGCAAGTGCAAGAGGACTGGCAATCAGTGTCACAGAGATCAAGGGGATGAAGGTTGCCTTCTTAAATGCCATGGATCATGGGTGTAGCATGGCAGGTATACCCTTGCTACAGACGTCTTCAAACAGATCTTTTGGCGCATCATCAACCCTACCTCCCAGCAATGGGATGTGCACGCCGGGGTTATCACACAGGAGATTCTGTAAAACAGCACAGTTCCTGGCATCACTATGCTTCCTATTCCCAGACTCTGAAGGTAACTTCTATGGGGGAACATCAACATGCAGGGAATGGACAACTCCTTTTGTCCTTTCGCCCCCGTGGCCAGCACCAACAACCACCTGCATTAACATCTCTGAATCCAACCCAGGTAAGCGCATTGCTTTTCTATACCCATTGCTAGGGAAGGAGGATGTGTGCACACAAGTTCAAACAGAATTACAGCACACTGATCTTGCGTCTGCTAAGAGTCAAACAAACATCAGCGGTTTGACTGGGAAGGCTGTCATGCCTTTAAAAGTAATTCCACAAGGGCAAAAGATTGCTGTTGCTCATAGCATAGCAAGCAGCTAAACCAGAAAGCATCCGTCCACTCCTTGCCCTGTTGTACAAAAGCCTTGCAGTGACCAAGCACACTTGCACACAGCATGTTCTGCTAACACAGCTCTTCCAGGGCTTCCCCACAAAGACCCTGGCACGCAGCTGCCTACTTCCCCAGAAGAGCAGGGGATGTGCTGATAATGTGGTAAGGGCACTACACACAGCAATACTTTCAATCCCATCTGTAGTTGACAGTGATCATAATTTGGGATGTTTCCATTTCTTTGGAATGCAAGGCAGGGAGTAGCTCTTGTAGCAGTCAAGCATGGTAACACTTCCTCTCATTCTGCTCCCTCTTTCATATTTCAACAAGCCTGAAAACTTGAAGACCATCCGCTACATTTGGTCATCAAGGGTGAGTAGCAGCGTTGCAATCCAGCTCCTGATACTTCCCCAGTAACAATCATCCTCCTGCAGATGTCTCACAGGGTCAGTGGAGGCTCAGCAGGGAAAGGAGTTGCAGGAAGAGGACCAAAGGGCCTCAGAAAAGACTCACCCACTTCCTCAGTGTCGTGAGGGCACAGCGGCCACCTGTGATTCAGAGGAAATAGGAAATATTCACCTTTTGTGCAGGCAGAACCAGGAAACACGTTCCACCTCAACAAGGCAAGATATGAGACCATGGCCCAGAAATACCATTCCATGGTCTGAAGCCTGCAGGACTGCCAAATGGCTGCACCCACTGTTTACCTAATGGTGGCCCTGAGCCAGGCAGCAGGTTAGAATCAATACACACACTGTCTGGGGATCCACAGAGAGCAAAGGCCTAGATTATCTTCTTGATCCCACCCACATGCGCTATGCTAAGCTAAAAGGCTTGGAAGACAGCCTTGGAAACTTTGATCGTAACTACACCCAGACCAGCCTCGCTCACCCAACATCAGGTCACCACTGGCAATAGGAACTGAAGGTCATGCAGTTTTACAGATGACAGTCACTCTTCTGCGCCAGGTCTGGGCTGCTAGTATTTCATTTGGTGACAGCAGAGATGCGGTACTGTCCAATGGCAGAAGACCTTGACCATTCACACCCAAAAGCTCTGTGCCCACTGCTGGTCATTTCATGTCTCAAGGGCAATAGCATCCTGCTAGACCAAACTTGTCCATCAGGGCCAGAGACAAAGCAGCTACAGAACTTCTGAGAAAGTTGTTACCTCTGCCTTTTTCCCCAAACAACAGGATGTCCAGGAGGGTGAGAGTTTGGTCATTTGGTTGTGCTCCTGGAACAGCTGATGCTGAAAAACACCAATCTCAAGAGTCAGGAGGGGATTCAGGCAGCAGTTTGAATAGATCACTCAAGTGAGCAGGAACAGAAATTAACTTTGTTCCCACAAGAGGCTTACACAGGCACTAGTGACAAGGCAATGATGTGCTATCACCTTTCCCGCGAGAGAGGGAAGACGACAATTTGACACTTCTGGAGGAACAGTCCAAAGAGCAGAGGTTAATGGGACAGTTTTTCTTCAGAGACCTCTGCAGCATATGCACCAGGAGATCTGTAGAGCAGGCTAACCTGAATGCAAACAGCAGTAAGTAGACAAACCACATAAAACTGAAGCCCAATATACTGGCCTGCTCCTGCTGCACTGCACGTTTGGCCAATGCAGGCCCAGTCAGCTACAACTCCTCTGGCAAAGAGATTCTCTCCCCGTGCAGAAGAATCCACAGAGAGGAGCTCCAAAATCCAGGCCAAAGCCCAGCACTACACTGTTGGGAAGAGACTTTTTTTCCTGCTAGAAAGGCATTATGAGTACTATGTGCTATACTGCAGTACAGTCCTGTTGTTTTGGGCTTGGTTGTCTTAATAAACTTTTGTTTCAGGTGTCTGATGGGAAGGTGCCTTTTCAATCCTCCCTTCCCCACAACACGTACATTTGTTTTTCTAGTTATAATCACCACAACTACTAGAAAAATCAGAGACTAGCATGTATATTTGAACAACCGATAAGGACAGAAAAGCAAACTACATAGTCCTCTTGACTTCCAGTTTGAGCAATATCCTGAGTCTGAACATTTCACATGGGTATATTTTCCCCTTCTTCCTCTAAACATGACATTCCAAAAGCCAGAGGTTATCACACTGAGCTAGTATTAATCAGCCTCTCGGGATCTGAACCCCTGGGCTCAGGGCAAACTGCTGCAAAAGCCTATTTCCCTATTTTCCCTGTTTCCCCTATTTATTTGTTCTGTGGTAGACTTTGTGCTGATTTGCAAGTTATACAGAGAGTTTAATGCAAGGGTACGACTTTATTTTTGCATGCATCCCGGCAGGCAACGCAGCCACTGTTACTTGAGGCAATACTCTATTGCCAGACCCATGCTGCTAAAAGAAAGACCAGAAGGCCAAGCGAAGCTGACTGCTCCATATTCACACACTGCTTACAGCTAGTCTACTCTAATGCAGGTGCATTCAAAAAAGTGCCAGCCAGCTTGGTCCAAAACAAGCAAGGGAGCAAGCCAAGAGCTAAGCAGCGTGGATGACAAGGGTTCAGTCCTTATGATCACTTTTTGTACCTTAACTACATAAGCATCCTGTGTCCTGCAGCAGCCAGAGCACTCCAGCAAGTAACATCCCCAAGCACTTATCCTTATTACTTCTACATTTTTTTATTATTACCTAGAGGTAAATCCTCTAGGATGGACCTTGGTGTTGGCTCCCCCAGGAGGGAAGAAACAGCTGCAGAACAAAAGGAAAAACAAATCAGGCAACTCACTCCAGCCAACAGGGAGTAGCCAAACTGGGTGTCAGGGAGAGAAGGGAATCAAAATGTAAATTCAGGGAACAGACTAGGCAGATCTGGCAAGCTGCCTGCAAGAGGGGACAGAAACAGCTCCATCTCCAAAGAGGATAACAGGACCTTCAGAAAAGCTGAGGGAAAATCCTGACCAGAGCTATAGACTAAAACCTTTGTACCACGCACTCCTGCTCATGTTTGGACAACACTCTGAGGCCTGGGGAAAGAACTGACTCGAGCACAGCTAATCACTGGGCTGATGAATCAGCTCACCAGTGTACACTCTCCTTATGGAGAGAAGAGAGAATTGGCAGAGGACAGCACTGCAGAAGATACCAATATTAGGAAACAGCTGCTGAATTTGATGCAGGAGCAGACCGTCGAATGGAAAACATTTTGGTGCCATATTCTTGGCCATAATTGCCATCCCCAGCCAAGCACATCCTACAGCCCATATGGAACAAATGCATTCCCTTACGAAATCCAGCCATGGGCACTTCCCTTCCAACTCCAAAATGCTGGAACAGCAAAACCCAAGGCTTTTGATACTATACATGCAAGTAGCTGTGAGATAGAAAACACGGTAAAGATCAAGGAAAATTCTTTCAAGGATAGCATCGATCATGCATCCAAAAGCAATGAGTTTGTGACATATCTACAGCCGTATTTCATGAAACCTGCACTAGGTTTGACGATATTTTTTGCAGCAACTTATGGTCCACTAGCCTAAAGTCTGCACTGTTAGCTTCACTCTGTAACCTTTCATAATGTTATAGGCAAAAATAACTTCGAGTGTTTTCTATCAAGTTATTTTATAAAATCCTTAAAAAGCTCTTGGACCAAAACAGGAGAGCAAAACTCCAGATAGGACCCCTGCACAGTCCAATTCCTGCCTCTTCAGTTGCTGCAGAGGTCATTGCACCTCTTCTGCTACACAAGGCTTTCACCTCCTCCAAGACAATCTCAAGCACCTGAAAAGCAGCACTCAGGACTGCAGCATCAAGCCTTGCAGTCCTCCAGGCTACCATTCACCTTAAAAAACACTGCTTGTGAAACCCTGAAGTCAAGGGAACTGCAAGCAAGCCACCACCCAGAGCAACTATAGGAAAAACATCCTACAGAACAAGTCCTTTTCTCATTGACAAAGATATGGGAATGGGTTTAAGGATCCTGACATCACCAGCCTCTGCTAGTTAGCAGATTCCCAAAATGTTTAAGGTGCCATTTCTCTGCTGACATACCAAGAGGCCTTGCTGGGAGAGGGATGACTCAAGACTGATGGCTTCGTCAGTGACCCCAAGACACTCTGGGAGCCGCTGCTGCCCTTCAGCGTACTGCCATGCGGCTCTTCGCACCAAGAGCGGGCACGACGCTAGGAAGACACGGACCAGCAGCAGCCAGACACAGCCATTTCCCAGGCAGTGGCGGCTGCAGAGAGAGCCAGGCAGAGGGGATCGCATCCACACATCCACGTGCTCCCATGCAGATCTTCCCCGGACCAGCACTAGACCTTCAGCACGCAGAGGCTGTGCTCCCACCAGCAGCCACCCTTGCCCTGCGTGGCTATCTCCTCCTGTCAAGCCACACTCATTTCCATATATCCAAATACATCTCCAGGAGAGGCTGCTGCAGATAAGGGCATCCAAAAGCAGCAGTTACGTTTCTTCCTCCAGCCAGATCAGCTGAGAATTCAGAGCAAGCAGGCGGTGTGATCATGCAAACGTGTGCTGCAGCTTGAGTATCTTCATGACTCTCTGGATCGTGCCACCAAGGAATGGCTCCACTTTGCTGCCTGACAGCAACCCAAAAATGGAAAATGTGAAGGACAGAAGAATCACAGGAACCAGTATTTGGGCTCACACTTGCAATAATCTGCTGTCCTTGGAAAAGCTTCCTGGAAAGTGAACCCCAGAGCACGGACAGACCAAACAGCAGGTAAGTGAAGAGCCTATAGCTTGCTAATCTTGCAAAAACAAGCTGCCATGCAAGTGCGTTGATTCAAAGAGAGGTAGGCTGAAGCCATCAGGTGGATGTGTTCTGGATTATTTCACTCTAATGAAAAACTTTATGCAAATATGTGCCTGCACAGAAGTATTTATGTGGAACAAGCCCTTATCTAAAATACATTATCAGTACTTCATATGAAAATCTACCACCACTACCAAAAAAAAACCTGCACAAGCTGAATTCTTTATTCATCACACAAGATAAAGCTCCCAGGTATTCTTGCCTGTAAGAGGATGTCTGATAAACAAGCACTGTTCTCTAATTGGCTTTTATCAGTTACGAAGATTTGATCAGCATCCTCCTGCCCCTCCAGCTAAGTCACAGATCAGTTAAATTAGACCCATAATAAAAGGCACAAGGCAGCTCCAGCTTTGATGAACTGTATTTCCAAGCCACTTTAATGGGACAGAGAAGTATGAGCAAAAGCACATTTCACACTTTTGTTCAACCAAACACCAGTTTACTACTTGTCTCCTCACCTGCGACATTTCCAATGGCAATAACATCCCACCTCCAGGACTGATGTACTCTTCATACATCAAAGGCAAAGAGAACTACACAAGGAAAAATTATAACCACAAATGTACATATGCTCCAGGAGCTTTTCACACAATACAGTCTGTTCCAAGCAATTTGAGACTTTAAGGAATAAAAGTGGGTTTTTATTCCTATGCCAGACTGACAGATCCTTTTCTTTCTTTGAAAAAGAAAGAAAAGAAAAGAAAAAACAAAACAAAACAACTCACCTCGATTCTGTCAGCTGAGACATGAGGCTCTAACCTCAGCAAGAACTGCACATAACCTGACCTTTTAATTTTTCCTAATGCTTCACATGTGTCCCACCAGTGGCATACTAAAGTTTTAGTTATTCGTTCTTTTCTCACACGGCAGAAAAGAGCTTTCAGTTTGTACGAAAGATGATGCCTCAGCCACTCCCAGTGGGCCCCTTATTTATTGTTCACTGTAACTTCTTTCTCCTACTGGCAACCAGAGACTCGTTCACTACATTTCTGTGATGACAGGTATAATAAGATACAAGCGGATATCTTTTATTGCATCTCTGGACACCTGCTCTGAAAGAGTTTTCTGTTTCTGCGTGCTGTTATTTGAATATGTGAATGACCTCTCAAAGAGAAGCAGCAGTTTTCCCCAGAACATGCTTCGGCAGACTGTCAAATCGAAGGCAGGAAGAAAGTACTCGCTCTCCTCAAGCATCTTTCAGCATTGCCTTTGTGAATTGAAAAATCAACAGCTTCCATGACTTAGTTCAAGCCCTGCAAATTATAGAAGACTTAAAGCAAGCAGGGCCTTACTGTTGTAGCCCGAATAAATCTATTGCACTCAGCCTGTCTATCAAGATTTTTAATAATACCAAGTTCTGTGAATCAACCCTGCTGACTTTTTGCCACTGTTTTTCTTGCAGGTGACTGAAAGGATTATTTTCCCCACAAATGCCTTGTTTCGACAGGCACCTGGAAGAGCAAAAATGGCAGTTTTTTTATTTCTAAATACTAAGGCACTGAAAACAAAGGGAGGGCACTATGTATGTCTTAAATTCCCCTGACTTTGGATCATTTCCTCCAAAGCTAGCCTTAAGAACAGAACCGTATTAACAGTCTTTCAGTACTTGCTCAATGGCTTTCAAACTCCACCCAAAACGTATAAAAATTAGGTCCTGGGGAAACGGTGAAGAGGAAGAACCCACATCACCAGAACCTGGGACAGTCCTTGAGCAAAGGGAAGCAGAGAAGGTAAAGGAAATTCCATAAGAGAGCCAGGAGCAGAAATGAGAGCAAAAGATGTAGAAGATGTGGGACGCTGGTCAGGAAGCACAGGGAGGAATGAGAAAAAGAAACAGGGCCTGGCTGTAAAGAGGGGCTGATATGAACAGGAGAAGGGACCATCACACATCTGCATTGCCATGCCCATTTCTGCCTTCAGGAGTTCAAGGATAATGTTCACAGGCTGAAAACTGTGAATGGAGGAGCTTCACAAACAACATCAGCCATCAGAAAACAAGCCTTCAGCAGAAGACTCAACAAGAACAGCTGTTTCGAAGAAGAAAAAAAAACACACAAAGGAAAAACAAAACAAAACAAACTTTATCACAGTTTCAGTCCCCACACAAAAACGAGTTTTATGGTAGATTATACCTCAGCTGCTGGGTCTAAAGGTTGGTAAATGAGAGCCATCAACTCCTGGATGAGAGTAAAAAATTCAGATTACATGCCATGTACATCAAAGATCACCAGCCGCTGGAACAACCCACAAAGGGCCAGGATAGTCTTCATGACCAACCATTTTTAAATGGATGTTTCTCTTGGAGGCGAGTTGTAGTTCAAGTACAGATTTATGAAACACAGAGCTAACCTCGGGACAGTTCTTACAGCCTCTACCTTTGGCTTGTGACCCAAGACTCAAAGAGGTGGGTGAGTGAAGGAGGTGGGGCAGGAAAAGAACAAGGAAGTACAGAAAAAGATGTAGAGGGAAACAAAGAAAGCATATTGATAATGAACTAGAATGAGGAACAGCAGCCTAAAAAGAGAAAGCAAAAGGATGTAAATAATCATCTTATGTCTTTTAGTTGAACATGCATGGGAGGAAGGAAATAAACTGGACAAGAGAAACCAACCCTGTGCAGGAGACTGGGGCTGCAGATGGAGCAAGGAGGGGCTGAGGTGGAAAAGAAGAAAACTTTCAGGTTTTTTTGTTTGTTTGTTTGGTTGGTTGGTTCAGATCAAACTTTCAAGGGTGAATTTTTTTTTCACGTGTGCAGTCCCCAGTACCAGAGAACCCAGGTCTAGCTCACCATGTGGCACACTGACCAGGTGGTGCATGATGCCACATTACAGTCAGCCAGAAAAATGCCCGACCTGAAACATGCCCCCCAGTCACACTTACACACGGCCTAATTCTTGCAGATGACAAATCCTTACAGCCAGCGATCCCCTGTCCAAATGAAACGTGTAAGCAGGTGCTCTTTTAAAGCCACCACATTCCTCCACGTGCTGCCTTGGTCAATACGGCCGTTGTTTGTGCGCTCCGCTGTTCCGAGCTACGTGACAAGGCGCAGCAGCGAAACCCTACCTGCACATCAGCTCTGTGGGGGATCGGATGCGTGCAGGCGGTGAGATCTGTGCGAGAGGAAAGGAGACACCAGGACATGAGGTATCAGCGCACGAAAGCACGGGACTACCCACCTCAAGTCTCTCTCTCGGCTTCTTCCAGCAACAGCCACGGGGTCAAGCGACAATAACCGCACCAAACGGGCTTGCCGCGTAATGGCATAAAGACCTGAACTTCACAGTCGGGGTGGCTAAGCAGGCGAACCGTATAAAGCAAATCAAAACGTACTGACCGATTCATTAGCCATGGAAGCTTTAAAGCAAGCTGTTTAGTCCTGCTCACCGCTCCATCAGTGAAAGCAATCAGCCTCTCTGAGCACGGTAAGAAAGTTGATTTACCGCAGCACAGCATGCTTCCCTCGCCTTTGCCAGGCACTGTACGGCCGGTAACGTGATGGGAGGTGGTAAGAGAGATCAGTTCTCTCATCAGACCTCAGTTTACTCCTGTCTTTGCTCTGAAAATCACATCCAGAAAAACCACACACAAACAGAAATTTCTAAGTGGGTAAACACTACATAAAAGCTTACACCTTCTGTAACAGAGCATGATCATTAGGCAAAAAAAAAAAAAAAAAAGTAGAATACACACATAGTATCATATACATACACAAAAAGTCATGGGCAAATGCTAAAAGTTTGAGGGAAAATAAGACTCCTAAAAGTCTTAGGAAAGTAAAAACAGGATATTTTTTGTAAACCTCCTTTTTCTTTTCAACTACATTCCTGTTCCATCCACACAGCTTTTTCCACTCCGAGACAAAAAAAAAAAAAAAANTCCCCCCCCGAAAAAAAAAAAAAAAAAAAAAAAAAAAAAAACACATTTGAAGGCATGTTTCTTTCCCCCCCCCTTCATCTTTTCCTCCTTCAATCCCAAATAGTCTCTCTACAGCTGGTGCAGTACGACCCTGGATCAGCTCAGTGACCGGACTGCAACAAGTTGCCCCAAGCAGTATTCACTCTGGAGATATCAGAAGGAGAGACAAAAATAATCTTAATGTATGGATATACTCAAGTGACTCCAGAATGACTCAGTGAAAGGGGGGCAGTTCTTCCTGATCACTAATGTAGTTTACTCATGCCCCACACAGAAAGCCTTTTACCTGTTAAACAGCATATTCGTAAAAAATAAAATTTGTTTCTTCTTGTGTGTGTGTTTTCCTCTGCTTTCAGTCATTCCGCTCCCTGGAACTCCATTATTCTTTTAAAAAGAGTAGTCTTTTTTTTTGTTAATCTACCTACTGCTTTCCAGATTAATTTCACAGCATGCCTTTTTGGTTTTGTTTTTTTGATTTTCAAATCGAAGAAAAAAAGATGACAACATTTGACTGTAAGGAACTAACATTGTCCAAAAGTCATTTAGGAAAAAAAATTAAAAAAATCTTTCTCCATATAAAATGTTTAAACACAAAGGGTAAAGGAAAATGAGAAAAATGAACAGTGTAATCTTGAGGAACCGAACATTTTTTTTTTATTTTTATTTTTTAAACTTGACAGATGTGGGGGCCACACTAAGACAGCCTCCCTCCACGCCCAATGAAAAACAGTCATGACATCTACATGTCAGAAAACTTTTCACACGCACCTAGTTGTCATTCTAAGCACAGGGTTAGGTTTCCTTTCATCCTCATTTCCCAGATGCCACGAGTGGCTAAAATGAAACAATAGAGCCACTTGTATCCTATTAAGAAACTAAAAAAAAAAAAACCAAAAACAAAACAAAAAAAAACAAAACAAAACAAAAAAAAAACAGTGAGATGCCTCTCTACATCCATAGCACTCATTTATTTCTACATATCACGAGAAGAGAAAACTGTCCCCTTATCCCCATAGGAAACAGAAATTCATACATGAAGACAACGTTTCCTATATGTTGGAGAGATTAAAAAAAGGTTGCTGTTCCAGGAGTATGGAATCCATAAAATGACAGACCCATATAAATAATTAAAGGTTAAAATATTTACTCGCACATGGAAAATAAAATTCCATGTTGATAAAGCATCACCATAAGTGCAGTGCATTCAGCAGCAAATGGATTAAGCTCTCAGACAGTTGTGCAAGTGGACTTATAGAAGATGTTTAGAAGCATTAAGCTATTGGGCTAGTGCTTTCCCTTTGCGAGTTCCCAACTTCTCCTTGCCCTCAAGCCTAATAATCACTTTAAAATACCAAATCACAATCCCTTTTTAACAAACAGAAATAAGGTTGCACCACTCCATACACAGCAGGTAATACCTTCAGCACCTGCAGCTACTAAGCAGACAGACTCAGGCCTTCAGAGACATCCACGAGGAGCGCTGCATGCTGACCAACAAGCTGCAGACACCAAGGATTGCTCCCCGAGACCACAGTGACCCAAGGAACCACTCGCCTCAAAGACAGGGTCACAGCCTCCCATCTTTACCTATGCTTGAACCCCACGGTCTCACCAGCTGGTGAGATGCTTGCATGTTTGCACACCCTGCTGCTGCCAGATGTGTCCAGCGGCACGTGCCGCTGATATGTCAGGCGATTAGGACGGCATTGCTAAAACGGCTGGACCCAGTCTGTCTTGGTTCTAACCATGTCCAGAGAGGAACTGCAATTATTTACCAACATTTATGTACGTAACACCACTCACATCAGAATTTGATACGCGATGTCCTTCAAAGACCCAGCCGCAATCTCATGTTGCCTAAAATATAAATACCATTTGGAAAAGTCACATAACCAGGGTAAAGTGCACAGGTAAAGCAATCATACAAATGCCCTCTGGATCTCCTAGGCCAACCCTGGTGCTGCTCATAGAGAGAAGAACGAATTCGAGAAATATTGTCGTAACCTTCAACAAGTTTTACTGCTGGGCAAAAGTCAATGTGAGCAGGTTTCTGTGACCAACAGCACGGCCACAAGGAACGGTGGAGTTCCCAGTGGTGCGTTTCTCCAGGTGCTTTGAAAGCTGCATCCTGCCCGACTGCCCAGCCTTTACCTACCAACGCGCTCCAGGCTCCAACGCTGCCTCCTGCCCATGCTCTGCTCGCCCCACGGGGACACGGTCAGCCCCACGGCCAGCGATCTGTCACGCCACAAAGCAGCATTTGATTACAATCCTCAAACACACTTTGAGCTATTTAGAAAGCACGAATTACAGTATTATTTATCCATTTCATAATAATGTTAACACATGCTGTTGTAAGTAAGACTGTTTGCTTTACAATGTACATGCTGGTGAATAGGATATATCTTGACCCATATACATGCTGGCTGATTTTTAGACAAAGGAATGGTAAAAATAAGCACACAGTTAACACCTTATTCTGAAACCAGACATATTAACTACGACTGTAACCAGCATTTGATGCACTCCAAAGGAAAGGATGTTTGCTTTTCAGCAGTACAATAACCTGGATTAAACATCATTTGAAGAAGTGCTGGTCACTAAAGAGATGTGCATATGTTACTAAACTGGAGGAAAGGTTTCTAATTATTCATTTTTATGCTTAAAATTCTGCCTGTTGCTTGATTCTTAAAAACAGCCAACTACATTCCATCTTTTCCCTGGACATAGAAAAAAAAAAAAAAAGAGAGAAAAGAAATACATATTTAAAAAAAAAAAAAAAAACCACCTCCTTTCACTGTATACCTTCACTCCTGGAAAGGTATTTAAAACATGAAATGCTTACGCAAAACACTAAACAACTGAATCTATATAGATTCTTTACATGCATCTGCATACAGGGAGGTTGTTTGGTTTTGTGGGTTTTTTTTGCTGATGTTGTTGTTTTTGGGTTTTTTTTATTTTTTAAATTAAAACTGAATGCTTAATGAACACTTAAGTTTCTGATAGACATTCAGATACCAAGACCAACAACACTCAGAGACTCCACGAGTCTTACCTGAGTTGGCCTCATTGATGTCATCACTTTTCAGAGGCTGTACTTTGTCTTAATATCCACACTAATCATTCCTTCCACAGCTCAAGATGGGTGTCACGCTTTCTATTCCTAGGTGGCTCCTTTATTCATAAAGAGCATTTCAGACTTTGATGACGGTTACGACAATTACAATTAAAAGCAGCTGCATTCAGGACACAGAAATCTTGGAGTCAAGAGGACTTAAACAAATGACACAAGCGTTTTGGTGAATCAGGGAGCACTGGAAAGCACAGAGATGCAAGTACTTTTTACTAGGGAATGACTTTGCCCCTCATCTGACAAATATTTTTCCAAAGCCAAAAATCACCGGAGATGTTTTCTTTTGTTTCTTTAAAACATCAGATGTATTACAAAGCTATCGCATAGTGTTCAATTTATTTATCGGTTTGCAAGTACAGTGCTGAGGGACAGTGGGAAACTAGGAGCAAAATCTCACCACAGCGATCCATTCGCTACCTTGCTCATTTTGTCAGACAGCATGCCTCTGGTATGATAAAGGGTATTTCATTATAACAGCTATGACGTTGTCAGCCAGGAATAGGGAAGAAAGCAAACAATCAGACACTGCTTTGCTCAGCTGCCTGGAAACTATTTAATGCATAGGAAAAACCCGGATCCTGCCAACAATAAGAATATTAAAGTTTACAGCACTCGCGGTCCCATAAACCAAACCCTACATCTTTGAAGCCACACTGTTCATATGCTTATGTACCTGCATTTTTGCAGCGTTGAATCCATGGAACATTCCTTTATTATAGATTACTCTGAGATTTTCACTTCAGTGCAACTTAAACAAGTTACATAGCAATTAAACTACATCTTTGTGAGAGTCGAGTAACTTTAAACAGAACTCACACACTGACCCATGGGTGTATTTGCTTATTGGCATTTCAAGTTTTGGCTTTAAACACAGAGAAATACCGAGGCAGGGAGGTGAAGACAACTGAGGTTTGAGGAAAGGCCTATTAATTGTGAACACTTCTAGGTTACCAGGCAGAAAAAAAGCTGTTCCTTTGAAATTCTTACCGACGCTTATGGAAGAACTCTCTGTTTTTAAACATAGGCACCAAACACCATTTTCACATGTTTCCAAGGTATATCCACGACATCCATGAGGGGCCAGCTGATGTGACACCAGACCACTGGGAAACCTATACTCTTTGAGAGTAGTGGTTCCAGGACAGAAAAAATATCCAGGAGTGCCTAAAATGACATTAGATGCTCAGATACCTGAACCCCCCACCAGACTCTACAGCACCTAATTAAAGCAGGGAAGATGACAACAGGATTTAGACCCAGCCCAGTCCCACTTTCCTACTCCTTTCCAGCACGTTCCTTTGATGAAAGGCCACATGACTTTGGTGCACAGAAAAGAAAGCCGCTTTCCCAAAGTAAATATTTGGAATACTTTGCATGGCATTGGTCTGAAATTTTGAGAAGACTGACCATGAAAGAAAGATCACACACTAAAAACTGAGCTGCACAGAAGGCAAACAGAAGATATCAGCATGGAAGGACTTGGTTTTCACTATACTCCTACACAGTCCACTGGTACGTGTACACTGTTTCCCACCATTGCTTTGTGAGAGATCAGGGCAGTTTCTCTTTTTAATAAGAGCAAGATCAGGCTCCAATATGGAAGAGCATACATTACAAACTCAAAAAACTGTTTTCTAGGGATCAAAGGTATTAACTCTAGACAGTAGCTACCTGATACACACACTTTCTGAAAGCATTTTCTACCTGCACGACTTCTACCGTGCTCTCCCAGGCCACTACAATTACTGATGGGAACCAGCTTGATACCACAAATAAATGTGAAAGAAGAATGGCTCAAGACTCCAAGTACTCCACCTCATCTTACCTCAGTGTTTTATTGCTTTGTTTACTGGCAGGAGTTTGAATTTCAAACTCATATTACGAATGTCATAGGTCATAACAAAACGTAGCCAGAGCTGATCTACCGAAAAAAAAAAAAAACCACTAAGGCAAAAGGAAATGATTTTGTTCCCCTTTGGGCTTTATTATTTTCACCAAAATGTTTCTGATAGACAGTCAAATGTACATTTAATACACAGAACAGAAATCAGTGTTCAGTAGTCTGAACTGAAACCATGTCAGGAAAGCCAAACATTGCCAAGACGAAAGACCACTAGTAAAAATGAGTTTGAACACTTTAATTCTTCCATCTTCTATTGTGAGCAATGCCCAGCAACCAAAACATACCCATACACAATAAATCAGCCTTTGCAGAAGTTTGATTTTTGACCCAATTACATTCTTCTTCCCAAAATAACTTTCCATCAAATAACTAAAAAAGCTGCAGTCGAGAACTGGCCAATATAACCAGGGTCTTTAGCAAGCTTACACAACTCCCTCAGCATGCAGAAACTATCACTTCCATCACAGGAACTGCAAAGCTGTCTGTGCACAGTTAACATCTGAACAAGTCTTAAGATAGGATCTCTACATAAATTAGGATCGCATCCAGACCCGAAGCAGCAAACTAGGACTCCCTGGAAAAAGCAGAGATACTGCCACCCTAAAAATGGGAAGCGGCTCTTAGACGCCTGCACGAGCGCCCTGGAGAACAGTTCTGCCCTCCCGTCCTCCACCAGAGCAGCAGGAAGCTTCTCGGCTGGGTGCGGAGGGGAGGAAGATGCAGAAGCAGTGCCATGAGGACATGCCGGAGGAAACAAAGGCATCTGACAACAAGCACATTCAAGATCTAAACCCGCTTCCACCAGGCAAAAGAGAGAGATCCAGGGGAGAGAAAGAGAGGTGGGAGAAGATGTAAGGAGAGGCCAGGAGAGGTCTCTTCAGGAATTCAGAGAAAAGGAGTCCAAGGAAGCGACAGGCAGAGCAGACGACTCCGCACAGCCTCCCCCTTCAGCACGTCCCCCCACGCCCTCTTCTGTTTCAGCAAAGAGCCTTCCCCAAACCCCCCGGCTTAGTTTATAGCTGAAATGCTGGCACTACCTACACAGGGTGCTGTTAGGCCCTGAGCGAAGCACCGCGGCCCCAGGCCGAGGCCACCTGGCCCCAGGCCGAGCACAGAGGGTCCCCACCCCTCAGGAGCCCGGGGCTGGCCTGCCCTGCAGACCTCACACCTCCGGCCGCGGGGCGATGGTCCTCTTGGCAGCGTCGCTTGCTGTCAGCAGGCACGATTACTTAAACACAGGTCCAAGAAAACACAGGAGTAGTTAAAAGTCGTTTCCATTCCCTCCGTGCTCCTCCCTCCCCCTCGTATCGCCAGTCTAAAAAATAAATGGTTATAGGTACAATAAAGAAAAGCTGATCCAATTACACTAGAAGTAAAAAAAATCAAATACACAGACCAAGATTAAGCGTTGCTAGCACAGTCACTTCATCTATCATGCAACACAGCATTAAACTTACCTGCTCATTACTGTAATTTGGCAACTGAATTAAACGCTTAAAAAGAGCCCTGACAAAACCCACAGTAAGTGGGATGAAATGAGGAAGAGGAGGAAGAGGTGAACAAGAGAAAGTTACACCAAGAGATCAGGATGAGGCAGATACACATAAATTCACCTGAGAAGATCCACCCTCTTCCAGCTAAAGTTTCCTGCAAGAATTCAGCTGCAGGGGGAAAAAATGCTTTACGACCAATGGTGTGCTCTTGACACTGCTAGAAGTTGTTAAACATGGTTGCCATAGGACAGACACAGCTGCAGAGAGCATCTGTATCAGTGCAGCAGGCTTTTAATTTGTACAACAATTACTCTCAGGTTTAGAAGCACATAGCTAATGAGGACTCACTGGCCTGCCTGAGCAAGCAAGCAAGGCGAAGTGCCGGCATTAGCTTTCTGTTGTCTATATCCTCTCTCACAGGTGTAATTCCACTGGATTACATCATATTTGTGAACTCTAGATATTACGTTATGTGCAAAAATCAGGGTCTTCCAAGATATGGGGTGCATGTACTAGACACGAACATCCACAATGCTTCCAGCTTACAGAATCACATTTTAAGGGCACTCTGGAATTAAGGCAGAAACCCAGCAGGGCTCCCCTCTCATAAGAACATATGGCATTTTAAAAAGCAGCGTGTTACAAACTCACACAAAAGCTATTGAGTCATTCAATAGAGGCTTAATTTATCTTTTCTGTCTCTCCTACCTAGGCACACGCTCTACAGTCAGTGACAGGAAGACTGAAGTTCCTCACAGTCATAAGGAGGCAAGCTGTGTCTCATTTACATTAGAGACATCCACACTTTCAATGAGTTTTTCAGATGCAGCTGACGACGGTTCAGTACTGCCAAGGTTAGGCATTGGCCATTGGCGAGGAAAGAACACAAAGAACAAGAAGTTCCTTGTGTGGAGCATCCTAGATCGCCTGTGTTTTACCAACATGCAAAGACCATATGTCCTGCCAAACAATTTTAGGCATACCACGCATAAAAGAAAGCATTTCAGGAAGCTGGATGGTATTTCTTTTCTGTTCGTACAGACTGACAGACCATCACAGCCCATAATTTTCTGGTACTCTGTCTCTAATACTCATTCGCCAGTACAGGGAGCCAGAAACTTGACTCAGATTTTAATTCATCACTTATGATTTTGCAAAACTACTCCAGCACCCACCAGCTTTTTGCAATGGCTGTTATGCCAAAAAGGCAAGCGGTACTCTCCTGTAGAGTGAACCAGCGCTTGCATTGAAATTCTGAGGGCACATGCTGGCTAGCTTCTGAATGAGGTTTACCCAGCCTTTCAGCTTCTGTTTAGTGCCCTCCACACATCGCTGGTAGTTACAGCTTTACTTTGGCCGGCTGTCAGGAATTAATCCAGTGCCACAGAAATTTACTGAGAGCTGAACAGCTGAAAAACAGCAAAACAAAGGAAACAGACACCACGGTCTTTGCAGTACCTGGATTCAGGGTCTAACTTTGAGGCCAATCTGTAAGGTCAATGCACCATCCTTGGCTTCACCTTTTGCACAGAACACACGTGGGCCACAAGTGAATTGTTTCCACACACTTAGAAAGGAAGATGTGAAGCAGCCACTGACTGAAAGGACCCCTTGTCAGAAGACAAAAATACCGATACCCTTCCCGGGTCGTTCAGCCCGACACACAGATTGGTCTGTGCTGCCCTGTGCTGGAATTTACAGCATGCTAGGCTCCTAGAGCAGAGCCAGCTTGGAGCATGAGTCTCTATCAAAATAAAACTGCAGTATGCGCAGCTGAAGGGGGTTTCAAGAGGTCACCTCACCCAGCTGTCCCCAACCTTTCATAGCCAAGCTTCTCCATCACCTTTCACTTCATCTTGAACACTAATTTCTTGTCCTCAACCCACTCGTTTCTGCACAGCAGCATAAGGGATGTGGGAGAGCAGCCAGAACTTAGGTCCTTGGGCTCTTCCCTGCACCTTGCCCACACCTAATAACAGTGCATTTCCCACAGACAACACAGCACTCTAGTCCCCAGAGCAGGAGCACCAAAACCCAACCCTTCCCAGAGGCATCTGCCAGGATCCTTTCTTTTCAAGTTCTTTCCAGCATCAGAGATTTCATAACTTCCATTTGGCAACAGAAAGCTTTTTCCAAAGCTTTCCAGCTCTCCCTTCTGCATCTTAAACCTGTAACTTCTTGTCCTCTCTACAGTGGGCACGGAGAGCAGATTACTCCCTTGTCCTGTGCAGCAGGCTTTCAAGTGTCTCCTACATGGAACAACCTTCATTCTGTAAGCCTGCCCTTTGCCAATGTTCTCCAGACTTCCCTGTGACTTTTCCCATTGCATTTCTTCTCACAGCTTTGACCTTGGGAAAAGGGGTTTCTTAAGAGGCGATGCCTACAACTGCACACCATGCTACTGCTCATGCTGCGTAGAACCACGTCACAGCAGCGTGTATGCATCCCAGCCTACCACGTTTGTTCTTTTCTTTTCTCTCCTGGGGCAGGCGGCTTTGTGTTTGTTTGTTTTGTTTTTTTTTTTTGTAAGACCAATTCACATTCAAGTTTGTGAACCGCTAAGTGGAAGCACTACAGTTTTGGTTATTATCAAAACAGGTATTTGGTACAAACACAGGCAAGCCTAGGGCACTCTTTTTGCTTAGATGTTCTGCCAACCCAGCAGTGTTAATGAACAGCATTGAAGAAGAGGCTCCAGTGCACTGAGGCACAAATGAACGTAGGCAGCGATACCACCAAAAAGCGAGGCCGTTGTGGTTGATCTTACTCAGGCAGAGGTACTAAGAGTGCCAGCAAACGGACTCCTCCCCTTACAGACTAAACTGCAATCCCACCAGAAAAGATGCTGCCAAGCGCTTGTCAGCGCCGGTATTCCCAGCGCCCTGGGGAGGAGCGAGGAGCCAGCTACGCAGGCAGTACGGCTCTGTCCGCCCTGCGACAACACGCTCCCACCCAGCAGCCGGGTCAGGCAGAAACCCGAGTGCACGAGAACACGGCTCTGTTCCCTCTGCGTAGCCAGAGCTCAGGAAAGGCAATGCCGACCAACGGGAAAAGGACGGGCCTGTTGGAGGAGGGGGAAAGACAAAAAAAAAATAAGAAAAAAAAAAGGAAAGCTTAAGTTGGTTATTTTAGGTCACCCAGTGAAAGCATCTACATAACACTGCTAGGCTCATGTTTAGAACCGGATTTGTAAGGTTCATAAAAGGGAGCTTACAAACTGCACAGAATGATTTAGACCATTCTCAAAGCTTTTTGGCCTGAACCCATCCCTTTAAAAGCCAGCAATTTCTTCACCTAGCCCACCCCTCCCACATGCCTCCTTATCACAGAGTAACAACACAGGAGGCATTTCTTCCCAAACAACTTAAATCCACTTTTTCTTGAAGGAGGATAGCCAGGAGGATGAGAGCACCATATTTTCAAAAAAAAGACACACACAAAAAAAATGCTGAAACAAGTATCAGCACAAATTAAAAAGAGACAGTAAAATGCCTGCTTTCAACTTGCTTAAATATTCAACTAAAAAAGCCATCTACGCAAAGTTTTTAAGCAAAATAAATCAACTAAGGAAATGTGTTTAACCAATCCTAAACACACGTTCTCTTTGGACGCTTCTTCGCTGAAAAAGATGTCTTCACTCTGACGTTATAAACCCCAATCACGTCCTCAGCGGATGTTCCCTCATTCAGAGCAGTTGTGGGTGTGAAGAGCAACCAGCATTAATTTCAAATGCAATGCCAAGAGCTGTAAAGCTTTTGACTGTTTCCCTCAAACAAAAACTCCTCCTCTCCCTTTCTCAGGCACAGCAAGCCAAGTTATCCATAGATAACCCTTCCTGGTAGTTCATGGCTTCCTTTGGGATCCATCAAGACAGCCTTTAAATTGGTGTCTGAAGAACTAGTGCAGACGAATGCGAAGTACTGCCTTCCCACTCGCAATGCCTTCAAAGAAAAGCAAAGGTTCAACCTTCAAACATCGACTACCATATGGGTGCTTCCTGAGAACCAGGGAGTTTGAAGAAACTGAGATCCCCGCATTTGCAGAGAAATGTTTAAGGTTTAGGATATCAAAAAAGAAAAGAACATTATAAGAGAAAAAGAAAGGATTACATTGCTTTCTTTTGCAGTAGAGAAAAAATACAGGCATGTTACTTTGAAGAGGTAAGGCTCAAAGCAGGTTGCATACAGTAGGTCCTGTTGTTTCAGTGATGATGAACGCTATCTGGCTTTTACTGTGAAATATAACAAAGATGATGCTGTGAATGCCCGTTAATCAGATACACAGCAAAACAAGGAAACCTGTTTTTCTTCCAGTAAAGCTATTAATACCTTTGAATCCTGGAAAGCTACAAAGCCTGCTTTCCAAGCTGCTACAAAAAATTCCATTTAATATCAGCACCACCTAGGTCAGTTCTCTTTGGCCAGCATAATATTGCTACTGCAAATCCAACATACCACTCCAGCAGTATACTGGAGTATACTGTAAAAAAACTATAATACACTATTGGACTAAAATGAAATTATTCAGCCAGTAAAGCTTACTTCCTTATTGATAAGTTGCCAGCAAAAGTTTACAGATTAAAAAAAGAAAAGTATCACGAAGAGGGATTCTACAAAGGCACAGCTGCATCAAGGAAAGCTTGCCTGTTAACTGTACACATCTAATAGCATAAGCACACATACATGTTTAGCTGACATCTTCATTCTAAGACTACGCTCCAAAACCTTTTCCATGAATAAAGTTATGGTGCTTAGCTCACAGCCACAGCTACAGCTGCAAGAAGCAAGTTGAAGAAATGCCATTTTTAATCAAAGTTTTAATTTCAAATGCAAGGCTGAAAATGCTTTCTGGTACTGAGCATCATCCAGGTAGAAAACAGGCACATCTGCATCGGGTCAGAGCCAAGGTCTACCACTCTCACAACGCATCCCTGGCAGGGGCCAGCAAATAATATACAGGGAAGAGCAGAGAACCACGGCAAGCATATGGGTTGATTTTTGGCTGGTCCTGCATGGTGCCAGGAGTTGGACCCAAAGATCCTTGTGGGTCCCTTCCAACTTGGGATATTCTGTGATTCCATACTGTGACCCTGCTGCTGCACAACCTCCCAGCATCCAGCAATCTGTAGGGTAGGAATGCTACTGCCTTTGGAGCTCAGCTTAAGATATACCGCTGTATGGTTTTTAGGAAACAAATGCAAACTCAGTACTTTCTGGGTGTGCAGAAGGAGGGAGCTCATCGATTGTTTTCTGGTGAGTATTTGGGTAGGAAGGTTGGAAGGAATCCAACAGCATTTGGTGGTGATAGGTCTTGAACTGTCACAGACAGACATTGGGGAAAATGCAACTGGAGAGTTAAGCTAGCCGGTTCAGTTTCCACCACCAAAAACCACTGAACTAGAGAAGACAAAAAGCAAACTAAATTACTTAAGGTACATTACATTTCAGCTTAAGCAATCTCAATTCTTAAGAAAGCTCATAAAAACATTCTTGCCACAGTGCTAGCTGTATACAAAACCCATCTATTTTCAAATAGTTGTCCTCGGCAGAGAGGGATGCCACACACAAATTCAACAAGAAAAACATTTACAAGTTGCAGAAGGGTTAGTTATGAACAGAGATTACTAAAAGACATGGCACTCTGTCCCACCAAGGAAAGCTGGCCAAGGGGTGGCCAGGAGAGCAAGATTTGGCCAGGAAAGCTAAGGGAGCCCTTGGAAGAGCACACCATGAACAGCAAGGCATCGGATGAATCAATCACAGCTGCAACTGGGAGACAAAAAGACTTTCATTAGGCATTAAAGATGCATGGGTCAACTGTACAGCGACACACCTCTGGTCAGCAGGGAGAAGGAACGACGTTACCACTACAGCCTGATGGAACATTACCAGTCAAACTAATGGGTTTAAAAATCCGCCTTTATCAAATAAACACATTCCAGTTGTATTATTTAACAGTGTGTCAGCCTTTATCAAAATTCGGGTCCATAAGCAGTCTAGCCTATAACACTACCAGGAACGTGAAACCTGACCCATCAGGAGAAGACTGAAAACTGCTAACACTAAACCATCGTATGAATTATGTTAAAAGGAAAGACAGAACATTTTTGAATCAGCACATAACACATACATTGCAACTATCATGTTCCCCTGAAAAGACCAAATCTGCATTTGAAGTACCGACAACTTCGAATCCCTAGGGGAAAAAAAAAGTGTTCTTTGTACAAAGTCAAGCTCAGGCAAATCTTGCAACAGTAATTACAGATACTGCCTCCCCAAGCCATCTGCTGTGGCATTTATAACTCCTGGAAGGGTTACATGGTGCAGCAGTGGTGGAGGAGAAGACAGACACACATCCCAGCAACCAAAGCCAGGCTGCAAAGAAGAGCTGAGACGCTGCTCTGACCCGGAACAGCACGGATACACCCAGAACGGGACATTCCAGCTGACCTACACCTTTTTCACCTTACCGATGCTCCCAACGTTCACGTAGCAAAGGAACGGCTGGGTCTGCAGCTTTTTCAGACCAAAGGGGCTGGAGAGCCCAGGCGCCAGGCAGCAGGTGACCCCGAGCAAGGTCGGCCCGGCAGGAGCCCCGCAGGAGGAGCTCTACCAGGACCTCATCCCACAGATGAACAAACTTGCGCTCCTAAGTCGACTTGAGCAACACAGCTTTTACAGGTAGAAAAAACAAGATCTACGGATACCACACAGCCAGCAGCTCTGCATGTCTCTCCTCCACCAAGCGATGCCTGTAACACGGGCAGAAAAGCGTAGAACATGCTAAATTCCTCCTCCTGAGGACACACAGGCACCAACCTGAGGTAGGCACCTGCGTGTTGACGACCGCCGCGTCTGCGAGAAGCGTTCAGCAGCACCACTATCACAGGAGAAGGCAGAAGGATGCTCTAACCCGCCCCTCGCTAACACAACTGCAAGTTTCAGCAGCAGGCCAAGCCTCGGGCACTTTGAAAATCCCACTGCCGCAGTACAGATGCAGACAATGCCGATTAATTGTTTTGCCATCCTTTAAAAAATTACTACAAAGCTCACTTCATAGGGTTGTCACAAGGATTATTTAACATTTCTGAAGAGCTCTGAAGAAGAAATAGTGGCTATTGTTTAGAGTACCATAGAATTTGGAAAGATTTCACATGAATTTTGCACGACCACGCATCTGTGACAGATGCAGTACCAATAGATTTTTTTTTTTTCCCACCAAAAATAAGCCCCACAGAAGCTCATTTACTCTGGGCAGCATTTTAGTCAGAAATGTATTTTGTTTTGCTCACTAATATATCCTAAATAGATATCAACTTTGACTATTTAATTAATAGATTCAGGTGCTGGTTCTAGTCTTTCTTAATTAAAAGGGAAACATTACATTTTTGACAAAGAACTCAGTTTAGGCTGTCAGGACTCCTAAGAAACACACTATAATTACCTAAGTAATGCTAATGCACGACAACAATAGCTGAAAGAAAAAACAAAACAACTAAAAATTGTGCTGAAATCCCATTTTCTTTACAGCAGATGAGAAAGTCTGACAGCACGGAGAAGAGGTGCTACACACAGAGAGAGGCCAATGCCATAGTACTTAAACCTGACCACTGCAGAGCACTAAACACTGATGCAAAAACATTTTGAAGGTTTTAAACAGTTCTTCCATGGATACTTGAATACAAAGGAGGTGTTGGATTTAAAGTGTTCGAACATACATTCTGATCCATCTCTTCCCTTTGTAAATTTTTTTATTATTACACTCCAAATGTACAGGGAATCTACGTGCCCCTTCATTCTTGTAAAACACAGTGAGCTCAAGGACAAGCACGGTTTTCGAGCAGTAACAAACTACAGTGGTAGTCACAACTAGACAACAAGATCGTACCAAGGCAGAAACGAAGCTGGCCGTGAGAACTACCATTTCCACTACAAAAAGTTTCAAAGGATCTTTGGCACATAGACCACATCTTTTCTTTGGAAAGCAAACAACATATTATTTGATACTACTGCAAGACAACAGAAAGTTTATTCTCTTTTGCCACTATTTCATCCTAGCTCCCTACCAGGGAATTGGCACCTACAGGTGCACAAAACAAAGCAGCATTGCAGTAGCAAGTCTCATAAAGCCCAGGTCGCAAGTTCCCTGATTCCCAGGGGAGTCAGCAACCCAAAATTATGTGTTCTCCCTACAAAACGCATGGAAGAAGTTGCATGCCTGAGAACAGCAAAGAGAGGAAATAAAAGACAAAAAAGCAACATGAGCAGCTGGGCTGATTTACCGGTAGCACATAGCAAGTCCCAGCTTTCCCCCGGGTTTATTTCAGGTAGAGATCAACAACTTTATGGAAAGGTCGGGGTGCCAGGACTATACCAACTTCCTCATAAAACACAGGCATGAAACAGAAGGGTGAGAACAATACTCTCGTTTGTCCAGCAGTCTGATGGGCTGTATCCTCACAAGGTTTGAGCTGTACATAGCTTTGACAGGGCTCTCCTTCCCTCTTCTCCAGAAGGTATCACAGCCCTCACCCAGCACTTCCTTGGCAATGCACCAGGGTATCATAGCACGGCTGGTCACTGCCCTCTCCCACTGAAACAGCTCAGTTTGACAGACCTGGAACAGAAAAAGAGTCACCGTGGCTCTCAGTTCCCTTTTACAATACCAAACACTCACTTGGACACGGACAAAAACCCAAACCTCCTGCCTCCCACGATGAATGTCCCATCTACTAAACTACACGGTCATGCTGTCTACCTGGAGCAAGCTTAGATAGCTACAGATAATGACACAGCAGAAGAAGGTGCTGTTGTGAAGGGCTGGATCCAAAAGCAGCGCTCATAGATCGGTCTTTACAAATGAGACACGCATTTCTTTCATTTTTGTTATGACTTGCACGTAGCAGCTGCAAGTGCCAGCTTCTCATCACTGTCATGTCTTGCACACTCCTAAACATATCCAGACTCAGAGGCACAAGAAAATTTTACAGGTAAATCATAGGTATGCACTGATTTCACTGATTTGTTTTCTTTTTAACCATTTTAAATTTGGACTTCTGCAATTAAGACACCAAAACAGGAAGCAGAGATCATTGTTTAATTTGCTGATGCACCAAACCACCTCTGAGATCATCTGGATTGTACCTACCGGTGCCTGTGTCCTAGCACTAGTCAGCCCCCAACTTGGGTGCTGACTTACTTCTAGAATCCTGACATGATCACCTACGGGATGGCAAATTGATTTTAATGGAACACTTTTACAAATATCTTCATCAAGTACACTGCAGAGGCCTTGGAATTAGTGTTTCTTTTGCTCATAGTTGAAGAAGAAATTTGGATAACACCTTCTAATGCCTCAACATTCCCTCTCTTTTAGTTTTACTTCAAAAGATAGTAGTGATTACTTATTAAGAACTAACCACAAGCAAATTTTCCTGATATTAGCCTGAAACGCAAGCGTAGACAGAGAATCCTTACTATGGGCTCGGCACTAGAAGGTAGCGGAACGGTCTGAGATGCAATGACACCTTTGGTTCCCTTCGCTTTTTGTCATTTCTTGTAACATTCAAGGTACCAATTACTTCTTTCAATTTTGTTCAAGCACTGACTATAAACAGACTAACACACAGCCACCAGTAATCAGTATTAACGCTCAAAAAGCATTGAAAGAACATGACATTTTTAGCCATTACAGATGCCAATTACAATTTGCCAGTACCTTGGCCATTCCTAACAAGAATTATGTTCTCATAAGCCAAAGGAGCAAGACTGAATGCAACCTTTCTTGGGGTTTTTGTATTTCTACAAAGCATAGAAGCAGCCCACAATAATTTATAGCTATCATAGGTTTAGTATCGGTGAACTCATTTCAGTTAACGGCAATACTTTATTCACACCAATTCCCCATAAAAAGTAAGTTTCAAACTCAATTATTCCATAATAGCTTTGTAGGTATGCAAAATTTCATTTAAGTTTTGAAAACAATGCATCTTTCTACAAACAGAGGCAGAAAGAAAAAACCCTTAAGCTAGCACGGGACTATGCAATAGTTTCATTTTGTAAGAAGATTAGCACCAGGCAGAAAGCGTTCCTGCTCCTGCTGGAAAAAGCACGCACACTTTGCGCTAGCAGAGCTCCACGTAATTGTAACCAGAATTGTCTCGCGTTTGTTAATACAACTCTTTGGAGATGGAAGAAATTACACTGAGAAGAGGAAACAGCACCCTTACTTCTGCTCAGCACCACCTCCACTAAAGCCAGTTCTGCTTTCAGCACTTGCCAGGTACAACTCGCGCGCTCTCGAGCGAGGCCATGCCTGAGCTATCTGCAAGGCGCTGTTAAACGCAGAACAGAGTTTTGATAAGTGGTGCTGCCATTTCAGTCGTGCTCAGTGGGGACAGGCCGGTCAGGTGTTCCCCCAGTGCTTGACGAATTCAAGCTGTATTTGGAGACCCTGTTCTCTACCCTGCTTCCTCCAATTAAGTGTGTGAGCAGGGGTGGAGAGGTGAAGGTGGGAATTAAAGATGGAAAGGGATAATAAAACTTTCTTAGAATACTTAAGATTGTCTTTAAAAAAGGTTGAATAAAGGTACTGAATTTAATGCATGTAATTTTAATATGGAAGGTTCAGTAACAACAGATAGGAAGGGGAAGAAGACCAGAGCACAAAGAAAGGAACCAAAAGCCAAGGTTCTTGTGGAAGCGACACGAAGGATCAGAACATTTATGTTTAAAAGCCAAGGGCCTAGAATTGTTCTCACTGCAAGGAGCTGTGTAACAGCCCAGCACTCACAGCAGCAAAGCAAGCTCACTGCAGGCTACAACTCCGTTATACTCCATCACCTTGTATACAGCTGCAGTCTTGAACGAAAATGAATGAAGACAGCATGGGTTTTACTGCTGATAGAATCAAACTTTAAAAAAAAAAAAAAAGAATACACATACCTATCTGTGATTATGTTGAACTTCATGCAAACGACCTGTGGTTCAAACAGAGAGCCTCACATGCCGAGCGTCACAGCACAAGAAGCACTGCCAGGACGAGCGGAGAGCTTGCCACTTTACTCCCAAACACGCTTGTACCTATCAGCAACTCACCCATGGCAAACTCGTCATCTTGGACCCCTGCCTATTTCCCTCAGAGCAGCAGAAGGGGAAAGGCCATTAACTTTATATTGGACTTGAAATTGATGACTTTGATAACATGATGAATGGCTTGAGCTAATGAGATTAGTATTGCTACGAAGGAGCACCAAGATTACTGCAAACTCTGCCCCTTGCTTGTTGCACAGCTGCTCGCTGCCTACACAAGGAGGGGAGATGAAGGTCCAAGAGAAGAATACACAGGTGAGGCATCAAGCAGGCAGCACTCTGTCTCAACACAAAAGTTGCCTTAGAATACGGGGTATTAAAAGCCATAAGGGGATAATCAATGCGCTTATTGATTTAGATGCCTGCACGTTAGGTTAGCAGCTTATTAAATCCATCAGCATCATCGGAACAGCATCCAGGCACAACAACATCCTATTTGGTTTGCGCTCCCAAATCAATAGGGTTTGCTCTTCTCCATTTTGCACTCACAAGCTCTGCACCCAGGTGCAGCCCAGCTCTTCGGAAATAGCTTTCCCTTCTATTAATGTTATTTTTTTAAAGCCGCTCCCTCACTTTTCGCCCATCCGTCCTCCCCACAGCAGCCCTCGCCTCCTCCCCTCCGCACCTGCCGGGGGCCCGTTCACCGCACCCGGGGGACAAGGAAAATCACCCCCCCC
>VXAA01002051.1:563760-663737 GCA_013399115.1 Anseranas semipalmata
CCGCTCCGCACCGCGCCGGGAAGGAGCCGGGCGTCCCGGGCCCCACAGCGCCGGGCCGGGGCCGGAGCGGGCGCAGGAAACCGCTGCGTGGTGCTGGCGGTGAGTAGCGGTGCGGCTCTGGGCAGAGGGGCTCAGCTCGGTGAGGCCCCGGTGGGCAGCAGCAGGCAGCCAGCAGCAGGGAGGTCTTCCTCCGCCGCGAGTGCGGTGCGAGGGGGTGCCAAAGCTGGGAGGTCACAAACCTCTGAAACCGCTGCAGCTGGAACGAGGCTTTAAAACGCCAGTGCCTGAGGTTCTCCTTCCAAAGCCTTCCTGACGCCACTACATAATTGGTTTTGCTTTGCAAGATAACGACAGCTTGCAACTCTCAGCACGTTTTAATGGAAGTTGCATATGTTCGTTACCTCTGAAATCAGTTCATTGGGTTCCAGAATGTGGATTTTGAGGAGACTAGCATGAGGCAGTAACACAGAGAAACAGTGGTCGTAGTGCACTCCGGATCATAGAATAAAACAAACGGTACCCTCAGTGGTTATGGGAGACCTTGAAAAAAAAGCGTTTTTATCGGTTGTTTAGGTTCTGAATGTTCCCCTCTCTCCCTTGCGGCCTATGACATTCAGAACATAATAACTCGTGCTACTTTAGAAAAGTACACACAAGTGATATCTAAATATTTATGTTCTGTGTTTACATGAGGTGCCATTAAATCCTTTAACTGCTGTGCTTTTACTATCGCAGGATTCGCTACTGGTTTCCAGTTGCGTGTGAATTCTAGCACGAGGCAGAGATTCTGCCCTAGGTCAGGTGCGTACGTTGCCTTCTCTTCTGTGTCTCTTCTTGTGATACCTCCTCCCCCAGCTCAGCCTCTTGCTGGCAGTTCTGACCAGCCTTGTCTAGTGCTGCTCAGCCCACGTCAGCTTGCCCAATCACAAAATCTTTGGCTGGTCTCCTGTCCTGCTGTATTTTTATAGCAGGCTGCCATAAATTAAAGCAGCCTCTGTGACTTCCTGAAGAACATCACAGGTGATTTCAATTTCCCGTGTAGATCAGAACAGAGGCAATTTACCATTCCTCTGAGGGTCCCAGCACTGAGCCTCCTGTTTGTCTTTGTTTTCTGTGCTAGTAGTGTACAGGTAATTGCAGCTTGGTTCTGTGCTACTTCTGGTTTTGCACAAGGATGGAGAAAATGGGGATGTTGCACATAGTACAGCTTCCATTTTTTCCTTATGTGAACTATTAGTGTACCTCACAAGTCTGTTTCCAGATAAGAAATGCTCGTTCAAGGAAACGATCCAATAGAAGTAGCTTATGACAGTTGAATTGTAAAAACAGAGCATGACATAATTTCTTCAGTCAGAAGACTTTTCGGATTGTATCACCAACAGGAAGACAGTTAGGCTTGCCTGACCTATTTCTGGTCCACCCAAATTTTAACTACAGAAAAGTGAAAATACCCTACTTTTATTATATATTGGCAATCCTACTTTGCAGTCCTTATGTGCTTGTAATGCCCTTTGAAGTCTATATGAGTACTGTGTATATAACAATCAAAGTATCAGATCTAAGATCTGAAAGGAGGGGATATTTTAGCCTGAGAGATACAGAAAAGGAAGAGAAAGAAAAGAAAATATATTTGAAGTTTGGGAATAGAAATGGTGCATATAGAAAGAGCATTAAAAAAAAATGTAGTATCCATAAAGTTTGCCAAGAAATTTAGTTCCACCTTCCTGCTCAACTGCATTCTGACATCTTACTGGCAAGCAGCATCTTCTCTTTCTGAGTTACTAAGGCAGCTCTGTAAACTGCTGACCATTACCCCGGAGTGAAACTGCAAGCAAATGTCCTGATGTTCATCCATTATCATCCCCAGGCTTAAAATGAGCTGCTCCACAGAAGCAATGCTCGCTATGTGCATGAAGCGAGATTTCAGATAAAGCAGTACTAGACTTTTCTATTGAGCAAAAACCACTTAAAACATCAAAGTGGCTGAAACCTATTTAAGAGTATTGGGAAAGTAGCTACTTCACATCATCCCAACTGGTCTACAGGGTCTGCTGGAAAGGAAGTGCCTTACATTGATCTTCAACTGTCTTCTCATCTTTTTCTGAAAATATGAATGTAATTACGAGATACAGATTTTCTCTCCATCTGGAGACTTTCTCTTCAACATTACTGGGGGCTCAGTTCTCTTTATTTTTGAAATGTGTCCCTTTTGTACCCATCACACCCAGTGTAGCCCCCAAAAAATCTCATTCTGGTTTCTCAAACTGTTAGAAATCACTGGAGGACATTTCCATGTTAGTTTTCAATACTGAGCTGTGTCTGAGTCATGTTCAACACCTCGTTCCAAAGACAGCTCCTCGTTACTTCCCGTCAACTGCAGCGAAGTGCTGATTAACTTCTGAAGTGAGGAGAAGCCAGGCAACATTTGTAGTTCTCCACATGCTCACTGCATGAGCCGTGATGCATCAGCAGATGAAAGGTCAAGGAGACTTGAATCGGACGCACTCTGGGCACTCCAGCAAATGCCGATACCCAGCATTGGTCACACAAGTAAAAGCACGGCCTAGCAACAACACTGTTATTTGCTCGTGCTGCCACATCCTACCCTAAATTTAAGCTCAATTTCCTAATTAATTGGAGGTCTTACCCAAACAAACAAACAAAAAAACCATGCAGACACAACACATTAATGTGCATGTGATACAAACGATACAATGAAAGCCAGAATTAATCTAAGAGGTTAATATTTTAAATCCAACCTAACTGAATATCCTCTTAGCTTACCAAATGTTCAACATTGCCTTTATAATAATTTCTACAGTATTTTCTACTTTGTTGTGTTCTCTGTATTGTTGCGCTGATGATTTTGACAAATGACCAGAACAGAAACAAATGAATACATATTTTCTAACAATTACCTGAAAAGCAATTACTGTTAGAGCTGAAATTTCTCAACTCATAAACATTTTTTTTCCTTTGGGAAAGCATAGTCAGCTTTCATTTGGTCGCTTTTGAGTTATACAAGCCTTAAAAAAGTCCTGTCACTGGAATTAGAAATACTTCCAGTGTGTTAGAAGAAATACAACTAGAAACAAAGAAGTTGCAAGCTTAAAATACATATATCTCAGCCATCTCAAAAGGGACTGCTAACTTTGAGTGTCTAACTGCACATACTTTAAGGGGCCTGCTTTTCAAAAGCTGTTGAGTTTGTATAACTAGTTCCTTTCCAGATGTCTCAGTCACAGCGTGAGTTTTTTCTCTCCTCTCTCAGTGCTAGTGTTCTAGGAATGCAAATCATTTTAGTCGGCGGTGACATACACAGATTTTCGTCTCCATGTACATAGTTGGAAAAAACTTCAGGCAGCTAAGCAAAATTTCAGCAGAAAACTTAGGCATCAGTGTAAGTCAGGAGGCATGGAAGGTGGCTTAGATTCCTTCATGCATTTTAGATAAGTGCTTAACCACCATTGTGGTGGGAGATAGACTTTAAATCATATTAAATCCAAGTGTGATTTAATTTGCATTTTCTCTCTGTGCTGTACATTTTCTGAATAAAAACTTAATGAAACTACATGCCGCCAACAACTGATACATGGGTGCATATGCTTTACACATATGTAGCTTTCAAAAGCGTTATGAAGTTTAAATACAAAAAAGAAAAAAACAACATGATAGTATTTTATTGGGCAGAATTAAGGAAAATCAGATTTGTATCTTTTCCACTGGAAAATTAATTCTGCTTCTTTACAGAAGTCTTCCAATACAAAAATCACATGATGCTGAGAAATAGGTCATGCTGCTAAGCAAATAACAAAACCTTGCACAGTACAAGTACACGATACACATTTTTCTGTAAGTACAGATCCCTATACTTTTTCTTCAAATGGCATTCTTTATCTTTGGATGCCCTGAGGTGAGTTTTAGTTCTGTTCTTCTTACAAGGCATTCTGAGCTGAACCAAACACTCTTGGCTTTTATTGAAATTATATATTTTTCCGTGTAATCTAAGGGCCATATCTGGTATATCTTAAGGAAAAAATACCCATTAACATTAATGGGAGTTTTTCTTTAGACAGAAAGTGGGATCACAGTCATATATGTAATTAGATTTGAGGAAATGTTGGATAAAAGCTACCTTGATTTGACTCCACTCTTAGCAGTGTGTTCAACCTCAAGAGCCCAAGCAAGGCTTGCCCTCCTAGCAAGGCCTGGTTCCCAGTGACAAAAGAGGGAGCCCAGCCCAGTGTAAACATCTGCGTTGGAGGTGTTGGCCATCAGGTGGAATGAATCCAACACATGGTGTGTTGTGTGGCTGCTGAAGTTGGGGTCTGGAAGCTACCCTGGAGATCGCTTAGTCCAATGCTTGTTCATGTGGTCCAAGGGCTACATAACACTCCAGAGAAAGCCTTAGGTTCAGCTTGGACTTTGTTAGGTTTCCTTTCATGAACCTTGCGTATCTTCTTCCTTGCGTGCAGGGAAAGAGGCGTGTATGTTTGACACTGAGATTTGGTAGCCTGTTCGGTCAGCCACGTTCTGACAGCTTGTTAATCGTGCCTGGTTCCCAGACCACAGTGTGAAAAAAACTGAACCAGTCCATCTATAGAAAACATCTGTACAAAGAAGGATGAGCTATTGAAACACCTACATAACACATAGGATCATGGAGACAGAGCTGAATTTACTGGGGATTCTTAATTCTGAATTTTCTGATATTTGCCATAGACATAGGAAACGGATTTGGCATTTTTTGAGACTTTAAAGCAATTTTAGGAGCTTATTCAATTGATTTTCCTTTGCCCTGCAAGGATGGTGGGTGGGGGCCAAAATGTGAATGCAAATCAGATTCCTCAGCTTCTGTCCTGCATTAGGAGAGCTTTTCTGTCAGCTGCAGCACCTTGCTTTCTAGCTCGAATGGCACTAGTGTACAGTTCAGTTTTGTTGTGTTTTTAATGAGGATCAGCACGGTGGGAAGTGCCCCAGCACTTAGACCTGAATGTTGACAACCACCATACCTATTTCATGTGCTGCTCCAACAAAAACCTACCCACTCGTAGCTAAGCCATTGCTGCTCTTACTGGCCTGAGCTGCTGGCAGGCTGCCCTGTTATGTTATAAACATGTAAAGCATGAAAAGATAAAAGACTGCAGTGCGCCAGATCCCTGATACAGATGACAACTTGATTTCCTACGGCTGCGTGGAAGGAGTTGATCTCTCCTGGTTTGGGAAGCATGGTATGCATAGTGCAGTGAAGCACTGTTACATGGAAGGGAATATGCTTTCCCACTATGGTTTTGATGTACTTCAAAATGCTTTTCTTTAGTAATCTGTGGCTTTGCCAGCCTGAAACTCAATAAACGTTGTTTTAAAATGACAAAGATTATTGCTGTATGTATCACGAAATAAATCACTATTGATTTACAAATGTATGAACGAAGCCCGAGGGGATTGTCCAATATTACCTGTTGACATCATATACAACCCCCAATCTATGGACCTGACTCCTTTCTTGGTTTCTCAGGCATGGCTTTGGTGACACTGGTGGAGTCAGACTGGTGCTACAACAATATATGCAAGAGGAAACCAGACCCTTTTTGTGCCATCAACTAATGCAGTAGGCTGAGGGTATTAAATCAGCTCCCAAATCCAGGTGGGAACTGGTATGCAAGGTTGTGACAACATTTCAGTCAGGCTTATCTGTATGGTTTTGTACTTTCTATATATGTTAATCTTTCCACATGAGTAATTTTCCCAAGACATCACCCAAATGAAAATTGAATATCACAGTATCTGTTTGGTCTGTGCATCTGTTACTGATGCTCTGGTTTACAAAATGCTGCTGAATTGTTTGCAGCTTAGAGCACATACCATTTTTATTGCAAATCTCAATGTAACTGTCACATTTCTGGAGCTATGTAGAGAAGAGAAAGGAGCCAGTGAACATCATCCCCCCACAAGTGAGCATGAAAGGCATTGATCACACAGCTTTAGAAATCCCATGGCTGATGTAGCATTGCTTCAAATTCAAGAAGCACAAGTGCTGAGAAATGCCAGCTCTGCAGTCATGTTACAGCCTGGATTTGCCAGAAATGGAAATGAGAGAAAGGTGCAGCAGATTCGGTGTCATCAGAAGTGCTTTAGCATATCTGCAGTTGGGAAGAAATGTTTGGATGCATTTGTGTCAGAAGAAAAAAGCAGCAATTACTGATAGGAAGTCTCTGAGGCAGATCCAAGTAGATCGTCATAAGAAGCAGACTGTCTCTGCTGTCAGGTGAAAAAAAACATCTTTGAAAGAACCAGGGATTCGGGAAGTACTGGTTAAGTGTAATGCACGGTAATCAAACCCCCAGGTAAGAAAATCTGCTGGAAAGAAAGTGGACAACGGGTGCTTCATGAGTTTCAGTAGTGAGATTGGGGCTGCAGGAGCCTATTATCATTGGCACAGGGTCTAAGAATGGAGGTGTTTTTTTTGTATAGCCCTATCTATAAATCAAGATTCATCAAATTATCACATGAAGAATGGAAGAGAGATTAGTGAGAAGCTGCGTGACAAAGTTCTTTGTCCCAAACATGAATTCTTCTGCTTTGGTCTAACTGAAGACCACTGCAGGGAAACAGCTTCATAAATCATCATCGGAGGATGATGATGGGGATGTTTCCCACCAGAAACACTGGGAATCACACACTGCATACTCTCCTGAGCCAAATACGGGTGTGCAGAGGGCAAGGAGATAGGAATTAACACCAGTCCCTTCTTACCACACAACTGCCAGTGCTCACCGTGCCTTGAATGGATGCTTGCAGGTGGGAGCAGTCCCTGGGATGGGACCAACCGTGCTGGGTCCAGCCAGATCCTCGGGCGCGCAGGCGGTGTGAACAGCGTGTGAGCAGGAGCACCACAAGCCGAAGCCACACGCAGGTTTCCGAGGTGGGGCAGTAACCGATGGGCACCTTAGGAAACAGACCAAAGTGCACCGAGCCGTGCCAGATGCCAGTCCAGACCAACCCAAAGATCTTTGGCAGAGGCCGTTGTATAGTGTGTGCACTAGGGAATTTCAGTGGAGATTTGGAAGAGAAGAAAAACACGTTTGTCAGTGATGGGAGGATGTCACTATAGAAAACATTAATTACTGATAAACTACTACCAAGAGAAGATTACCAAATCTAAACCAAGCCTAGAAACATAAATGTTTCCCTAAAAAGCACCTTTAAAATTTCCTGCCATTGGTGGTACCAAGAGCTGAAGTTTCCACATTTGCCTCTTTGATTGTATGACCCTTAAAGAGTAAAGGTATGCTCTGGTTTTGCTGTTGTATTATCATCTTCAAAGAATTACAGAAAAAGACATTTGCCCTTTTTAAAACCCACAGTATCCGCAAAGCATGAAACAGAAAAAAAAAAAAAGGAATATGTGGCAAGATACTAAAATCAGCAGTTGTTCAGTGCTGAAAAGAAGCGTTGTTGAAAGATTTTCTTTCCCAGTGACTGAATCAAGTCTTGTTAAATTCGTAAAATGTGAAGAAGTCCAATTACTTGAGCAATTAGAACATCTGAGTAATACTTTTAAGTTAGAGAATAGGAGCAGGTAGTCTTTCCTTTGTTTAATAATTTAAATGCAGACAGGTAACCAGTGAATGTTCTATTGCAAATAAATCTCAGATATGAAATACTGACTTCCCACATTTTTAAATGAGTTCCATTCTTTATTAGTAGTGCTTGGCACAAATTAGTATCAAATTAATTTCCTTTTTTTTTTTTTTACTGACATTGTATTACTCAATACATTAAGAATGCAAAAATTAAGCACTGGAATAAATGCATGTTAAATTAGGTAATTATTTTAGTAAGAATATATGCAGGTTCTGTTTGTGAAAAAGAAGTATGAAGTAGTGTAAAACTATATATAATTGCAAAATGACCTATTTTAATGGTTTTAATGCAATAGTAATCAACTTTTCCAAATGAAAAGAGCTAGAAAGTGAAGGACAAGAAAGGCTAAGATCGATTATATGAATGAGCAAGCATCATCTATGCCTTAAATCATGACTGAAATTACTGTGGGTTCAAAATAGAACTATTGGGTGCCACAATTTCCAATCCATGCAAAAACCTTTGCGTATAAAAAAGGGCTTTTTTCCTCCTGCAGAATTTGACGTAGGAACACTTCTTGCAACAGAAGTGTTAAAGCACCAAGAGCTGGAATACCGCAGAGGGGATACAGCACACGCACGCACGCGAACAGACGCAGGTACGTTTTGCCTGGCTGCAGCTCCCCGGTTGCTCTTCCAGATGGAGCGGCCCTGTAAGGCTGGGGGTGAGCAAACCGCACCCCTCACCTGGCAGCCCAGCATCTCGCCTGCGGGCGATGAAACACAGCCCAGGGAGCACGCTGGGGCCCAGCAGTGTGGGATGGCAAACAGCCGCGCGGGCCAAGGAGCGCGCTTCTGTCTGGGGAGCCTGCAGAGGCAGGCGGGCTGGTGCGGCCTGCGTGCTGCCCAAGGATCTGCTGGGGCTGGCACAGCCGGAGAAGAAGCCAAACTGTTCCACCGGGAACACCTCCCACGGGGAAACCCGCCGCTGGCGCTGGGCCGGAGAGCTGTTTTGCTCTCGCTGCTGGCAGCGGAGGCAGGTAGTGAAGATGAATGCGCTGCAGGGAGCCATGGTCTCACCCAAGGCTGCACGCTCTGGCTGGGTTTGCATCTCACGCCTGGGGAAAAGAGGTGTGACAAAGCAAGAGAGAATCTAGTCAAAATGAGCCATCGATCACAACCTGTTGTGCCTTCAACCCAGCTGAGCAATTTCAAATACTGGCTGAGGACTGAGCTACGTGCCACCTCTGAGCTCCTGCCATGCAGAAGGGACAGCTGAGAGGTCCATTGCTGTGATGCCTTCAGCTTTTCCCAAATGAAAATAAAGTGGTAATAAAACACAAGCAAAGAAACAAATCCTCCTAGTTTGGATCCTGAAACAAGATTCATTGTCCTAATGTTACATGTTAACCTGCTTTCATTTCCCATGTGTACAGACCAGCTTTCCAGCCTTCATACTAACTGCTGAAAGTACCGAGAAGGTAGAGAGTAAAAGTTAATAGCCTGATTTTCTATCTTCAAATCAACAAGACATTGCTTCCTTACAATATATTCCACCAAGCAGCTTACAGAACAAATACTGATGATTAGTGTGTTTGATAAAACAGTCTGAACATGCATGTTTGGGAAAAGCAGTAGAAGATGTAATTTCCAACTGGGAGGCAGCTCATTAAAAGGCACGAAATCAGCTCGAATTCTGCCAAGAGGGAGAAACAAGGCGGCAAAAAGATCCCGAGGTAGTCTGTTACTGGTATGGAATATTTGCCTTGCTTACAATTTAAGACATATTTAACAAAGAGGATGCTTTCAGTTACTCTTTGGAGACTTTAAAAAGGAATCTGCTCTTTGCTTTCTGTAATTTTTCCATGGGTTTAATTGACAAGAACTCCTGGGTTCTGCTGCAATAGCAGTGATTAAAACGGTGGATGAAGCACACCAACATCTCGGTGTTTATTTACCTACATCTAAACTTGGGATGGTCTTCCTAGTTTTTAGTGGGCGTTAATTATTTGACTGTAAAGTGCAGTGGGACCTGTGCCTGAAAGATGCCTCCTGTGCCATTTTATTGCCTTTTAAGTAAATTCTCCCAAGCCTTCCTAATGTGGCAGCCTCACTAGTTAAATACTGAAATTCACTCAAGGATGTTCAATGCAGTGAACCTGCTCTTCCCTGCTGTGTTCCGAGCTGCTGGTGTCAGGCTCGTCTCACCGAGCAGTGCTCCACAGCCTTGGCCCTGTCCCCAGCCCAAGCAGACAGCCCTTGCGTATGGGGCAGGGGGATACAGGCACCTTCTCACAGCTGGGGAGGGAGTGTGGAGCTGAGTAACCTTTTGTGACTACCCAGGGACCTGCTGTGTGGAGATGGTTTTTACCCAATCTTGCTCCTTGTGAGCCTGATTCAACACCTATTAAAGCAATCATAACTTTTGCATTGACTGTTATCAGGAGGCGAAGCAGGCTTGGGCTGTTTGGGTTTGCTAACAGGTTTTCAGAGCTTCCCCAGCAGTGTTGGACTATCGAGAGCTATACCTGTGTAGGGATCTTCAGGTCGTCATCATGGGATGACACAGAAGAGAGGAGTTTTGATTAAGTTACGCTTTGAAATGTCACTGAGATAAGAGGAAGTATCTGCAATCTTGAATTAAAGATTTTCAAGGCTCACTGCAAGCAGATCATACATATTTATGGTCCTAATATATAGATACACATAACTGTTCC
Organism: Anseranas semipalmata; assembly: GCA_013399115.1. Taxonomy (NCBI): domain Eukaryota; kingdom Metazoa; phylum Chordata; class Aves; order Anseriformes; family Anseranatidae; genus Anseranas; species Anseranas semipalmata. The sequence goes on from VXAA01002051.1 coordinate 574,064, forward strand.
CTTAGCAGCATTAAATTTTATAGCTGTTGTTTTACCTGCCATTCAAAGTAGTCTGAAATTATTGTTAGGAGTTTAAGGGCAGCTTCTCTCAGAGAAAACAAACAAACAAACAAAGAGCAACACAGAAAATGTAGTGCAGAAAACCAGAAACAATTAGGATAAGTCTTAAGAAAGATTCATTCAGTGTAATTGCCTTGTCAGAAAGAGGAAGAGAAAGTCATGTTCATGTTGTTTTCTCTTCCCTTAAATCAAGAAATGGAATTAAGTGAAAAGCAGTCATGGCTCTAATTTGGCCATAATCTTATGGCTGAGCCAAACAGTGAAGCTGTAATCTCCACCTTGTATACAGTCATGGCACAGCACAGTGAGTGCTGGAGGCAGCTCCAAGGAGCCCTTCATTACGACTCTAGAAAGAAACAGAAGGGAAGGTTGATATGATTTCCATAAATATTTTCTCTTAAAATCAAACCTACTGTTGTTCTGAAACCTACCTACCAGAAACTGGCACTTTTACAGTCCTTACAATGAACTTTTTTTCTTTTTAATACCTCTAGATAGTCACTATATGGCACATTTTTCACAGTGCTAGTGAGGTACCTAAATCAATTCTTTCTTTTTCCTCCCTTTCTCCAAAGAAAATATCTTCATTTTCTATTTTGTTCACTTGTCCCTTTCTTTCTTCTCCAATTTGTATACGGAATATTTTACATGGGAGCATTGTATTCTATAATGCATCAGAAAATATGTACAAAGATTTATAGTAAATAGTTTATGGCAGTTTTGTTTGCCATTTGTCTAAATTCATTCAGTAGTTAACATTAAGATAAAGTTGATATCAAATAGAAGGAAAAAGAAAATGCACAGAGACCACAGAAGTAGCGCTCTGCCTTTCCTGGGGCCGAGCCTCCCAGTGTAACTCACATCATATAGCCCACCAAACTGAACAGGCCATTAGTTTGCAAGGGTGCACACCACCACCAGCATCACAGCCTCGCATGACATGTAACAAATTTTAGGCCTTTTGGGGAATTTGGAGGCTACTGAGAGAAAAGAATTTCTGAATGAGGAGAAGGAGCACACACAGACAGCCAATGGCTCTGGAAGTGAGGTGCACCTAGCAAGTGTGATGTGGACTGAGGGATTCAGTTTTGATGCTCCAACTCGTATGTAGCCAGAAAGCTGTGCAATCCACGTGGCCTCACTGCAGCAGCAGGAGGACCTGTCTTCAAAGGAAATAAGCCTGATGGAGTCATTCAGGAGGGCAACGTGGTAGCAACTAATGGAAAAGAAGAAGAAACGAATAAGCATTGGTCTAGCCCAAAATCATGCCTGAAGACAAGCTTAATCAAGACAACAAAGACATGACTAGAAAAATGTCCTTAGTTCCCTACATGTCAGCTCTTGATGACTGGGTAATAAATAAGGTTTGGGATTTCTCAGGTAGCTCAGACTGTTTAGCTTAATAGTGATAATTAGATCATACGATGTAAATACCTACAGGGGAACAGAAACCTGATAAGTTAGGGCTCTTCCATGTACCAAGCAAAAAGTCCAATTGACTCGCTGAAGCTATAAACTCAAGCTAAAAATAACATGCAAAATCCAGAATGTGAGGCTAGATAACCATTACCAAGCTGTACTAACATTGGATTTCCCATTTCTGGCAATCCATTAGAAAGCTGTATCGATGGTTGTGGTGGATTTCCTACTTCTGGCAATCTTAAAATTGAAAAGAAAAAAAAAGTTGTTTTTTCTTTTTTTTTTGAAAGAGTTTTCCTCCAGAAGACATGGTTCTAACAAGATTTTTGGGAAGGTGGCTTGCGTTATAGAGATGCTTGCCCTACATCATCACAACTCCATGTGGTTTATAATCTGCAAATCCCTCCTCTGTGCAAGCTCATCCATTCAAGGTGCTTAGTAGGGTCTATCACAGGCTAAAGGGGTAAATTTCTGTGGGAACTGCTTGTCAAAATATTGGCAGCCCCTCTCTAAGGCATCCTTATTAAATAAAGCTCCCTTTGAAATCACAAATATGTGTGAGAAAGATCCAGAGCTATGTAGACCATCACTGGTAAAATTACAATGCTCTAGAGAGTTTTCACAAGCATATATAAACAGAAAGAAACTGAAATAATTCAAAGGCAAGGGGGAAGTTCTGCAGTCAAAATTAACTGCCACATCCATGGAATCTATGGACATAAATCTGAGGGCAGTTTACACTAATCAAGAATTGCTTCCAAATTTCCATCTGTCACAAATAGCTAAAGGTTGTTCTTACGTTGTCTCTTGCCTCCTCCCCAAAATACACACAGTTTGCAGTCAGGCTTCTTTACACATGCATGTGCCACCAAGTAGTAAGGAGCTCAATTCATTTTCCTCTGGAAAGGCAGGTTCTTCTCAGATATGCCTAATGGGGGCTGGGCTAAACAGGCCATAATGGGGTATCAGGAGAACTGATGAAATTGGGTAAACGGTGAAGGGAAGGCCTAAAAGCTAGGTAACTGGTGTTTTAGGAAAAGGAGAAAAGTTTCAGCAGAGACTGGCCAGTGGCTTAATCCAGTCCCAGTGCAGATGCCTGCATCTCCAGCCTCCTGCAGTGAGTGATGGGGATGATGCAGTCACGCAGTCGGATGGACTGCCCAGTCGTGCAAAGTGTGAACATGTCTGGGATGCGCCTTAGTTTGCAAAACATTGTGGCAGAGAGCAAATAAAGAGGAGAAGCTGTCTGCCCTTATTCCCTCTTCCCATCCAGTGTATGTACGAGCACATCGCTACAGAGGCAAGAGCCCAGGGGGCTGGGCAATTGTGCATGACCATCACTGGCATATGAAGTAGCAAATATGCATGTCCACGTATAAGAACAGACTACCCTGTAGGGCTATAAAGACATGGAGTGCAGTCTTTTGGGTATTTCTACACCTTATTTTTGCAGCTTTTCAGAAGAGCACCAGAGTTTGGCCTCTTCTCTTATGTATAGTCCTCTTCTTAATATGCATTCGGTGAAAAGCAAACCACTCTTGTTTTTGGGGGAAAGGGATTTCACATCTGAATTTTAGGGATACTGATTTGCAGGTTCAGATTGAAGTCACTTTCCATGAGATTTGCTTCCAGTCTTGAGGCATTATTGATTGTGCCGCAAGGTTGAAAATCAAATTAAATGCATTGATTTGTTCCTAAGAAAATCTTGTACAAAAGAAGCTGCTTCTATAAGTGAGTCTCCTAAAATTAAAAAACAAAACAAAACAAACTCCCATTGCTTAATAAAAACTCTTCATATCTGATGGAGTCTTTGTCCCTTTATGGAAAATTATTTTTAGCTTTGATTGTGAAGAATACTAGTGGAACGGCTCTTGTGTGAGTCACAGTAGATAAGCAGCAATACTAAAATCATAGCTGGGATTTTGCTAGGTTGCTGAGATGGTAGTGAAGGTGGTTTTGTATCACCTAGGAAGATAAAAAATATGCACTTTTAAAAAAATCAGACGAAAATGTGATAGCAGTCAAATTCTGAAAAAGAACATCTCTACCCATTATATTAAACTGATGCTCATTTTCTACCCTCGTACAGTTTGATATATTTTGGGATATTTCCTTACCAATCTTTTTTTTTCCTCTCCTAGGAATATAACAAACCAGAAAGCTTACAGTATTACACATCAGCATCCAAAAGATCAGGGAATAAGACACTTCTACCAGCTCCATTTGCAAAACTCTTATTAATCAAAATCAAGCACTGTGGTTACTTTTAAGCAGCCATGGCTGCTGAACCCTGGAGCTTTAACTTGTCATTTAAACAGTGGGGTTACTGCTTGTGCAAGCAGTCATGTCTGAGCTCTCCATAATTTGGGAAAACAAAAATGTGAAGTCAAACTCCCTTATTCTGTCTCAATTAGAAAGGCTGTGATTTCCAGTGTGAGATCCTGCTGAGCAATACCATCGTGGTATTTGCTTTTCATTCAGCACAATTAGTAGATGATTTGCAGCAATAGACGGAGGTGAGGGAGCTGAAGCGTTCCTCCCTGCTCCTTGCCCAAAACCCAGGCACCAACCCTGCCTCTGGGCCCTGAGCCCTGGGCGTGCTGGCGCTGGGGTCAGAGCAGTACTTGCCCAGGGAGATGGGAACACCCGCAAAGCGCTGGCTGGCAGGAGCTCTGGTGGGGAGGGGATCGGCTGGAGGCTGTCCCCACAGGGGACAGGGGACAGAGGCTTGTTTGGAGGAGGTCTCGGTAGGGAAGCATGGCTTTGGGAACTGGACTTCCGTACGTGTGAAGAGAAAGAAAAGTTAATCAATGAATGTGTGTGTGGTAGCTGGAGAGGGGAGGGTAAAAGTAAGCACAGAGGAACGGGCAGATGAGCTGAGATGCCGCAGCCGTGACATGAAAATAGGGTGAGAAACATGAGCATGGTTTGCGCATACAATCAGCACGAGCACTTGGCCTTTATCCCCCTCCTGTCACAGCTCCTTTGGGCTCTATCCTCTGCTGGGGTAATGCAGCACACCCAGGCAGGAGTCAATTAAACTTCCTTCTGTACGCCAGCGGGGATTCTCTTTTTCTCTTTAGAAAGCTTGCTCCCTGGGGCATAAATTGCGCTTTAATCTACAATAGAGCAGCACTATAGGGGCTCTGCTCTTGACTGGAGTATCTGGGAATTACTGCAATGTAAACAATAATTTCATAATATTAATGTAATCATGTTGTTAGATTGCAGAGTCACACATTACTGTTAATGTTCTTGGAGTCAGGTTGCTCATGCACAGTCTTGCAGAAGGTTTAATTGGGAGGACTAGGTAGCTATGGAGGGGTCACTGTGACCATTTCCTGTGAGGATAATATGGGTTGCATTGTCTGCAACCCAACAGATCTATGTAGAGGATTCTGCACTAAAATTGGATATTATGCAAGGCTCTTCAGAGATTTTCCCTGCTTTGCTTTTTAAATATGGACACAAGGGAAGGAAAACTGTATCTGAAAAATTTCAGTGTCTTCACTTGTAGGAGTATTTTTTCTTTCATTTTGCTGTAGCTGCACAGTATTTTCCTCCTTCGTAAAGCAGTTTTAAGATACACAGATGGAAAAGGGCACGAAGTGTGTATTTGCATTAAGTGTTCCTGGTCACTGTGGAGAGCTTATGATCTGGATGAATCTCCCAGGTGAGACCCTGGCCTCACAGCAGTCGGTAATAACTCTCCACTGACTTTGGAGGGTTGAGATTCTGCTTTCGGGGCCTTATGGACAGTGTCAGCTTGGCAGTCTGCACCTGCGCTTGCACTGTGGGATGGAAATCTTGATGCTGGGTCCTGTGCTCTGTCTATTCCAGTGGAGATTGCATTTGGGGTTTCTTTGGTGATTTCTCAGCTAGATAATAAAGACGCAAAACAAAGATGTGTGGAAGAGTGCAGTGAAAACAATCTGATGGTGTGATATTGTTGGTGTGTCCTCTTTTCCAGAGATGCTATATCTATACAACCCACATTAAGCAAAAATCTAGGCAAACCTTAGCTTGACTTTTGGCCTTACCCGTGAAGATCTCAAGTCTCAGTTTTGTTTAACATAGACCTGCTTCTAAAAACTGTGGACTCTTCCCATAAGCTCATCTGGTGGCTTGTCTCAGATGTCCAGGAAACGAGCTTCCCCACTACTGTCATATTGATATGTCAAGAAGGAGGTTTTGTAAGATATTGAGAGTGAAACCCATGCATGACTTTGTTAATTAAAAAAACAGATCTTGCACTGTGTCTGGAAAAAAAAAAAAAAAAGCAAGAAGCTAGCATAGGTCATCCTCATGCCAAGAGATACTGGAGGGCTATGGACTCCAGAAGGCATCTAAGCTATCATAGTATAAAACTGGTGGATTTCAGGATTGTGTACATTCAGCTTTTGACCTTTTGTTTGCATATTATGATGACTTTCTGTTGTTGCCTATCACAGTGATGCAGATATTCCTGAATGTGAGTAACAAACTAGAAATTTGCACTGAACTGCAAGGGCTGCAGCAGTAATTAGTAAGATTCTATTTCCACACTTTGCCTGTTTCACATTAAAGTCATCTTCCATTAAAGTCATTTCTGTGGCAGTAGGTTAATTACTTTTTTTTCTTTTTCTAATGAGTTAGTTCAACCAGCTAGGTAAATTATATGCACGTTCCAAATTCTGCTTATTTACAGCACTGACATGGACAACTCCATAAATGTCTAGCTTAATTTTGCAGTGAATTATGGATTGTGGAGGCCACCCCAAGTTGTCCTTTATTAGCCTCGGCTCAAAAGCTGTGACAATGATTGCTGAAAGGCTGTAAAGCTTGAACAAGGTGTCATAAAAACACAACAGTAGCAATAAGAAATATAAGTATTTATCGACAGCTGGAGACCAGCTAGTCTGTGCAAGCATTGTACTGTGTTATATACATCTGTAATATTTCTCTATATATGTCTCAATTTGGCAGCAGAAAACTTAAGACTGCAGAAAACTTCACTCTAACCCTCAGCAGGTCACTCTTCCCCAAAACTGCAGCATTAGTTTATAATGCTAATAGTAAATAACTTATTGAAGAAAATAGGTATTAACAGTAGAAATACGTTTCAGTGGAGGCCAGGTAACAATCCACAGCAATGCTCACACTCTTTGCAAAGAACCTGCCTGTTTATTGTGTTAAAAATACGTGAATGCCTCATTTCTTATGCTCTTTCCCTAGGTATCTGCTATTGCCCAGAGCTGGAGACAGGATATTAAGCTAGACAGACCTCTGGTTTGACTCACGTATGCTTACACATGAACACCAAGGATACAAAAATCATTCCTCTCTGCTTCCAGTTTGTGTATCACTTTCTCCCTCCCCACCCCGTTTACCATCTTCTCACATGGACTACTCACTCCCCTACAAGTATACATACATGCCTTTGACAGAGTTACCTGCTATTAGAAAGCTGTTTTTCACCAGGTCTTCCCAACCAGGAAGGGGGCAACTAGACCAGGAGCTTATGGTCAACCAAAAACAGTAATGGGAAACACAAACGAGGCCAAAGTCAGTAAGCAGGATGCTGAGGACCTTGATGAGACTCAAGGCAGATGAAAAGTCAGGCACGGTAATCCAGAGAGTCTGTGCATGCTACATTCCTATCCCACAAGCAAAGGGGACCCAGCTCCTCACTTATTTTGGGCTTCCCTCAGCCACTGAGCCAGAGGAGTGTTTCTCCCCAGAGCATGTAGCTTAAATCTCAGAGAGATATTCAAATGGGAATTTTGGCAACACCCATCCAACAGCCCCTGGTGAAAGCAGAAGTGCCTTCTGCACAGAGGAGGCAACTCTGCTGTTCTCGGTCCCAGCAAGAAGAGCAGAAGAGAAGAAGAGTTTTCCAGATAACAAAGCTGAGGAGTGCCCAGACCACAGGCACCAGGGCATGGACAGTGTCTAGTCACGTCTGCTTTGATGAGCCAAAGTGAATGAAAGCTATCCTCTCACACTGAGGAGAAAAATTGCAGTATATATGCTTTGCCCACTCATCAGTTGAAAAGGGCTATGTGAGCTGAATGGCTAGGAAGAGCAAGAAAAAAAAATGGTATTATTTGTGCTTTTGAAAAAAAGCCAGCTTCTATTCACTCCCTTCTTGTGTGTTAGGTGTAAGTGGTAGATTTATAGTTGTAAAAGCCCCTGAAATTCTGTCTCTTTTTTCCTAATGTACCAAATGTCCTACGAAAGATGAAAATGCAGTAACGTGTATCTAGCTCCAAACCTGCTCTCATGCTGCAAGCAAGCACTACTCTGCAAGAGCTAGAATGGTGCCTCCGCACACACAGACAAAAATCTGCAGCATTAGAGACCAAACACCTCAATTTTGCTGGGCCTCTGAGTCATAATCCTTAATGAGGTACAAGCTGTGTAGCTACAGCTCCCTGAGCTGACATTAAGGAAAATAAACATTGCTCTGCGAGAAGCAGAGCTGAAGACGCCTAATTTTCTATGGGCTTGCATCCTACAGCCCTGCTCTCTCCTCTTCACACAATATCCCCTGCTTCCTCCCATATGTCCCCTGCAGTTCACCCTCTCCCTCTTATCTCTCCAGCCCCCTTCACATCTCCTGATCTCTGCAACCCCTGAACATGCACATCCTACCTCCAGCCTCCTCCCATCTGCCCAAGGACACCTAAGTTAAAGGCTGCTTCTCCTGAGGCCACTCCGAAGCCACAGATGTGCTGGTGGCTTGGGCAGGACACGTCTGACAGCTGACTGCTCCTTGGGCCGAACAAAACCTGCAGCTGCGGGTGCAAACTGCAAAGGGGGGCACATATGGGAACTTCGGTGTCTCTGTGTTTTCAAGTCATTTCTCAAATTTGGATTAAAAGGGGCAGTTCTGAGGGAGGAAGTGACAGACAACGCGATCTCATGAGCTTTGAAGTCTCAGGAGACCTGTCCAGAAAGCACAAGAGGTTTTGCAGTTGTGGTCACGCAACTGGGTGACGGCAAGGCCCAGGCCTGTGTGGTATTATCTATCCAACCTCTCTGGCTTTCTTTTGCCTGCCTTCTTTAAAGCTGAATGTAGGGGCCCACTCCTCGGAGCTCGGTGAGGTAAAAGCTGGGCTAACACCAGTGTATCCCTGCCCTGCTGCAAGTCCCCTGGCTGTGAGGGCTAATAGGCCTGGCTGGGAGACTGAGTTTAGGACCTCGGGCACCTTGCTGCCGCTCAGAGCATGAGCAAACTCAGCTCACCTCAGTCTGCAAAAAGCCTGTGTGGACACACTCACGTGAGAGCTGGATTTGCAGAGCAGCTGCAGTCACTGCTGAAAACAGCGGTGATTGTCCTCAGCCAGGTGAAAAAAAAATCAACCAATGGACTAACAAAAGAAGCACAACACAAAAAGCCCAGGAATTTCTGAAAACATCGTCTGGGAAGTGGTGAGGAAACCAAATGCACACAGCCTGTCCATCAGCAAGCGAAAGTTGCTCCTCTGTGGAGGTTTGTAAGAGAAATAAGTCTGATCTGAATAAAGTATGAATGGAAATGCATGCGTAAAGCATCAGAAAGAACAGCATCACCAGGGTTAACGAAGCAGCCTCTGCCAGTACCCAAGGACCAACCGACAGCAATAATATGCTAATGAAGATGTTGTTTATGCCAAGACCAGAAGGCCTGTGCTTAGATAAACCCACAGCTCCGATGATTCGTCAACAGAAGATCCCACTGGAGGAAAGCAACAAAATTACAGCGCGCTGCGTGTGCCATTCCTCTTGGTGGCACCTCTAAGACTCCCCAAATGTGGAAATGCAGACAAAGCACGGCAGATTTTGCTAAAATTTATGGAGGATGAAGTAAGCAAAATTATGTCTTTTCCAACCTAGATGATTCATTCTATGAGGCCATGGGGCCATACAATAACTGTTGGCCTCTAATCGTCCAAAACCAATTTGCCATTACCAGTGAGGAGGAACTTATGGCCTGTGTCTCTTGTTCTCAGCATAACACATGAGCAATCCTTGGCCAGACCACTTGAGCACATGCATCTCACTGCGCATGGCTGGAACATGGTATGAGTGTCAGTGGGTGAAATCAGTCGTGTCTAAGTATAAAGATCTTTGCATTTCACTAAAATTTCACTTTGAGCTCTGCTGCACTGATTTCCTGCACCTGAAAGCATAAAGGCAAACAAATAAAAGGGTTCATAATTCTGACACTGAACAGAAACACAATCTATTGACCAGGTAACCCCCTCACTCGTAGTGATATGTTCTCCTAAATGATTACACCTACCAGCTAATTTTTGTTATTAGCACTTATGTTTTTCTGTATCTGGAGGTATCTGAACAGGTAGAAAGGGTTTAAGAGTGGAAAGGGTTTAAAAACTGACAGCTCTCCAAGTTCATCTCCTTCATCTCCACGCTCTTTTCTTACACTTCCTTCTGCTGCTTTAATGGAAGGAGTGGGCCATGTCCCACCTTCTGATTCTCCTCCCTAATTTCGACTATAGACCACTGTATCTGGGAACTGTCACAGCAATGAGGTAAATGATCCTTCTCTTCTAAGCACTTCCAATTCCTGCCTTCATCTAGTGACAACAGTGAAAAATGGAGCTGCAAGAAGCCAGATTTCCATCAAGATGACTGAAGCATCAGGCTGTGACCTGTCAAATCCCTCTGAAACCTTATTTTAATTGCTTTTCAAAACAAGCACTTCCTACAGAGTCCCTTCTTATGTTCAGTGCTCCCTCTGCCTAATGCTTAATGTAATCTCCAATATCCCACGATAGTTATATACACAAACCTAACCCTAATTCTTGGATTATGGGTCATTTTTCTCCACTTAACACATGCAGAGTCATCCTAAATTCAGTGTCTCTTCCCTATCCTTCAGGAATTTGAGATGCTCTGTTGAGGTCATTAGAGAACAACTACCATCTCGTTGGGCATCTTACAGTCTGGTAACGTGAGGTGTGAAAGGGCTTTTACTGCAAAGTAGATAAAGCAAAGACATGGCATAGGTGGAGGGGGATGAAGGCATTTAGCAGGGGTCAGGCTGATTGAGAACAAGTGGGAGATCTCCCCTCCTAGGACCCACTGTGCTATGCCCAGCTGCTCACAAGAGTGACCCGCAACTCCCTGGGCTCTTAACTGCTCTTCCCTTCTCCACTCACGCCTTAGGGTGGTCCAAAACTAATCTCCCTTTTCCTTTTTTTGAGAAAACTGTGCTGTCTCCCCATTCCTCCCTGTCCACTTGAAGACCTCCGTGACCAGCTTTAGACCCTGCACAATCTGTGGTCCTTTTTGGAAACACTTATCTGTAAACCTAAGCAAGGTTTTTCCTTGCTGCCCAATGGAGTACAATAGTGAGGATCTGAGACGACATCTAGGCAGAAAATCTCCTATCTATGTGAATTCTTATTTGTATGCCCACTGGGGGATTTTAAGCTTTATATCTATGCTGCAACTTCTTGTAAATAAAAACAGTAGGAGCCGGAAAAAGCCTCCCCATTTGATCCCAGCTTTTTCACAAACTTGTGTTGTGACTGCGTGTAACTGGAGCCATCAGTGCTCCCCTATACCTACTGGTAAGAAGGGACAAATAACACATGTGATATTTGGTTTGCAACCAGCATGAGCTTAGAGAAATGTGAGCACTCTGGTTAACAAAAAGGTTGGCTAGATGCAAACTTACGGATCACGTTAGTCAACAATAAGAATTGTTTTATGACATTACTTGACAGTTGCTTTATAGTGACAAGTTCTGGCTTTGAAAATTGCTGTCTCTATTCACTAAAGTGGAGTATTTCTATCACCACAATGATAGGCTTTCCAGAAAGAATGGCAACTTTCACATTTCATCTTAAATATTTATGTATCTATGATAGGACATCACTTAGACTCATAGAATCACAGGATATCCCGAGTGGGAAGGGACCCACAAGGATCATCGAGTCCAACTCCTAGGTCCCTAAAGGGCAACCCAAAATCAGACCACTTCAGTAGAAAATGTTGATACATATTATTAATTAAGGGTACAGCCAGGGCTGGGCTTGGCCAAGGCATTAAAGCTAACACCTCCACAAGCTGAAGGCAGTTCTACCTACTTTTATCTGAACATGTATAAATTATGGAATAGTTCTGTTGTATGATAATGTTACTGAGTTTTCATAATCCACATTAACTCTGCAGATCACAGAGCCATCTGTGGTAGCTATAGTACTTCCAGCTAAACAGAGATCTTTTCCCTCCCATATTATTCATGGTATAGGGAAGGAAAAAAAAAAAACAGCTTTGTACTTCAATAATTTTCAGAAGATGAGAACTCCTCTGAGCCATGAAAGACAGAATTGTCTTTTTAGCACTCACATTTCTGGAATAATAGGATGGACATACTTATTACAACTGTTTTACACCATGTGTTAGCAAACCCACACAAGAGGAAGTTGCTTATTCAAAATATCGGAGACATGATGTAGGCTTGCTAATATAAAGAGAGGCATGACTTCTATGTGTGAGGGGTTGTTTTTTTGTTTTGTTTTTATTTTTTATTTTTTTAGATGCCAAGTAACATTTGGATGCTACATAGGAGAGGTCTGGACAGAGTGTTTTCTGCGGCTGAGTTGATAGCACTGCTATTGTGGAAATCACAGTTCATCTGCAGAAAATCTATACAGCAGAAGGTCCGTGACTTAGAACAGCCAGAACATGTACGTGCTCTGCCTCATTTCTCTGCATGTGCTACAAAGAGCAACAAGCTATTCTACAAAACTTTCCAACACAAATGAGATTTCTCTCATTGGACACTCATACTGGTGTTTCTCAATATTTTTTAAAAAGCTTCTTCACCCTTTGTGAAGAAAAAGTACCCAAAACACCTGGGCAGGATTGCCATGAGGACTTTTATTGCCAGCAAAGCTAAAATGCACCTATTTGCCCTTCCTCCACTTCTTTTTTCCACTTACTTGAACACATTGCTTTGTGCACGTTTTATCTTAAAATAAACCCAACCCTTTCAGTTACTTTTTGTACCACCTCGACACATTTTAGTACCAACCAGTGGCCTGCGGACCAGAGGCCTGAAACCACTGATTTATACAATTTGGCCTTTTCACAGTTCGGACATTAAGACTATTAGAATGCTGTTTGGAAAGAATCTCTGCAAGCTTCTTGCACTTCTCTGAAGATAACGAGTACTTGGCTGCCCCAGCTATCATCAGCATCGCAGGAAACTTTCACTTAAACCAGCTGGATTTCATTTGTGATCAATTGAACTGACATCTCGGTCTTGTCTTACCACAGAAAAATCATTACTCTTTGTATAATTACATTCTCTGTAGAGAAGATAAATGTGTTTTCAGGTAAGAAAAATTAAGAGAGAGCCATTATATTATCTCAGAGTGTTGTCTCCATTAAAGAGAATTTTATCTACTTTTAAATGCATCAGAAATTCACTAAAGCCTATAAAATTAGTGGGGGGTGGACGGGAGCCTAGTTTTGTTATTTAGATTCAAAAATAAAAATAACAACAACAGAGCAGAGGTAAAACATATATGGTATGCCTGCCTATTACCAAAAAAAAAAAAAAAAAAAACCACCAAAAAAAAAGAAACAGCCATTTCTTCAAGCCTACAAGTTCTGCTGAGTTGTATAATGCTGAGCATCAGAGACACCAGGCAGGAGCCGTCAGAGCCAGCAGGATCAGCTGCTCTGCTGATCAGGTGGGAGAAACTGTATGACTGCTTTCCTCCCTTCTGGAAAAGGAACAAAATCTGTGTGATCGTGTTTGCCAACATGTGAATGCAAACCATGTAACTCCACACTTGAAGTGGTCTTACAGGTTGATGATGGCCTCTATAGCATATAGCTGTTCTGACAGCTATTTACTCTCCAGAGTCATTTCAAAAGTGAAGAAAAGAAGTCAATTGGAACAATGATGTTACTTTTCTGCAAAGTTTTAAGACTCTTCCATAAAGGGTTCCTGAAGCACAATGCCCTCAAAACCTGTGGCTCTCAGAAGAAATCCTTCCAGCCTTACAAAATCACTTCTATGGGAGAGGGGAAGGAAAGAAAGACAGCTTTAAAATATTCTTTAAAGGAAATTCTGCCAACCCTCAGCTTGGGCCCACGAGCAAAACTCTGTTTATGAGATACCCATGAAGCTTATGTGCCTAAACGTGGAGTTACCTGTGACCATAGGACTTGCCTTCCTCAGTCCCACCTTGCTTTTCCCCACCTGCTGGGCACAGCACCTCTCTCCTTTCTTTGTGCTGGTGTCACGGTGAGAACAGCCAAAATTTGCCCCAGATTGACTTGCAGTAGTCTTAGGATGGACCTCAAGGAATTCCTAGGAATTAGGAAAACATCCTGGTTCCCCCTCAGCCCGGCCCATTGCCTCCTCCCAGCTGGCCTCTGGCTGCCCTGTGAGTTCCTGTGCAGCTCCAAGGTTGCAGTTTTCCACCTGACACTTTCCCAGCACTTCATGACAATAAGCATGCTGACGAACTTCTAATTTGTTTTTGTCTGAGAAACAGTAGTTTTCTGTTCTCATTCCTGCTATTCACTCTGCTTTTTCCCTATTTGCTTTCCTCATTGTTTCTGCTGAGAACAAAAGCAAAATATTCATTTCATTTTGGTGGCAAACTGGCTATATTTATTTCCATCTTACCGTCAACACATGACAGCCCCACTTCTTCATTTTCCCGATGGCTGAAGTTTTTTTTTTATATTGTTTTTGCTGTTTTTTGCTTTGTTTTTTTTTATTACTATTTCTGTTAATATCATTCTCAAAATCCATCTCAGCTCAATTCTTGGCAATTTTTACTTTCTTGTTGCACTTTGTTAATCTCAGGACATCAGTCTTACTATAGGCTGTCTGTTTACTCTTAACGTCTGTCCTGCAGCTCTTATTCTCCTCTTGTGACCTTAGCCTTTTCTTAAATATTTTTCCCTGTGCACTTGGTTCCAAACTCCACATTGTCATTAAATCAAAGATGCAAATACTTACAGTGCCTACCCTGCAGGTAAGCTTCTATGCACACTCTGCATGTTGAAGAGTGTCTTATTCCACGCAGAGCCACGCTGAAATGAGGAGGGGTACTGGACGAGTGAGGCACTTCCTACAGTAAGAGAAATGAGGACAGGGAAGGGATGGATGTCACGTCGCCCCCCCAGCACTGTTTGGTCAGTCAGGGTGGGGTTGAGGCCTCAATACTGAAGATAGCCCCCTATCACTCTTGTGCATATAGTTAAATGGTTATCCACATACCTTGATCACATCCCTCTCCCTGTAGGCAAGGAGACTTCCTTCTTTCTGAATGGAAACACAAGATTTGCTGCAATAAACAAACCTTGAGCTAGCATGCTTGTTGAATACAAACAACAAAAAATCACTCTTTTTTTTTTTCCCACCAGACACACAAAAATCCTAATTTAGGGATGTGGAAAATGAAAAGCGGACAGATTAAGTGGCTGTTTCTGCCACGGTCACACTGTGTGGGCTTGGGCAATGAACAGGGCTGTGTCTCAACTTCTTCTAACGTTGCCGGTTTGTTGACCTGGCAATGCTCTATCCCTTTCAGCTCTGGAAATCTTTACCTGACTTCAGAAGACTGAAGCAGCACAGATAAAATGTTACTGAGTGGGAAGAAAAGTGCATGGGAAAAAAAGCATCAATTTAATGAATACAGAAGATAGCATCTAATGACCACAAATGCCATCAGACGCTGTACTTCGCATATGATCACAGGTTAGTATTCTTGCTTAATAAGAGTCATAAGCCACTGAACCGTAACAGAAGCAATCAAAGTGATCTCTTATTCTGGGGACAATCATCAGCAAATGTTTACTTGGAAATACTCTTGCAAGTTATAGCTTCTTCCTTCGAAAATGTGCTCTGTCCCTACTGTGCAGCAACTGCACAGAAAATACGTGGGCAAAAGCAGCAGTAGCAGCTGGAAGCTGCAGCGTCATCGACCCTGTGAATCATGAATTCGTGGTAGCCGCAGCGCTCTGCACAGCTCAACAACCCCAGCTAAAGCACACAGAACTACAAGAAGAGGAAAAAAAGTCTCGTTTTCTCTGTGATTGTGTTAGGAGTGAGGGGGCAAGGTCCACCTGGCAGGGATGCTTTTGGAACACACCCACCACGTTTGGCTGCTGGTACCTGCTTGGAGCAAAGGGCTAACTAACGAGTTCACGTCTGAAGGGCTGGCTGCAGGACACTGCGTCCAACTGATTCGGTAGCCATGAGAATATTGCCCTTACATTTTTGTCTTTAAACTAGTTCTTCATCAGTAAGACTACCTTCACCCTTGTGACAACTCAGTTTCTTTAAGGAAGAGACTTCATCAGAAGCTTTGAGGAATCCAGGTACACTGTGTCTACTGGATTAGCTTTATCTACAGGCACACCAATTCTCACAAAAAAAGAAAAAAACTAACAACAGATTTATGAGGCCTGGTTTCCAAGCAATGCCAACTCTTCTTCGTTATTTTATATTTGTCCATATGTCTACTAATTCTCTTTTTTATAATGCCTCTCACAAATGCCCCTCAAATAAAAATCAGATTTATGAGCGTGCAGTTCCTTGGGTCCTCCTAGGGGCCTGTTTAGAAGTGGGCATCACGTGTCCCACTCCCTCTAACCTTGAGGTTAATTTAAGCAAAGCCAATTTAAGCAGTAAGTTCTTCACCACAGCTAACAGTTTGGCAATTTCATATCAGAGCTGCTCTGGAGCTCCTGCGCGAGTGCCATCTGGTCCTGTTGATCTGTTGTTATCCGTTTTATTGGTTTGTTTTAAAAAGGCTTTTAATGTCACTTCAGTTTGAGACCTTTCCTCAGAATTGCCCAATTAAAGTTTTCAGGATGGCAATGACATTGAACTGGAATTGGAGTGAACACCAAAATGAGCAATCCATTTGGCTTTCCTGCCATCGCTTTGACTTCCTTTTACTCTTTGATCATTTATCAGCTATCGTGAGTTTCTGCCAGAGACCTTCTGTTTCTGACATGTTGGAAAATGTTCTTATTATTACTTCCATGCCGTTAGTGTGCTGCTACCAAGAACTTTCTTATTGTCTATTGCTTTCTTATGGTTTTACATTTCCTTTTCCGGAACACGTATTCTCTTCTAATTTTCTCATTTGGACATTTCCCTCTATTCTGAGAGATATCTTTTTGTCTTCTGCTTTTCTTTACTTTGCTTTTTATCTGTGACAACTTAGAGAGTCTTTTTTCACTACATAATACATTCCTACTCTGAATTTCCAATACATTTTTAAATGTGTCCATGACATCTACAAGCATTTTATTTTTTTAACTAAAGAAATTTAATTTTATTAATTAAAAAAAAAAATAGATATTTAAAGTTTATTTCTAAAAAGTTTTCTCATTTGTACATTTTTGTCCTTTTTGAAGCCCTAGAGAGAGATCTTTGTGGGTTTTTTAGTTCCTGTGGACTTGCTGAGATTGTGTGCATTGTGCTCTCTGTGCTAAAATGCCCTGTTGATATTTGCATCCGCAGCGATCCTCTGCTCACGGCTCAGGATGACACCAGGAGCTGCTTTTTCTCAGCTGTGCTCTCTGCCTTGCTGCTGTAACAAGCAGTTATTTGTGGGATCTGCAAATATAATCTCTGCCTCATACTTTCTCACAACATTCACCAGGCTGCAGGACATCACTGAGACCTCCAATTCCCCTTGTTTTCTGCCCTTTCATGCTTTCTAATTCCCCTTCCCATTTCTCAGCCAAGGTCACCAGCCCGGTCACGCTGTTCAGTGTTCCTCCCCTTCAGGCACAGTGTTGCGGACCGCAGGGACTCTCCGCTACCTGTGTGCCACAGATGACTGATTTACCTGGTTTGGCTCCAAGCTCTTTTTCAACTCAGGGTAGCACAACGTCACCTGCAATTGCCTCATCAGCTGCAGCCCAGAGCTATGCTGTCCCATGGGTCAGCTTATTTTCCAAGTTGCTGCTATGTTCATTGCATCGATACCATCGTTTAAAAATCCTCCAATTTTAATTTTTAGCCTCTACCCATTTAATTTTTGGACTTTCATCTTTTATAGAAAAGCCAGCACATATCTGTTCCTGGCTTTGATGATGAAGGTTTGGGGTTTTTATTCATGACCTCTCCTTGCTGTCTGCCTCTTTAAATTAATCAGCTTCAGTCCTATCTTCTTGTTGTTGTTGTTGTTGTTATTTTTTCCAAAATAGGGGTGTAATTGAGCACTGTATATGGTCAGGAAAGATCTTCATGTGAATTGAGAGAGCTACAGGATGTTTGCTCACCAACGTCTAAAAAAAAGCTGGAGAGCACTCTGCCAGTGCCTGGCTCCTGCAGTATGATCTGTTACCATTTTGTGCCACTATTTATTAATTACCAGCACAGGGCTGTGCAAAGTCAGTCCTGTCAAGAAGCAAAGTAAGCAGGACAGCTTTTAAAATGCTCGCGCTGAATCCTCAGAGGGGGCCCCTAATGAAAAGCAGCTAACGAAGCACAGACGTATGCCAGGTGCCTGGGCTCCCAGCGGCAGAGCCCGAGGAAACCCGTGACTGCGATGGGGACGTAGACAGCGGCTGGAGGTTTGACAGCTTCAGCCCTTGTCCTGCACGGGGCTCACGGGACCTGCTCCATCACAGACTGCAGCTGGGTCACTGCAAAATGAAAGATTGAACCTCCAAGAAACCGCGTTTAACACCAGAGACATCATCACAGCGCGCTTGCTACACTGTCGGATCTCATCGCCCCGGGGCAAAAACGTATTACTTCCCATTACGGGACAAAACCTACAGATTTTAACAAATTACTTTCACTACGGCAGCAGGAAATAGTTCTGGGCACCGTCTGTTGTGCTCAGCCCATGCACCAGCCTGCTGCAAGCCGTGCTGAACGCGTGGCCATCGCTCACCCCTCGTGTAACAGAGCAGCAGTGAGCCCCCCGACCAGAAGCCTGCTGCGATGGTGCATTATACAAAGGTATAGTGCCAGCCCCCCCAGAGGTTGCAAACCATGGAGAGTACACGCCTTTTCATGGGTCAGCTGCAGACGTATATCACGCTCTAAATTATCTAGCGCGCTAACGAGCCTTCACCAAACACAGCGTGGGATGCAAAGAGCCCTGAGAAGCTCAGCGAGCGCTCGAAGTTCTTGGACCACACGGGTGCTGCTGTGTTTTTTCAGCGCCGGAGAAGCAAAGCCAGCTCGGTGGGAGCTAACCTTGGCGTGGTTGCATTGCACCCAGGTGAAGTGCGAGCATGTCCTCCAGCCAAGGCACGCTCGATGGACATACAAAGAGGAACATGAGGAAGGTTGAGAGAGGCTCAGCAAACACGGCTGACACTCGTCCTGGCAGACCAATGGTATACTTGTGGCCATGTTCATTTTTGGCAAAAGAGACTTTGCAAAACTTTGCAAAACATGAAATGGATTTGTGGATATTTGCTGGGAACAATTCCCCATTGTGAGGAGAGGTATGGGGAAAAACACATGGAAAGACATGTTTGTATAAACCACTGAGATTAGATAAAGCCTACCGGCAAGTAAAATATCATGGCTCAAAAAATCAATTCCAAAACTCAAAAGGTACCAACAGTACAGCTTGCTATGGAGAGAAAAGAAGAGCTGACCTTGCACCTTAACGCCGTTTTTTTCCCCTCCAGCAAAGAAGCAATTCCTCTTTCAGGCTCAGGCATGTGCGTGAGCTCCACAGCTTGTAAAACTGCTGTCTTCTAAAGAGTAAAATCAGGCTGAGGAGGAAGATGGAGGAAGATGTTGCAAAACAAAGTAATTGAGCTGAGCTCTTCTCATCCCAACCGATCCCATGATGGAAATAACTCTGTAAAGTGAACACACTCCCCGGGAGGGTCCCCTCACAGCGTAGTTCTGGCTTCAGGCAGGGAGGGGCGGGATGGACCTCTCCATCAGCACAGAAGGGATATGCTCAGGGATCCCTGCTGGACCAGGAGAAGCAGCACGTTCTCCAGGCTTTGGGGCTGCCTTCTATTCAGTGGTGAAACATCAATACCAGAGAGGGACTTCCCGAGGTCCAGAGCTGCAGGGGTGTTTAATGTTAGGAAAGTATTTAACTTCCCTTCCCAAACCACCAGACCCCCAGGTGCCTTGAGCTGGCTGTCTTGGGAGGCTCCTTTGCATCTTCCTTTTTACTGACAGGATAGCTTGGCCAGTCATGAGTACAGTTAATTTGGAGTCTTCCAGTTATTATTTCTCATTAGTTTTTAATTTGAGAGAATCAGCTTATAGCCTGTTAAATGCTTTGCTCGCTGCCTTGCTGAGTCTCATCTGATTCACTGATGGGTTGTGAAGACTTATTGATTTTTCTTTGCCATTTTGTTATATTACTCTCATACAATAGTAAAGATATTAACTGTGATCAAGTGGCTAATGCAATTAGCGTGCTGGCAGAGGTAAGAGAAGGCAGGCTAGACCAAGAGAAAGCCTTTCTGGAGCCACCAAGGGGGCAGGCCGAGGCCGGTTGCAGCTATTAGCAGCTACTTCTGGGGCTCCATCAATGACGGGTGGGAGACACCATGAAGCCTGGAAGAGGACAAAACACCATGCACATCTTTAAAAGAGGAAAAGAGAGAACCCAGGGACTGGCCGCGACTGGCTTCACTATACTGAAATGAATGATGAAAGCTTGGAAAAATGTTACGGCACTTTAAAGATACAAAAATCAAGAGATTGATTTAAAAAAAACAAACAAACAAACCAACAACCAGAAATGTATAGATTTTTTTAAATCTCAGAGTTTTGTCTCATACCTGTGGTTGTGGAGGGAGGGCAAATGAAAAGTTTCTCAATACCTGGATAGGGCAGCACTGCTGACACCAAGGGACAAAGTAACGTCACATTCACAATTTGCCTGGGGAGAGGAGCGCTACTGGGCTATTTCTTCATCTCTGAGACATCAGCGTACCCATCTCCTGCTGCTTAGGGAAGTCCTTTCCCATGCAGTCCTTGCACAGAACACAGGGTTAGCCTGAAAATTATTTCCCAGTTTTAATTTTTCTGTTAAAACTGCCCCAAACTCCACGTAGCTCTTGCTCCATTCAGAACACAGACAAAGGAAAAGGCAAGGGGACATCCCATTTGGGACAAAGGAGATAAATCCGGGGCACTTAAAACAGACATACCAGCAAAGCCAGAGTGAGGGAGGAGAAGGAGGAAGAGACTTTTAGAGGGAGGCAAGTAAATAAATAAGCAAGCATGCTGCAATTATTAAACTATTTGACCAAATAATATTATTTTTCCCAGACTAATTAGCATTCTGTTCACCTCAAGTAGCAGTAAGAAAAAAAAAAACAACTCTGACGTCCTCTCCACTTCAAGCTCAGTTTGGCTACTTATATCATCGTACTTTCAAGAGTGCACCAATTACAGCAGTTCTGCCGCAGCCTTCGTATTCCAGAGAAGCCCTGAAGAGGAGAAGCCGGCCAAAAGGAAGCGTGACAAATCCTGCATCTTCTGCTCTGTTCAGCCTTATTAGTGGTGGCCATGTTTCATATCAGTATTTTTCACAGATAAAGGATGCTTGGTCCAAAGCCTGCAATGCGAAGGGGAAGAAAACCTGTCCACTTCTGTTTGGCTCACACCCTGTCCTCCAGCTCTTGCTCCCCATAGCTAAACCTACCTGAAGGCTGCCAAGCACAGCCCATGGTAAGCAACGCCAAAGGGGCTGCTCTAGAAATCTTGCTTCCCTGCTTCCTTTTCCGTTTCCTTGCACATTCCCCGCCTTTACAGAGGCTGGGGCTCAGAGCAGATGCTCTGCCACCATGCGTGGCCAGCCGCTGCGCGCCAGCTGTTGAAGCTCTGTCACTCGGATAAAACTGAAGGGAGCGCTGAGAAAGGTGGAAATTTCTTTCTGATCCACACCCCAAGTCTATGCATGATGGAAAGTGTCCTGAGAACGTAACTGAAAGCAACGCAGGGCTTTATGAACGAAAGCACAGTGTGCAGCTTTATTTTAGGAGCATCTTTATTCCTCTGAGAAAAAGCAGCAGATACTGATGAGGGGCAGGAACGGTTTCCAGGAAGAAATGTGATTTTTGCTTTTCCTGACTACTGCATGTTTAGAACAGTGAATTTCATCATACAAAAGCGTGTTGGCTGTACGTGGCAAGGTTTTGCTAGCAGGGGGGTTGGCTGTTAGCTGAGGATAATGCACCACAAAGGGCTACAAGTTTTGCTGTAGGACCATATAATTTAGGGTGCATTCACTCTTTTTGTTTAGGTGTATTTTCTCAAGGGCAGGAAGTGTGCACATGAACACCCACAGCTTGTGAAAATCTGTTGCTTATCAACACCATGCCATGCATTGGAGGATAAATAAGATTGTAGGAACAGTATCTTGACTATGAGGACGAGCACTGTCTCTCTCCTTACAGTGACCAGAGCACCCCCAAAACCTGACGGTGAGCATCTCCACCAGGAGGCAGCTCTCCCAGGGAATGCCTAGTAGAATGAAAACCTGTGAAGATAACCATGAAGTATGCAGAAGCAGTTCTCCCGATGTAACATTTGGCAACAGATTTTCAGCATTTCAGCTCACTTTCAGCCCAGAGAATCATGTATTTCTTTCACCAAGTAATTGTTGATTTGATAGAGCTTCTTATGCTCACTTCATTCAGCATTTTGTGTGCTATTCGTTTTAGAAAGACATTCTTCTGTTCTTGGCAGATGGAGAATCCTGTAGCTGAATACTCCTGGATATTATCCCAGGACTTTTTTTCTCCCTTTCTCATTCCCCTTCTCTCCTACATCTCTCCCAGACTGAAGCAGGCTTTGCACAGATTTGGAGGATTTTTAATTTCACAGTGTGTTTGAAAAATAAGAGTGACTCAGGGGATACAAAACATATGAAATAAAGCAATGTATTCAGCCATAAAAATGTGAAAGCCAATGCTTTCTTATGGAGCATCTACATTAATTTGGTTCAACAAGTTACCAGCGGTTTCTGTATTCCTACAGATGCATTCCTATCATAACTCCCAAAACAGGGCAAACGTAAATGAATGAATTTTCAATTCTTTCCTCTTCTGCTTTTCCTGAGATGTCCTGTTATCACCCCATCTCTCACCTTCACCCCTCTAATGGCTAACAAGACGACCCCTGGGCTCAGAGTTAAGCCTGATTTGCCAGGCTTCAGTTTCTAGTTTGGTGTTAACTCATATAAGAGTAGAACACACTGCAGATGTGTGGGGTAGTGAGTTAAAGACAACAGCTGGAGTTTTATTTTTGCTGCAGTGACAATGGCTCTAACTTCTTCCTTTTGCATTAGGAGCCAGCTTCTCATCTCTTGTAAAGGTACCTATCTCTAACAGACTCAGTGGAAATAGCCTGAATTATCCCAACTTAGCAGCTAGTCCTGCATCTATGGATCAGAGAAATAGCATTTTCTTCAGCCACACACACACCTTGTTTCTATAAATTTCCTTCTGGCGAACATTTCCTCCGTTCACATTTTTAGAGCGACTGAGCATATATATTATTGAATATACCTGTACCCACCTCAGATTTCCTAAGTCCATTTCCTCAGACATTCCTTCTGAATGTCTGTATTTCATGCACATTTGAAAATTAAAAAAAAAAAAATAGTGAGAAACTATTTTCCCATCACCTCTACATACCTCACTTAATGCCCTTCTTACTCGGTTCATTGATGTGAATATTCCCTTCAAATTTCCTAAAAAGTTATTATGGACAAATAATTTTTTCTCCACTTAACTGACTCTGAAACTAACAGCTTTTGCTTTCACCTTTTCTTACAGAGAAAAGCCGTGACAAATCAACCCATCTAGAAAAAAATAAAACCAAGTAAGTGGGGAGGAGGGAGAGGATGTCCCGGAAGGAAAAGGATCCAAGAAAATACTTTTTATTTGAACGCATGAGATTTTTAGCAGTGTTACAGCTGTTTGGGAGCTCTAACTGGAGTGCCACCACTGAGGGACTGCACCATGCCATGCTTGTTTGCCCTTCCAATGAACGCAAGCAGATATGTCCATCATCTGTACCGGGTATCTTTCATGGCCAATCTTTCATCCAAGCAGCCTGACTATCCAGTCAGTGCCCATGCAGTGCCTCAGTCTCTTCTCCATGCCCTGAATGTCATCTATTTCTCCAGCCCCCCGAGGAGAAGTCCCACAGACTGGCCACAGGCATCAAACTGAATCCCAGAAGCTTACCAGATGTTACTTTAGTGATGATCAATTACTTGCCCCTTGTAGTGGTTGACCAGATCTGACTGCAGGCTGAGTTTTGACCATCTGGCTTGCATGATATGATCATAATGTTGTCCTTAGCTATTAAAATCATACTGTGTAGATATTGAAAACAATCCTATCAGCTTACACAATACACTCTGCAGGTGTTCTGTGATACCACCAGCAACCTTCTCCTCCTATATTCCATACTCCAAAAAATCCTAAAAATAAAAGGTTTGTAAAGTGAAATGAGTGCTGTAACATCCTCTTGCAAGTAGGTGCTCCCACACATCTGTGCAGTTTCTCCCTTCAGAAACATGCTTTCTCTGAAAGGAGGTTCCCTGTTGCCCCACAAACCAAGGATAGCCAAGACCCCAGCCTGTGCTTTTGTTCTTTTCCTTGTTCCCTGGTTCTCCCCAGCAGGCTGGCTTCCTTTCTTTTACCTATGTCTGGTCTGTTATGAACTTGTTATCACAAAAACACAGAATGAACAACAAAGAAAAGCTATTGCATATCACTGGGCCCTCTGTCCTCTGGAGTTGCACCAGGGGTAGAAGTAAGGACAGAAGGAAAAGAAAGAAAAGGCGGTGATTCAGAAGTTATCAATGACTGTCACCTGAGGGAGCATGGGGACATACAGAGAGGTGTCTTGCTCTTCAGAAGCATACTTCTTATGCACACTGCAGTATGAGCATGGCCTTAGCCTGGAGAAGAGAAGGCTCCGGGGAGACCTCATTGCAGCCTTCCAGTACCTAAAAGGGGCTTATATAACAGATGGAGAGTGATTTTTTTTACTCAGGCAGATAATGATAGGACAAGGGGGAATGGTTTTAAACTAAAAGAGGATAGACTTAGATTAGTTATAAGGAAGAAATTCTTCACTGTGAGGGTGGTGAGGCACTGGCACAGGCTGCCCAGAGAAGCTGTGGGTGCCCCATCCCTGGAGGTGTTCAAGGCCAGGCTGGATGGGGCCCTGGGCAACCTGGTCTGGTGGGAGGTGTCCCTGCCCATGGCAGGGGGTTGGAACCAGATGGTCTTTAAGGTCCCTTCCAACCCAAACCAGTCTGTGATTCTAAATGCCTACAAAAGCTGGGTAGAGGGGGCCTGGAAGGCGGACACTACCAGGGCAAGCACAATTACTAGGCATTGTGAGGAGAAAAAAAAATACCCGCATGTTTTCCTCTCTATTTTCAAATGTCTCATTCAGTAGCCTAAAATTTAAAAAGGAGTGTGTGCTATGCCTTAAGGCCATTGGACAGCAGCGTGTTCCAAACTCACTGCCTCTGGGCATTAAGAGTCAAGGACAACTTCAATTGTTTCTGACTTATCGGCCACAAGAGTCATAGTAAGGAAGAGTTGTGGAGTCACAGGAAACATACAGGTGGCATACACTTATTATAACAAGATATTATTGACCAGGGAAGCATATTCAGGAAGCCAGCCAAAACCCGGCAGTCAGAGATGTTGTGAATAAAAGGGGTGCATTATCCAGCTCAGCCGTGGCTTGCTGGCTCTGAACAGAAAGAATAATTCATTCATTTATAGAAAGCCAGTGCGGGTCCAAGACTGGGGAAAGGATGTGTAGAAAATAACTTGTGGCTATTTTAAACTTAATGGCTGGTTCCCCAGTTGCTGAGCAGCACACTGATGAGAATGACCTTACGCCTGCTGCCTTCTGCTCACCGAGAAGCACAGCAGGGGAACCTCCGAGACCAAGTAATTGTTTCCTTGAGCTCAGTGTTTCATGTCAAAAAGTAGCAACTGTAAAATCATTAGGTGACCCTCGTGTTTATTCCTGCCTTTTAAATTTCTCCAAGCATCTTCATCTGGTATCAGCCTACATTTGAAAGATCAGCTGTCCAAACGAGCCACATACACACACTTGATTTGATCCGTTCACATTTTACAGCACATGTGAAAGCTAGTGTATATGATTCATAATTGTTTTGCACATTGCATAGAACTTTTACATGCTTTGCATTATTTTAACAGCACCTGATTAATAGTTACGCCTGTCTGGACAAAAGGTAACTTGTTCAATATTAAAATCATCTAAATAATACTTTTGAGTAAGCATACTGACCCACTCTCTGCTTTGTAGTGAGAACATTAGCTTTTTCCACAGAACAATGCTCTTTATGAAAATAATAATGTTTTCTGTAAAATGCTTAGAGTTACACGTTTCATTTCATAGAAATGTGCCCATATGGAAGATAAATGCATTAAAATGAATACAACAGTTAATACAGCAAGAATTGGGAAACATCTAGAGACGTGCACATAGGCACCATCACAGTTTTTTAGGAAATATGAGAGGCAGCTACAGAAGTGACTTTAAAACTTACAGAACTTTATAGAGGATGCAGCTTTTGCACATCTCCTTACCCAGCCTAAAGGAGCAAGGATGTTGTAAGCAATCAGCATGTGTCATAAGGTGTTTCTGGTGTTAGGGAACTTTGTTTTGTATGGCAGATATTGTTTTATTTAATTTAGTTAGCTCCTCTCCTAAAAAGAAATCATTTTGTACATTGAAATACTTCAACAGTATTAAACAGTATTAAAATACTTCAACAGTATTAAAATATAGACCGGCAAATATACCTCCGGGGGGAAGCAGGGGGGGACGAGAGAAGATGGATGAGGTAAATACCGCCGGTTTAGCTCAGTAAAGGTATAAAACTCCACAGGTGTTTAAAGCGTGCTCTGTGCAGCAAGGGAGTGGGGTTTTGCTCCGAACCAGAGCGAAACCCAGTGAACCAGGGTGCTGGCTCCCCAGGGAGGTTTTTGGCAATACCATTCCTCAGGAGTTGTGCAAAGCAGGTCTAGGCACGGCATTCGGCACCGCAGCTTTGGCAACGTCAGTGGCTGCTGGGGAGGAGAAGGGGAGAGGGGTGTATTTGGCAGGGGAGGGAACGGGGGCATAGGCAGAAGCAGCCTGGATGAGGCCGTCTCATTCCCCAGTTAGCAGCCATCTGCGGTTTTCTGCATCGCTGTGGTTTGCTCTGTGTGCCAATGCACGGGCTGGGCTTTCAAAGAGAGAAAAAAAAGTTTGAGCATGCTGAACAGAAGACGTGTTATTAAAATATCACCGGAGGTCAGAGAAAAAGCAGTTTCAAAGCCAACCAAACTGTCTTGTTGCAAAAGCTCTCAGGTTTTGTAGCGCTGCCTCTGCAACTGCGACCGAGATACCACTGGAGCGGGGAGCCTGCGAAGCTCATTGTGAGCAGCTTGGCAGTCCCGTGTGGTTTCTGGCAGGTGAACAAAACTCTTGCGGTTGGCAGGCCTCTCTCAAGGCTGTGGAAGTAAAGGATATAAAAAGAGCACTGTTTTCAGAATAACCAGAGAGACCGGGCTGCGCTAGTGGACTAGCCAGTCACCGCGCGGTGCGGGAGGGATGCAGGAGGGATGCAGGAGGCTGAGCTCCTCATTCACTGCATCCACTACTTCTGCAGAGCCAGAAGAAGGTAATTGAGGGCTACTACCAGAAAAAAAAAAACAGAAAGCCTATACGTGAATCTTCTGAAGTAGATGATGTGATGTGAAACACGTTATGAAAGTACTTCTCGTTCAGCAACAAAAGCTTTTACTTTAATCCTCTCAATTCAAAGTGCCTGGGGTAAAAAACAGTCTCACACAAGTAAAGCTTCAGTTTAAACAGATTTTATGGCAGCTCTACTGGGTATTTAGGTCCAGTTAATTCCTTATAATGTGAGAAAATTTCCAGTGATGTCTGGATTCCCCTTTTCCTCTTGTAGGCACACCAAGCTCAGTCTATGCTCTCAAAATAAAAGTTCAGAGGAGGTTGAAATACCACCTGCAAAATTACAAGGGATGGGGCAATATTTGATTGAAAAAAAATATATATATATATATATATTTAAAGTCAGCCTTTGCCCCAGTTGAATCAGTTAATGGCAGCCCCCACCCTCAGCTCAAGAACCCCTACTGAACACTCCAGGGCCCTCATTTCCCCATGAGAGGGATATATCATTGTCTCTGTAGCGTTTCTTTAATGGACGTCAGAGGAAAGGCTTGGTTTTTCATCACTGAGTAAAGCAGAGCACTATTAGGCTTTGGGATTGATGCAGCTTCTTAGTCTTCTTTTTTATCTGTTCTGCTTTTTGACTGAGGCGCTCAGGTTGCTCTAGTTGTGAGAAGAAACAGAGAACAGCATCACATGGACTTGCTGTCAGCTTATTTGTTAGCAAGATGACACAAAGCCCTGCTCTCCTAGAGAAATCAAGTTTTCCTGCGAGCCAGGCTAAATCCCTTCTAGGCAGCATCCTGTTCTTTGGGCCACAAAAGCTTCTTCAGTCTCTGTCAAACTCTTTCACATACTCATGTGAGCATGCTTACACGTCCCATGCCCCAAGCAATATTCAGCTAAAAAAAAGTCTATCCAAAGCATTAGATTCCTAAGCATTTGTCTTTAGGAAGCCCATAATGCTGACCAAAAACAGCTTTGAATTCAGAGTCAGAAAGGTGTTCAATCCGTAACAATACTTTGGAGACAAAAGGTTTCAGCTCTCCTCTGTCCCTCTCTGTTAATGAGCACATGCATCAAGAGGCAGAGTGGTGGCCCGTGCTACCCACTGGACTGATTGCTGTGGCTAATGAACAGCCCTGATTAAAAGCTGTTCATTTCAGTCCATAGCAATACTCTTAAGGAAGATCCTGTAGTAAATTAGATCGTTAGTGAAATGATCATTAGAGTGTGTAGGTCGTTAAAGTCTGTCTGAAAGCTGCTATAATGGGGGTAGAGTTGAAGTACTTTTAATTAATTTAGGGTCAAACAGTCCTGGGATGTGGAAGTGATCTGTCACTATCCCACCCAAATAATACATCAAGAAAAGGGCAAGCGTGGCATCAGGACTGATCAGATGACAAATGGCCGGGGGTAATTAGCTGCCCCAGCTCTGAAGAAGAGGTAGCAGAGCACCGTGCACGTTCACGCGAGCATGCAGAAGGTGTGCAAGCAGCCGCGGGCGGGATGGGGCCTGGATCACTCACCAACCCCTGCGTTGGGCGAGAGCAATATGAAACAAGAGACGTGGAACAACAACGAGCTGCAGACCCGGCGCTGTATCTGTCGGCACGGGGGGCAATTTGTGAGGCTGGGTGCTAAAGGTGGGTGAGGCGGAGGCACTCCGACAGCTCGCGACGGGGCCTTCAGCAAGCAGGGGCACAGGGCTGAGGGGTGGCAGCGATGGGAACCTCCTGCTTGCAAAGCATTCCTCAGGATGGCCAACACAGTCCCACTTTGCCGTGCTGGTACGGTGTGCTGAGTTGGTACGGACTCCAGAAAAGCTCCTCGTGCACCGTAAATGCTTGAGTGTGAGGGAAGTGTGATTAAAATGCATAGATTTTGACAGATCTGAAAGAAGCAGGTAATTGTGTAACGTGAGATAGCCCCTGGGTTACAGTGGGGGAGCCTGGGAGCCTGCCTGAATGGCTAGCAGAGCATTGCGTCGAGGAATGAGAAAACAGTAACGTGCCTGTCCCCTTGCCTCAAAGGAGGCAACCCTATCCTGCAGTTCTTCACCCAGGTAACCAATCAGCCCTTCCAATTTTACAGAACAGCGGGAATTTACTTGCCTTGCACTAATTATCTGGTTACGTTCCCCACCATGGCTAGATAGTTGCAGGAAACATCTAAGACCTTAAGAACTGCATCTATAAAATCAGATGCTTGGTTAATGAGGTCTTCAAGAAACCCAGCTAACAGTTATTAAACAGATAACAAGTTTAATATTTAAGAGCACCAATTACTAATTTACTTCTTTAACAAATTATTACTAAATTAGAAATTTCCATTGCTTTTCTCTGTTTTTTAACTCAAAGTCACAGGTGGAAAAGAAATAATGAAGGCAGATCACAACACCTTTGCACGTCTCAGTTTTCAGCATGAATGCAAAGCAGGGAAGGGAGGAGGACAAGCAAGCACTGCGGGAGTTGAAGCAGAACGAGGGGTGACTGGCCACAGAGGAGGGTATGTGGAAGGGGTAAAATTAGACCCTACAGGAAACCTACTGAAGTATCACAGCAGATAGGGTGATGGTGACTCGCGGAGAGCAAGATCTGAGCGTTCCCAGTGGAATGACCAGTGGCCAAAAATAAATGCGTCCTCCAAAGGCAGAGCCGGGGGCACAGGGCGAGGAGCCCTCGGCTCCCTGCTCCCACTGGCGTGTTCCCCAGGCCAGCCCGGGCAGCCCAGCCCTGCCCTGGGACTCGGGGGGCTTTTAATAAAATAAAATTTAAAAAAAAAAAAAGGTAAATGCATAACATGAAATATGTACAAAACATCTTTTTTGTTTTTAGAAAAGCAAATGTTAAGTCCAAACAAAAAGAAGGAGGGCCGGTGGGGACAGAGTTGTTTCTGTGAAAGCATCTTGGAGAACCAGGAAGGTTCTCCAAGGTTCTCCTTGCTCCTGGTAATACTTGCTACTACCAGCTACCTTGCTACTACCAGAGATAAAATACAGAAAAAAAAAATAAATCTGTGGAGCAGTCTATCTGTAGTTGTCTTCCCCTGCACCATCAATGGAAGTTTCTGCTGTATGAGTGTGGGGGACAAAGGCTGCAGAGCATTAATACCTTCAGGTGGTGTTGCAAAATACCCTCGCAGAGCAATACTCTGCATTCATTCTCTGCCACCTCCCGCTGCTTTCCATAGTCATTAAACATACCCTTCCCTACTGCACATCAGGGCTGCTGGGACCATCATCAAGCACCCTACAACTGCACATGGGGACAATATGGCCAGCACCAGCTGGTTGTCCAAAGGAGGAATTTGACCCTAAGCAACAACAACAAAAAAACAATACAGGAGTAATTTTTCCGTACCACATCAGTGATGCAGTGATGCTTCAGTGTACCATCTTCTTACTGGTACAGAGCAGCACGGAGCCACACAGGCACCCACCAGTACATGAAAAACAGTGGACAATTTAACTGGAGGGAGTGTGGGCAGAAAGTCTGACCCAGGAGAGCTTGTGGATAGGATACCACTGTTAAAATTCTTATGCTGAAAATACTGCCTGCGGTACTGTACGAATTAGTTTAAAATGTCTGGTGTTGATGGAGCTCTGCAGCACAGAGGGTCCAGGCACCAGCACCCAGCCGTAGTCACTATAATATATTCAGCTATACTTAGCAGCTCCCTGAATTCTCTGCACCATGAACAACTCTGCCCTGCATTTCTTTAAAACCACTGGGCTTCAATTTCCCAAGTTACTGTTTAGCTTGTTCGTGGCTCCTGGACCAAGCACGGGACAAAAAGCACCCTTTACCTCAGCACACACCAGAGAGTTCAACGAGGTGAGAGGTTTTGTTCCAGTTCCCAGGTCAGTATGAAACTGCTCCTGAACCACTTGCATGTCTTTGAAACTTTCCTTAGAGAGGGCACTGTGTCAGCATGCCAGTCCAGAGGGGGTGGAGAGCTTTCCAGACCTGCTAGCCCCTGGGGGACAGAATAACAGAGATTTCTAATGACTGGGCATCATTTGGGAAGCGCCTGAGCAGAACTTGCTGGCTGCAGCTGCAACCCTGTCATGAGGCAGCACTGGCGGTACCTTGCACGTGCATGCATAGGCATTGCACCCTTACGGCTCCTGCCTGCTCCATCTCCCCTTCCCAGGGCTTATAAAAGATTTCTCCAGGCTGATCCCGCAGTCCTGAGGTGGAGTAAGAGCCTTCAAGAAAAAGGCGAAGAAAACCCCAGTCCTTTAATAATGAATTAAGAGCAAAATCAATTTATAATCATTGAGGTCATGAGTTAATGCCTTGGATTATAAATCACTTCATTTAGAAACAGAAACCACCTTACAGTTGTTCTCTCTCTGCCTTGCCTTGGCCCTTAGCAAGCCCACACAGAGTGGCAGCTAATTAAAACCACGCTTTGAGATGCAAAAGGATAAAAGGACTCTCTACAAGCCAAGCTCCGTTTTCCTTCCCAGCTCCTGTGTTGAGCACAGCACGCGGGGCCATGCGGTGCCCTCAAGGTCAGTGCTTCAGGATAAGGTTCATGAACTGCTGAACCACAATCTGAATTTCTTGGCTGCACAGCACCCTCGAGATGTGTGTTCCTGGACTGCTGCGGCAGGCACCACGCGAGCATTCATTCCCATGCAGGATGAAGCTTCAGACAATTAAGCGCATGCTTTACTCATCAAGGTCGTATTTTATAGATAGCTCACTCAAGTGAGTTTTTTTCAAAGGACAGAAGGGGGAGCCTTTTACTTTATTCTAATTTGTCCTCTTTTTCTGAATGTCTATTATAACAACAACTTGCTATTTTTAGATGAATTTTGTATAGTCTCGGGCAGTCGGCTAGCTAGAGCCCTCTCAGTTTGTTTTTCCCCTGCTCTCCAGGGCCGACAGAAGACCTCCAAAGGACGAGAAGAGTTTATCAGTGTCAGCTCAACACAATCAGTCTGTTCTGGTGATAACTCGCGAGTAAATCCTGGGCCCGGTCACTAACACACACTAAATTTTAAAGCATTTAGATTATCACTTGCACTTGTTCACTTAAAATGCGTATTCACCACAGATTAGTGAAAGTTGAGCAATAACCGAATTGCAATAAAGGCACCCAGCTTGGTCCACAGCCAAACCTCTTTTCCTCTGAGATACGGGGGCCTCTGGATCCTTAAAGAGATTTGCTGCACTTTGATTCCATGAGGGGACAAATGTATACCTGTACACGTATACATACGCGTTGTTGAAGTACACGAGCATCCCAGAATCATTAGCACAGTTACGAGAGACAAAGTACACTCGCTTCACAGAAAATGGGAGGTTGCAGAGTTGTTACAGGAGAGCAAGCGATGGTTAAAACACAAGCCCCCTTCACCCACCTCACATGGGTAACAGCAGGCCGGGCCAGCAGGTTGGGCCAGCCTAGGCCCGGGCCCACGCCAGCCCCTCTCCCTTCAGTCTGCTGGTCAGGTGAGGCGGGCTCAAACGCCTGCGGTGGCTCCGCACGGCCACCCCAGCACCAAACCCGAACAGGGGAGACCCGTCTGGTGCCTCTGTCCCACAGCAGGCGGACAACGCATGCCCGGCTCGGTCCTGCCGGGTCCCTGCACTCCGCAGCTGTGGCTAGCCCTCCGAATGACGCTGGGGGTGATACAAACGGGTGGGGTGAGCCCCGACACATCAGTGACGGGGGAGGCTGGGGGGCTTTTGTTCTTTCACAGGCTGAAAATAGGAGGATAATGCCTGAGCAAGTATAGCGTGAAGCCGCCAAAGATGAGCAAAGCCAGGATTTCCTTGAGAAAAGGGGATCACTCATGGGCTCCAAAATAAGGAGGATGAGGGACAGTACCCCAAGCATACCCTGACACCCCCAAATCCACCCCATTGACTGCCACATTTGCCCACCTGCTTGCAAATCCCTCATCTCTGTGACATTCAGGTGTTTCACACAGAAGTGAGTTTACCCCATAGCTCTTCTTTATGACACAGAAATGGTATTCCCTGTCTACAGGGGCAGAAGGATGGGGACACAGAGGTGGCACTGACTGTGGAAGATAACATAAATGTTACCTTCACTGGACTGGGACACTGCCTCTTTTTGGGAAGGAGCAGGAGGATGCTGAAGAGCCTCCCTTCGCATCTAGGATTCTGTGTGATAGCTCATATATATGCTTACCTTCGTGGCAGGGAAGAACCATTAACTTCTCATGGGACTACTCATCGGCTTCAGTTCAAGCACAGTGTTTTTATGAGCCTGTGGGAGGGTAGGTGGGGATGACCTGGACATAGCCTTTTTACCACGAAGGGAAAAGCCCCACCGTTCCCACCTTTCCTAGATGAGCACGTAGCACAGGGGACGTTCAGCCAGAACAGCAGCACTGCCACCAAGTGCTGAGCCCGACCGCACCGCTTGCTCTGCGGCATGATCAAGGAGTTTCCAGCCCAGGTGCAAGGGCAGCGCTACCTTAACAGGCCAGGAGAATGCAAAGTAGCAGATGGTATTTTCCAAAGCCTTAAATACACCACAGTAAAGGTCGTTTCCTTCTGAACGCTTGAGAACAAAACTCAATTTTGTTTTTTTTTTATTTTTTTTTACCTTTTTTTTTTTTAATTTACTTTTCTCTCTATTGCATTTTTGTCTGTTTAACACTGCAAAGGTTTTTCTTTTCCATTTTTCTTTTCCATTTCCAGTTTCCATTTCCTCGTTTACCTGTCTGTACAAAGCAGGGGGCTCACTACCAATGTTTTTATAGAATGCCAGGACTCCTGCAGAAAGAACCCTTATGCTGAGAGTTGAACCCATCCCAAGGCCTCCCAGCAAGCTCAGGAGTTGTTTCAGGCTCAGCCAGGTGTTGAGAATGGTCTTCATCCACCTGGGTCTCACCTGAGCAGGTGAGCCTGGGAAGGTGTGTGGCAGCTCATCAGCTTGCTCTAGAGAAGGAAAACAAGCCTCTCAGAGATGCTCTGAGGATAAGATCCCAAGCAATTTTTTAAATTTCTGTGATGGATTTCTTTAAAGAACTTTGCAGCCATTCTAACTGTTGTGGCTGCAATAAATCATAGAATCGTCTAGGTTGGAACAGACCTTTAAGATCACCAAGTCCAACCATCAACCTGGCCTAATGAGTCCCATCACTAAACC
This sequence comes from Anseranas semipalmata, assembly GCA_013399115.1. Lineage (NCBI taxonomy): Eukaryota > Metazoa > Chordata > Aves > Anseriformes > Anseranatidae > Anseranas > Anseranas semipalmata. The sequence continues at coordinate 608,355 of VXAA01002051.1, forward strand.
ACGTCGCTTAGTGCCACATCACCACGTCTCTTAAATACCTCCAGGCATGGGGGCTCCTCCACATCCCTGGGCAGCCTGCTCCAACGCTTGACCACCCTCACCATGAAGAAAGTCTTCCTAACACCCAGCCTAAGCTTCCCCTGGTGCAACATGAGACTGTTTCCTTGGGTCCTCTCACCTGTCACCTGAGAAAAGAGACCATCACCCTCCTTGCTGCAACCTCCTGTCAGGCAGTTGTAGAGAGCAATGAGGTCTCCTCTTAGCCTGTTCTCCACACTAAACACCCCGATTTCCTCAGCTGCTCCTCACAGGTCTTGTTTCCTCATCCCTAAATGATTGCACATGCTCAAGCTATACATCTCTGTCTCCTCCTGGTGGGAGGGCAGCCTCTAATGAGCGGTCCACCTCCAAAGTACGTCACACCCGTGTGGGTCAGCTCCAGCCCCTGTGAGGCAGGGATCTCAGAGGCAGGGAAGGGGCTTTGGTCAGAGAAGGAAGGAAAGGCCTCTGGCCTGAGGCCAGGTGATGGGCTGCACTGCTCAGCAGCAGCACCCTGGCTAAAGCTGGGGGCACCCAGCTTGATGTCCTGGTCCCCAGGGGCTGTGGGATGCCACAGCCAGCCCCAAATTGCTCTCCCCTAGCCCCTTGCCCTTTCCTGCCCGTGCTGCTCCTGGCATCGTGGTGGCTCAGGGAACGGATGTATCTCACAGAGCACCTGGAGAACAGTCAAAGTCTCCAGAATTACTCAACTCCAGGGAACAACGCTGACAGGCAGGACGCTGGCTGCTGGTGAAGGGGGTTGCTGCCATCCTTTTATTATTTCCTTATCATCTTAAATTCCTCTTGTTTATGTGGTCTGCAACACTCTTCTGTTGTGTTTGAAACAAACCTTTTAATTCCCTGTTCAATGCTGAGTTACATCCAAACTATCCCTCCCTCTCCTGCCAGTCACACTTACCTCCTATTGCTTTTCCTCGTTTCGTTTTGTTCCTCCTCTCTGCCTGGTCCTGCCACCACTCCCAAGTCCCACCAGCTTCACGGCCTTCCCCTCTCCATTCAAACCACTGAGATGATGAGCAATGTAGGAGCTCGGTTTCCACACTAAGGCATCAGCATTCAAACCCACAAGAGAGCAAGCACAGACAAAATTTTTCACCTCTCAGCTCTCTGGGCTGGCTCAGGGAAGCATTTCACCGCACTGGCGACCTCTCGTGCATGCACACAGGAGGGAGATGCTTCCTTTCTGAGGAGATGCGAGAGCCAAGTGTCTCGCACCGGGTACACATGTCCCCCCAGAGGTCCCACTCAAGTCCCTCCTTACTTATTCTTCTGCTAAGCATATTACAAAGGACAAGAAGAGTATAAAAAGGCTGCTGCTCGTGATAGAGGAGAGAGCCTTAGATGGCACAGTGAGGACAACAGGTTTATGTACAGGATACCAGCTTAAGCGCTTCCCCTGAAACATTGGTTCGAGTATCTTTTCCGTCCCACCCCAGGTTCCCCATCTCTGCTCTCTGGAGCCAAGAGCTGGCAATGCAAACCAGGCCTTGCTGCCTTCCGCTCCGTGCCCCTGCTGCAACCAGCCCCCCGATGCCGTCAGCACCCGCTTTGGAGGGGGGATATTTCAGGGGGTCCCCGGAGTTAGGAAGGCTGAAATTCTCTGGCTGAGTTACACTGATAATAGCAACTGCAATTAACGCATAGAAAGCACTTTCTAATATTTTGTTCTTTCCCGTGATGATGGATGCCATCAGATAATTAGCAAGGAGATGCCTTGATCATTCAAGAACACATCCACACCTGTGATTAACATTCAAGTGTCTGGTTTGCCACGTAAATCAAATTGAACAAATCAAGGACCAAGATTAAAACAAGATAGGATCAGGAAGGGATGCAGCTGCTATTGCAGCTCTCCTCCTGGACTGCCCTTGAGGAGATCTAACCCAGCAGCAGCCAGTGGACTTTCCCTTTCAGGGGCAGGCAGCAGGCCCAGTGAGATTGGTGCATGCAACGCATTCTGTGCTGCAGCTCCCGAAGGCAAAAGGCGAGCGGCTCAGAAGTAATGTGCAGCTGGCCGGGCACAGGGCTCGGCTCCGGGTAACACAAGGGAGGTATTTGTGAGAGGGGGGCAAATGCCAGCACGTGAATCCCACAGTCCTGACGTCCAGTAAAGCCGGGCGCTCCCAGTTAACGGGGGAAAGAGAAACATCACCAAGGGATAAAAGAAAAAAAAAACATTTAGGAAAGGAAATTTATTTTATTGAAAAAAAAATTACATTTCACTTGTACACCATGAAAATATTTAGATGTCTATTATTTTCATCAGAAGAGGTTAAGACTTCCACAAGAAAACCACATTCTTTATTACAGTGTTACTCTATGAGATGAGGCTCTGGTGGCGTCTGCACTGGGCATTTTCACTAAACAGTAGAGCAGGACTAAATGTGCTTTGGGCAAAAACCCTAAATATTGTCCTCTTCCAGATGCTACTCCCTGTTGAAGACATGACACTCATTTGGTCAATATTTAACAGTTTTTCAATTAGAGACAAATGTCAGTATTTCTCTACTCACCTAGATCTTATGGAAATTCACGGCTATCCCTGTCCTCCACTTTTAACAATCTTTATTCATATTTCCCATTCAGCCAACTAAAAGCATATGAAAATGGCATACATGATGTCACGCCCCATATTCTGGTAAGAAAACAAGACTGGAAGGGCCACATGACAGCAACAGTCCCAATCGGTGACAGTAAATTATAGCATCAACAGATGGTGCTAAACTTTCCAGGACCTCCTTCCATCACCACATCTCCAGCAACAAACCCTACAGCTTTCTTCCCTACCAAGGCATGTATTCACAGTGTCTATTCGGCACAGGAATACATGTGCTTTGCTAAATGCAGGGCACAGAACAGGAGCACCTGTCTGCAAGTGGTATTCCAATGCCAGGTACTACAGGCGTATCGCAAGAGGCGTGCTGTGCTCCAAGCCACCTGTCACAGGCTGTATCACGTTGCTTGGCAAGGCATCTTCTGAAGATCCCTTATGAACTAGAGACCCTCGGTGTAAATAACAATGCCATGTATATTCCCAGATAACCTGCCTTACTTACTTATTTATTTGACTACTTAACTGACTTGGAGGGGACGGGAAGGAAAAGAGCCAGACCTGGACAATTCTGACACCATGCAAGTGCTGTGAAAGACTTTAAACTTTCTCCACCTGGATGTTACTACGATGTTCCCTAGTTAGATAACTGCTTTATTATATGCTATTTTCTACTCTGCTAGGCGTAAGCATCATATAGGTCATACAAATGGTCACACTAAACGTTTTAGTACGGTAATGTTTTTGTGGTACAGGGAATGGGCTGGATCAAGAACACCAAACTCAGATTACTACATCTGTAGCTCTTCTTTCAAGTACTTAGCTGACAAGGACTTCTTTACTGCTAACAGTGCAGCTCTGCAATTAGACTGTGCTTACCCAGCATCTCACTGCCAGGAAAAGAGGCAATCCCATTCTCCCCTCTTTTGTCCAGCTGCATCTTCCCTTGCAGCAGCACAAACACTCATCTGTTCCCAGGATGAGAATGTTCAGGGAGCTCAAGGAGCTGAAAACTTCAGTTTTTTTTTTTTTTTTTTTTTGGCTGGATGAGCTCCCCATTGGTTTATCTCCTTCACTTCACTCATTATGGGGTCAGGAAAGGACCAGGGCCAGCACAAGTGATGGGAGAGGAAGATAAGGGTCCATTTTTATAGTGTGGCTGAGCTGGACAAGAGAAATCTACCACAGCAGTGGATAATTCTGTACCTTTCTTTTCCAAAGAACAGGAAACTAGCCTAGATCATCTGAACAATTCATGTGTGGAGTCTCTTTCTCTCCCCAGACTATACAAGCCTAGGGAAATCTCATGGTGAAAGTAGGTTCCTAGAACGGAGAGGAGAATGAGCACCCTGCTGCCTTACACCACAGGCAGGAAAGCAGTGTGCTGCTGTGCTTTAACTTCAAAGTGCATGCAGAGCTGTGCTAAATCAGAGCTTTGGTGCAGCATTTAGAAATGAACAGCCAACAGCTTCAGAGCCCTCATCTCCCACTCGCTCAGAGTAACCCTCTGAGCATCTCCGCCAGGGGAGGGAACACTCTGCCACCACCGTGGCTACGATGTGCCCACAGATTCCCAGGGGAGGAAAACACAGGCACAGACAGCGAAGCATGCATAGCTGCTCCCTTCCCTAGCCTCTCCCTGACAATACATTGTTCATCTAAGTGCTGTATGTTTTTGCTAACTCAGCAAAGCAGAAGCAGAACTTTTCTCTTAACATACCCAGAACTCAGAAACTCTTGAGAGAAAAACTTCTGATAAATTCTCCCCTGCTTTTTTCTGCAGTAGCGCTTTATTCAGAAGTGTGGTGAGGATGCTGCCTTGTTTGTTAAAAAGAGACACAATTAATAATGCTCACATTCTCTCCAGATCACCAACTGTTTTGGTAAGAGCGCAACATTCAGCAGAGGGCCATACCCTGCAAACTGATTTATATTGCAGATCTTTGCAGACTTTCTAGAGAATTCCCAAATGACCAACCACAAAAACAAAAACAAACAAACAAAATAACATCACCACCAGTAACAAAATTAGACTGAAGGCTAAGCTTTAGCCTTGGTCTGCCAGCCATAAGAAAAAAATAAAATAAAAAAAAAAGGACTCAAGTATAGCAAGATAAAAAAAATCATGCTCTTGTTTTCAAACATGCTAACAGCTTGCCTTGTGACTGAATGGGATTTTGTTGGTAACTCAACTCTGCTGAAAGCCAATATATCTATTGAATTTAAATTTAGATCACTTGCCTTATATTCTTCACATTACTGCAACTGACAGACTGGAGGAAAAAAATCTTCATTTTCTCCCACTTAGCCTACTCATCTATCTGTTGCACTCATCCAGCACAAGCAATGAAGTTAGCTTGGCCAGCTTCATAAAATGTGAACAAGCTAGTTCTGTTCAAGCCTCTTGGCTTGTCTGTTTACATGTTGCTATTAAGGACTCATCCTATTTCACTAAATAAACAAATCCCCCACCTACTTTTAACCTGCCCTGGATGTACTGGGTATCTCATTCCAATGCAAGATCTAAATTCCAGGTTTACTTCACCACTTACCTGATTTTGTAATGGATAAGGTAGCAATATTTAGGGTTTTCTTTTTAAACAATGGTATCTACCATCCTATTGCCTCTCTCTACCATCAAGCGCACAAGCCTTACTGCAGGAAAAATACAACTCATAACTGCCGACCAGAAAATACACAAACACTACAAAAGTCTACAGTTTCATTAGAAATTAAATCATTTGCTATTACACAGAACTTCATCATTTTTCTGGCATAAAATTCATGGAATTACTACATACGCCTCAAGGACAATCATTAAGATGTGTAAACATATAACAGGTCCACCTAGTCAGTACAAAGCACCACACAAACTTTTAAGTACATAGAAAGTTTGCTCATAAATATTTATTTGTTTAACAATTCAGCACTAAAAAAATATTACTTAAAAAGGCATCTTTTATTAAGTTCTTTTAATTTGTCCAGGGCTGGTGGGGTTGTACTATCCCTACTTTATTACAGCCACCCGACCCTCTTTCCATACCGTTTTACTTTTCTGGAAGAAAAGCCTATGTGTGGCTGGAACCCAAAGCTTCATCACAGTCTATAAAAATATAATTCTTTAAGACCTTCTGCTTACATCCTGAAGGCCTACACAGCCAGCCCCCAAATTCTGCTTCCCACCCTCACCACATTGCAAATAAAGCTTCAACATACACACACACACACGCACACACAGAGTACATATATTACACTCTTCTACACACAGATTTTTCTAAATAGCAATGCAACCACAAGGGCAATAGGTAAGAAGTACACATGATTTCAGTGGTAACATATGGCACAGCCTTCTCATATTGCTGGTTTTCTCTGTCTTAATAATGTGCTGCCTTATTCACTACTCTGCAAATTGTGTATTTATCACTGTTATTTGCATTGTAGAGGCACTAATTCAGGAATGCGTGCTTATCTAGGAACAATCTTGGGGGCACCCCATTTGCCTCGAGATCTACTGTTGCTGGAGCAAAAAGCTCCAAATGGGTGGCTGGTGGCTTTGGGGCTGTCACCTGGTACTGGTCTCGGTAAAGCTGACGGGAGCTTTCCTAGGCTGCTGAAAGCCAAACCGCATCCTTTTCCTTTCTGGAAAATGCAAAAACTGTCCTGAGCTCTCCCTCCCCCCAAAAAAGTGTACTGACAATAGCAGCTACCTTGCATCCTGCCTTCATCGCCCTTCCCTGGCAGTTCAGGGAACACTCCAAGTTTCTGACTGAACCTTGCGGATTTACCTTCAGCCTGCTCCTGCACACAGACTTAAATTCAGTTTTACTCATTTAAAATAAGAGAAGAGCTATTTTCAGGGTTGTGATTGAACACCTCAAAGCTTAGTTATCATGGTTGACGTGTCTCTAATTGATGTCTTTTAGAATGCCAGTGGGCTACAAAACTGCTCAGCAGTAGGTTTTCGATTATCAAAAGCAAATGTCTTTTGAAAAGGACAGCTATTCTCTGAATAATTTTATCCCGGGACTCTAATAGGAATTAAATGCCTAATCAATGAGCCAATAAGGCTGCAGTGGGATATAAAAGAACAGGCCGTGTTTCAATTTATGAAGAGATACTTTGGTGTCAGAGTGACCAAAATGTGTAACATTTATGTCTCAGCTTCTGAAGGCATTATTTAAGTGGAAAAGGACCATCAGTCAGGAGAAGTGGTTTTCTTTAGCATAAGCCTAACTTCTCCAGTGGGCATAGGCATCTGACATAGCATCTTCTCCAATAACCAGTGCTCTCATTAAACTGGATACCTGCTCTCCTCCACTCGCAAACTCCCACAGAGTAGATGTAGAGTGCTGACAAAAGCACTTGTTCCGACATGCAGAAACAGTTGTTTCCTACTGTATAGTCTTGTATACTGTAAGTTATGCAGTAAGATAAGAACTACTCTGTGTGAAGGGGTGCGCAGCTAAATGCTGCACAAGAAACACCTGGAAATGAATTGTGATCCTTATTTCATGCCCCTCTTCTCACCTTCTTTGCAGGAATAAAGAGCACATTGCAGAGAGGTCCTGCACAGGCAAGTACAAGGCATAGAAGAGCAGTGGTGCAGAGTGTCAGCAGTTGTCTTCCCATGAAACTTCTTAAAAGAAATCTAAGAAGACAACGATGTTATTCTCTTCTACAGACCTACTTCCTTACAATGAGATGATTACAGAACACAAATGTACCTTCTTTCATTAACTATCCATTCTCTATACTAGGATATAGCTAATTGAACCTTTAATTACATCCACTTATTCAGCAAGACTATCAAACTGTTCTTGATTTGTATAATTCTGAAATGATTAACATATTCAAAAATAGGACCTAACAATTTGTGTGTGCATGGTATATTAAATGTAGATGCTTTTATTACAATCTTCTTTGCCACATAGTTTAAAATAAAATATATCAATACAATCACCATAACAGTCTCAGACAACAAATTAACACCATCCAAACAAAATACAGTAAGATACTCAAAAAGGCAGTATGAGTAGCTGGAAACCTTGGTCCTCTGATTCTTTTGTATAGCACATTGATTATAGATTTTTCAATATAAATCAACAAACAAACATTAAAGTTAACAATTTCATACTGCAGATTTCTAAAATGTTTATACCGTGTGAATAGCATTGATTCTAGCACTTCTTTATGCATGTGTCTCCAAAAGAGGTAAAAGGGAATTTTAATCACGTAGACTATATCCAGGCCCAGAACTGAGTAAATCATTTCTAAGCAAGTTTTGGTCTTTCCTGCACAATGGCTCCGCAAATGAGTTCACTTGCAGTAATCAAAATGGCTGACCACATACACTGAACAGTTCACCCTGGAAAAAAGGATCCAACACAAATCACTTCCAGGAAGTGGAGAGAAAGAATGGTGGGGAAGTCAACTGGATGCGAAGACAAACCATTCACCACTCCCATGAGGACACGTACTTCAGTATCAGACGTGTACCTCACGGCTAACTTGACGTGTACACGTGTCCTCCACACGTACACCTGGGAGTACACGCAGCAATGAAGTTGGCATTCCCCAACCACACCAGTCTCAAGGCTGAGCGAGGGACCCTGGACTCGTGGGTTACAGACACTTTTTGTGCTGTTAGGACAGTCATGAAAGATTCTTCGTAAGTTATTGACTCCACTCTCTGTGCTAAAGTGCTTTTTCTTCTGTAATCAGTTGGGACCTAAACTGGTTTAGACTAACCATTTTTCTTTACCTCTCTGATCTGCAAGTGGATCAGACAACCCTGACGAGTCTCCTCCAAGCCCTTAAATAAACAGTGGGCAGCTGTCTAATACTGATACACCTTCTAGCTGCACCAGGCAGTAGATATTCATACTCTTTATAGATACTACATGCAGGAGGAGAGGGGGGAATGAAGGTTGGACATGACTGTGCTGAGTCTTTGAACTTTGTTCTGCAAGCATTATGAAAAAGTGCTGTGTAACTCTGAACCAATAAAAATGCACCTAAGTATTACATATATATATACTTTGACATTTAAAAAAGCCTGTTGTGACTACAAAATGTCAGCTACAGAATATATTTACAGATCATTTTTGATGTTTGTTCCAGGCAAGAGATGTTAAGCACAGTTCTTCATTGAATACGTAAGCCTGACCTAATTTAGATCAGGTCAGTGGGAGTTTATAAGGGATACCACATGAACAACTCCCAGGGACTTAAGGAGAAGCAGCGAGCAGCCAGCTGCTACAGAATCCAGCTAGTGCAAAATATGAACTTTTGCAAATTGAGCACATTAGTATTGTTATCTTTCTTCTGAAGCTCCCCTTGCTGTATCCATCCCTTGTACAGTATGGCTATGTCACAGAAAGGTGTGAATTACTGGAGTGATCCTTCTTTGTTTGAAGCCGTAGGGAGAGATCACACTTGACGGGTATAAGATGCTCGAGCAAACACCCCACTTTCTCTTTTATGGCAAGATCAAGGCTGATTATGGTTAACAGATAAAATCTTCTTTGTAAGGTACCTTTATGTTTCCTAAATTTCATGTTTTTTATTTCAGAGAAAAACAGCCCTGCCTTTCTTTCAATTTCCTCATGAAAGTATTTTTTTTTTCTGTGCCAGAAACAATTGTGCTGTCTCACACTTATTAAAAGGGCTTTTCTGTAGTACAGACTTACAGCAGGTAGGGTTTCTTTAACAGCAAATTTTGACAGTGCATAGTTAATACTGCTAAAAAAAAAACTTAAAGGCCAATTCTGAGCTTCTTTCTCCTGTGGATCCCGATGTGAAGAATTTAAGGATCTCAGTATCTTAATATCTCTGAGGATGGTGACTCCACAACCTCTCTGGGAAACCTGCTCCAGTGTTCCCTCACCCTCACAGTGAATTTTTTAAAAATATTTAAGCAGAATTTCCTGTATTGCAATTTGTGCCCATTGCCTCTCATCTTTCCATCAGGCACCACTGAGAAGAGCCTGGTTCCCTCTTCTTTATTCCTTCCCATAAGATTTATACACACTGCTAAGACAGTTCATGTTTTCCACATGCTGGGTATCTGCCATGAGCTCATCTCTGCTGCTGACTGCTAATTTTACTGACTGTTCACATCACGAGAATTATTATTGCTAGAAACTTATTTCATGGCAGTTGTTACTATAAACTGTGGCAGTAGAGTCACATTTTGTAGGTCATTTCTGTTTTCTTTTTTCTTAAAATTCTTAGGTCTTTTTTTTTTTCCATTTTTCATGTCAAACGCATGAGAGAAAATAAAAGTATTAGTTATTGAGAGTGAAAGCCTGAACTTTCCCTCTGATACTTACTGCAAAATGTGTTCATCTTTTAAATTTCATTTGCTTCAGAGATACTGAAAACAAGGGATTTCAGAAGTGCATTAATTATGAAATCTTACTCTATTAAAAAAATCTGTTCAGCTAAAAATAACTTTAAGGATAAATTATTCTTCTACTAGGTGAAACCAATTAACTTTTATGATGGCAGAAAATCCACAAAATGGTGGGTTAAGTGAAGTCTGCAGTGTCAAAAATGATCTTCAGACCAGCTCTACTGGGGACTCCCAAGCTATGCAAGTGACACTATCAGTCAGGCAGATGCGATGAGGAAGAGGTGGGAAAGGTATCCAGGAGACACCCAAGAGTGAGTTTCCTGAGCCTACTCAGGTCATCAAGAAAAACTCAGAGCTGTCTTTTCCTCTAATGCGGATTTGCTTAATGTAACTGCAAGTAGAAATGCAATTTTTTTGTAAGACAAATAAAGCTCATCAACTGAATTTGGATGTAACAACACACTAGACCTCCTCTTCGGAGAAGCAAGAACTTCAATCCCATACAGAAATCAATAGGAAGTACAAGTGGTCAGTACCTGTCAGCACATCTGCCCTACTGCCAATATATGTGACTATGACATACAGGATACTGAAATTAGTAAGAATCCCATTTTGAAGGCTAATGAAGCAGAATGTTGAAATAAAAAAAAAATGTTTGGGAGATAAAAACATTTCTGTGATCTCTCATCAGAGTAGGCTGCAGAGAATTACAGTATGAACAAATTTTATATGTTTCCCTGAATTTGGTAAACAATATGCAACTTACTAAGCCATACCTATTACTGTTACAGCATTGCTTCATTGATAAGCCTGCCAATAGCGCTCACTATTGCTAAGTGGAAGGGCCCTACATGGTTTGTAAATACATCCACCCATGAAGAACAAACCAGGGTAGTCATCTTTCAGAGTAGGAGCTGCTTTCTCTTTGTCCTTAATGAACATTTGTCCTTAGTTAAAAACCAAACAAAGCATCAAGCCTGGCCTCAGAGGTAGAACTACAAACTTCTAATTAGTGCTACAGAATAAATATATTCTTTTATTAATGAAGATGTTTCTGGAGCAGATTTTTGGAAGAAAATCACGGGGGCACCTGTAGACATTAGAAATTAGCAGCCAGTACCTGCAAAAACTGTAACCGTGCAGCTGTTCGTAAGACAAGAAACAGGAGCAGTTATCAGTAAGATGAATGACACCTCTAGGTCACTTCAGAGTACTTCAACGCCAGACATCTTCAAAGTACTCCTACACACAACCAGAACTTTGTGTGTAGTTTTAACCCTGCTTAGTTTTGTAGCAGCTGAGATACTGAACACCAGAGTAGGTAATCAGATCTCTCCAGGAAAAGGGAGCACGTAGCCAGCTCCATTGGCACTAGATGCTGTCTTGATATATATTCTCCAGTTAGTCAAGCATTCCATTAGCAAATTCACATCTGAAGTCTTTGGCAAGGCAGGAACATTGTACTCTCTTGCCCTGGGTAATAACACAGACTAAGTGAATTTGACAGCCATTTTGATACCTGGTAATATGCTTTAATGCATACTAACTCTGTTTTGTTTTTAAAACTGAGCAAGGCCAGCACATATGTTTGAGAGTGGATATCTGCCTATGCTGGGCACTATTTCATGAAAATCAGGTTTCTGTCACAGATCTAAGGCAAATATTACAATTTACAGGAAAGAAATGAGGACATCAATACATTGTGCGTTATTGGAGACATACAGCCTTTATAACACAGTAGCTTTCACTATGATCTCTGGGTTTTCTATGTCCTTTTTGCTTTGGACCATTCTCAGTTCCAGATGGGCTGAGTTTGGTTTGTTTCCTTCTCCAGCTTGTGCTAAAAAGATGACATCAGAATGTCAGTAAAAACAGCAGTATAAAAATAAACAAGTTGCATTGTCTGATACCCCACTATATCCCCCCCCTTCCCCCCATCTCCCCTACTACCCCTGCTAAAGACTTCCGAAGTAGAAGATACAGATCTGAACTGTAATTTCTCAGCACCCCTGCTCTGCAGCACCTCTCTCCAGGAAAGAAACACAGCTCTGCTGTCAATTAGAAAGACACAAAGACATGCTTTAAAAACCCACAATTCCCATCTGGATCTCCTTAAAAGTTGATGAACATGCGGACTCAAAGGTGAGAGAATTTGAACAAAAAATCATTCTTTGCATGGCCAATACAGCAAACAGACTATTTATTACTAGCTGACAATCCCTTCTCAATATTAAGCACATGCACTAAAAGGGAAATTGAGCGAGCTATACTTAAAACAGAATCTCCTTTGCACACGAAACTCAGCATTTTCTCAAGTTCTTCCATCACTGCTTTGCAAAGCAGTCAAGCACCGTCAGTGTAACTGTGGTCCCAGTATAAGCTGAACAGTGACATCTTCAGTCTGGTGTTGTCAAAAATAGGGTTGGAGGACACAGTAAGGAATGTGCACTGACAAGACTACCTAGCTCTCCTTCTGTAGATTCTCTAAATTCTCTGAGTACTTCTGCACTGAAGGCTACCTTTCTGAATCAGGAAACCCAGAAAGCTCTCTGAATGTTTCTTCTGATGCAAATCCAGACAGAACAAGGGAACAAGGTTTGAATGAATTACCTTTTGCACTCTTAATGGTCCTTTGCAGAACATGTTGCATGGCTGACACAGTCTTTTCACATGCCACCTGCACATCAACATAATATATTCAGGTTGTAGTAAAATTTCATCTGCCCAGTTTAGTTGCAATGCTTTTGAAATAATAATAATCAAACACAACTGGTAAGACACAAAGAGGGTGACAACTATGTAAAACAGAATTTGGAAAAGAAGTTTTAGATTCTCTTAATTCTCCCCAAACAGGTATTAGAAATCATATACCCACATCAAGGATGCTATGTGCATAAGGGAAAGAAACAGAATAGATAGGGTAAATGGTTTCCAGTGCTTATGAAGTGAGGATAAAAATATGTTTACTAATGTACATGTAGTCTCTCTCTCTCTCTCTCTCTGAACAACTCATTTAGCGAAATTACAAAATATGTGTAACTGAAATGTGACCATCCAAAGTTATACAAGCTAAAATCTTGTAGAAAAAGACAAATTCTGGTTTCTTTTTGCTCTGAGGTGAGAAAAAAAAAATCCAGAACATATGAGAGTCTTTAAATAATGTAATAGATTAAAACTAATAAAAAGAGACATAGCCTAAACTTTCAGGCAGATGAAAAATCTCTCCCATACCTTCAAATTGTTTGGATGCTTATGTGTCCAGGCCAAAAGCATAGCAGCAAACAAGTCTCCTGTTCCAACAAAGACAGCATCCACTTTAGGAGATTCCACTCGAATTCTTTGTGTCATCTTGGTACCATCTGCATTAGCTACAACACAGATAGACAGTTAAGTAATACACCCAGCAACTAATATAATAGCATTCACCATAATTTAAACATGATAATCAGATTTGAATTCCTTTGTTATTTGGAATGTAAAGATGCTAAGGAGTATTGTACGCTTTGCACCAGTTCTGTTTAAATGTGCAACCTTCCACAACTTTGCCGAGCTGGGATAGCATTTACAACTTATATACCGTATATACTCCACTTAAGTGGGAACTGGTAGCTAGCACTTTCACTTTCATGAAGGAATAAGAGCCTAAAATTTTTCATTTATACTGCAGCAGCAGCTTGCTCAGGAAACCACATACTTATGGAGATTGCTGAATCCTAGGTAGGGCATACCCAACCAGAATCTAGAGAACCTCTGGGTTGTATGGAGGCACAAGAGCAGCTGTAGAGAGCAGCAGAGAATCCACGCGCCGTATCATAATCACCACTGGAATGATCAGACTTACTCCAGCCATGGCATGTACTAAGCGCTAAGAAACACCAAGTGGTTCTTAGTGGAGTCTGGATGAAACAGCAAGACTTTTTTTTTTGTCTCAGTAGTCCAGAATGTGATGCTCAGATTGAGATCACACAATGAACAAGAAAATGAGATTATCTACCATTCCACATAACTATGTCCTTCACATGTAAAAACATCCTGTGACAGCCCAAACACACAGTGAATCTTTGCAACGGTACAAAAGGGGATAGAAAGAAGAAGCAGAAGGGCATTTTACAACCAATCCATCAGGGCAGAATAATCTGCTAACAGGACAGTGTAATTTTTCACAAAAGCCACTAAACCATCCACAAGTTCTCTTTTATACCACTACTACTTGTCAGGACCACTATTAAGGGCTTTAACAGCCCCTAATCACAGAATCACAGAATCACAGAATTGTTCAGGTTGGAAGAGACCTCCAAGATCACCTAGTCCAACCTCTGACCTAACTCTAACAAGGCCCACACTAAACCATATCTCTAAGCTCAACATCTAAACGTCTTTTAAAGACCTCCAGGGATGGTGACTCAACCACTTCCCTGGGCAGCCCATTCCAATGCCTAACTACCCTTTCGGTAAAGAAGTTCTTCCTAACATTCAACCTAAACCTCCCCTGACGCAACTTGAGCCCATTCCCCCTCGTCCTGTCACCAGGCACGTGGGAGAAGAGGCCAATCNGAGCACCTCCATGTCCTTCTTGTAGTGAGGGGCCAATCAACCTCACCTAGGACATCCACCCATGCACCCTCTGCCCACTGGTCCAGGAGCCGCACAGAAGCTCAGGCATGGGCACAAGCATCCTTGCCTGAGCTATGTTGTAGGCGTACCTGCATCCAGCCCTGCTGTCTTGACTTACTAATTGGATTTCAGAGATTAATCTCTGACCTGACTTGTCTCACCTCTTCTCAATGATCACTGGACTGTCAATGGGACCTGTCCTCCTATCACCATACCATTCTTCTCACCTTATTCAGATATGCTATGGTGACCCTCAGCTCCCAGCTTGTCTTCCCTTATGGAGCAGCCCTGTTCTTACTGCTCTCTGATATTACTGTAGGAGAAGGAGTTCACTTAGGGAATTAAGCTCCTTCCATGCATGTAAATGGATCTGAGGAAACCACTTCTTCATAAAGTGACTGAAAGCACAGAATTGGTTAAAAAATAAAAAAAAAAAAACACATTTTAGTGAAGCAGTTTGCAACTTACTTTTTCTGTGGCTGCCCAGAGCAATTAGGTAGTCATTTCCTAGAGGTGCCTGTAGATCTGAGCTTGTGATCACCACAGTCTCTGGTCCCATTGCATGGAGCATATCCATTACCTTTCCATGTGCAAAAAGGCAGGAATCAGTCACTGCAATGTGTGTTGATTAAACCTTGCATCATTCAGAGTAATGAGGACTTTTCACAAGCACCTTATTTTGGCATCTTTTGTAAAAAGAAAGAACAGTTTCTACTCAAAGAATTCACTTGAATTAGGGGGATTAATTTGAAATAGAGGAATCAAAACATTTGTATTTAAATGCACACACTTGTTAAAATATCCAAAAATCTCCGTTTGTATTATCTTTAGATGCTCCTCTGAAAAGTACACTCTGTTTCAGCTATGATCCAAATTTTTGTCTGCACCATGTTTTCAGAACATACTATCAAAAGAAGATGAGAACAACCATACAGATACATGCACCCAAGCTGGCATCTTTAAGCACTTGATAGAAAGACAATAAATCCAGGCCACGAAGTCTTATTTAGCTACAACTTTAAGAGTTAGCAAGAACAAAGAATTAGAGAGCTAAATCAGAGGCACAAGTGTGTCTGTCTCAACCTACTTTTCTCATTGTTTCAAACCCAAAATGTACACCTGTAGATTATGTAGTTTCGCAGATGTATTTCCTCCCTATGTGTTCTTCACTTAAAATCATCAATACCCTACTTCTGACATCACAACTGGTTGCTACAAAAGTGATTTCGATTTCATAGATGAAAGAACGACTTCAGTAATGAGTTTAGCATAAAACACAGATAAAATATTAGTTCTCCTGGAAGAGTTTAACTAAAAATCCTCTCAGGCTAGATATGACTCATGAACAGCTGAATGATAAGGATTTCTATCTGCTGTTTTTTAATTCTCCATTGCTTTTTTTTCTTGTCTAAGCCTCCAAGTTTCTTCAGCTGTCAGATCTCTTTGCACAGACATTGGTTGGGTTTTAAAGAAGCAGTAAGTCCACCACCATATGCTGACATAATCAGCTTGTGAAGTAACATTAAACTCAATTTCACTTCTCATCCACAATTCACCGAGGGCCTAATTGCTGGTATTTCTAGTTGTAGGACTCAGCCCCTTCTACATCAAAATTAGCACATACTTAATTTTATGTTAGAAGACTCTATTGTAATCACTAGTTTTGCTGCAGAAATCAATGAAAGCATATCACCACGGAAATAGATGGCAGAATTCCTACTACCTCCAAAGGGGACAAATTCCAGCATGAATTATTATTTGGAAGGATATACCTGTACATGATATGCAGCTGAAGAGACAGACACATTAAAATACAATATTCTGCAAGCAGCTGTTTTAAAATGTTTCCATTCCTAAGTATAATTCCATCTCCTTAGAGGGGATTTTTTTAAAACCCATCATAAAAAAGACCTGGCACACGTAAGTCAGAGAGACTGGCAGTTAACTAACTTGTAAAATTGTTTAGCACATGCAACTCATGCTTGCGGCTGCAATTTGCAAACCTAAAGCCAACAGATGCTCAGCTAACAGTGTTGTTCTCAAGACTGTGGTTCCACTGGCAAGGATGAGAACAGAAGAACTGAGTTACAGTCAGCAGTTAGTAGCATGAAGTTCATCACTCTCGCCCAGCACAGCAGAGTAATGTAAAACTGGGGAGGAAGGGAGAAATTAAAAGAGATCAGATCTCTGGAGCTGCTTTCTGCTGTGAAGAGATGGTAATCAACTGATGTTGCATGATACTGCTGGAGGAAGAAAAAAAAAAAAAAAAACACTAGGGCTGACGGAGCCCAGCTACTCTCCAGGGTGCCACTGCAGCTGCTGTTTGTTTAAAGATTTTGTGTTCCTTTGAAGTTCAAAATCAAACTGGAAGAAATAATAACATCAGTCCATTATGAAAGCACTTGACTAGTCAACAAAACAAAGAGCTCAGTTCTTTTTAAGAAACCCATAAAACCACATTCCTATTTTGTCCTTCATCACCAAGCCCTGCAGCTTTTTAAAGTTCTTCAGTTTTTGTAAAAGGGTAAATCCTTACACCTCAATGCAGTACATTTGCAGACCATCTATCATCACTGTAGGATGATGACAGCAGCTGTCAGCACTCTGGATCTGCCTTTCACCAGGAAGTACCTGAAGGCCATCACTTCTAAGCTAGTTTCTAATCTATGCACTGCTTTTGCAATCCAGGTCTCATGGCCTTTGAGTCAATTTAATAAAAAGAAACAAAATACCAGCAAACACTGTCAGGAAGAGATTCAGAGTGTATTCAGAAACTTTTGAGAGTTTCCTAGTAAGCTCTCTTCCTTGCAAACTGTCTCAATGCGAGAATAGCAAATAGCTGTCCTAACACTCTGCACTGCTGCTGCATGGCTAGCATGTGGACAGCAGAGGGAGCGACTTATGCAGGTTTCTAATGCCCTGCCTGGGTCACTCGGGGTTTTTTACCCCAACTGCTGCATTTCCACACTGCTGACAGCATGGTTATTTGTCAGGTGTGCTACTGCTTCCCTTTTTCATTGCAGGAAAACTCACAGTGATCTGCTCATTACCACTGCAATGCCTTTATTTGCAGTTCTTTCATGAAGTTTCTTCAGAAGTCTGACACGAGAACAGAAAGTGTTTTGCACACAGAGAGCACAAGCTTTAATGATAGATGGAGAGAAAGGATAGAGGCTAAAGCGATTTCAAGGTTAAAGACAAATGGCAAACATTGCAGGTAGAATTACGGAATGAGATCATGCACATCCTATCCCTTATCTACTTACCTCTAAAGCATCTTTTTCTGTGTGAATCTTCCTGCCAGTAAGTAACCTGAGAATGAAACACAAATCTTGAAAGAGCACACGTTCTCCAGGCAATGGCAGCTTTGCTTACTCTTTGAAAGGATGAAAGCTTGGACTGCACAATACACGCTTAAACAATACGTTCGTTACATGGTCTGCTGTACCAAACCACTGTCTTTAAAAGTTATGCGCACAGCTACACAGTGCTTCTGAAGCAAGCTTGTACCAGTCCTAACCCATCTCTTGTACCCTAAAATTGCCTCACAAGTGTCTTCTCTCCATCTCCCATGTAGCTGCTCCCTCCCTTCAGAGGGACAGCCTGTAACATATCATAAAAGATTATCTCCTGACCAAAAAGAGTCACAGTTATGTAGACAGGGTGGGCATGAGGTATGAGAATTCTTAACTGCTCTGAGATATTGCCATGGTGGCATTTCTAAATATAATTTTGGGGCTTTTGAGTCGAACTACTTCAGTTTTGATATTCTGACATACAATACAAATTTTCTCAGGAATGTGTAAGAATAGGAGAGGGAAGAGAGGTATTTTTTCAACCTAGCCTAGATATAGGTCTCTGGAGACTGTAAGAAATAATCATGAAAATGAGACTGGAGAAAATAAGAATTCTGTTCCTCAAGTACCTCCCAGTTTTTTTTTACTGGTTTCAGTATGGAACAGTAGGAGGTTTGCTGAACAGCACTACTTTAAAGCAACAGCTAAAAAACAAAACCTAACGTATACATACATACAGCACTGTACTGAGACAAATTAAAGAATAGGTATCAGTGTCTCCCGTTTTTATCCCTGAGTTTATTTCACTACAAAAGGAAATTAAGTACTTACTCAGCCTCAAACTGGTTAGGAGTAATTATATCAGCAACAGGTACAACTTTGTCCCTGTAGACTGGGAGGAGGTCCTTGGGCACATACTATGGGAGAAAAGACGATATCAAATGTTGTCAGCAGCCATTTCAGATGTGGGAGCAACATTCTCCAGTAACCTTAAAGCTCCTGGTGTACTGTTATGCAGCAGGAATTAAAGTGGCTGTGCATCCTCCAGCTGCTGACAGTGCTGCCAACAGTCCTTTTGTCACTGGAGCTGATGGGAAGCCTTGTTAAGCAGGCCTAAAATGGTAGCATTTAAAGGAAGTGGTGCCTGGATGAAGAGCTTTTGGGTTCCCTATTACCAAGATGACAGAGCAGCATGAGGAAATATAGGGTCCAAACATGGGGAACTCTTTTTTGTATCCTTAGCTCCAAAATAAACTACTTCGTTGTTGCACCAATGGAACAGAGGTCCTTGGTTGCACCAATGTGCACCCAGATTGATTGTGCTGCACTGTGGGACTTGAGGAACAAGTAACATTCCTGCTATGTGTTATTTTGTCTCCTCCTTTCAGTGCAGTATTTCTACGGTGTGGTGTACATTAATATGCAGGAATGGGAATCAGATTTGTAACTTGTTCTGTACAACTTAATTTATAAAGCAGTTACTATAAGTACATTAAAAATGTTTGGCTTGGGTTGCACACAAGTCTAACAACCCACTCACATACTCTGCTGACTGCAAACTCAGCTCTTGAAGTAATGAGGGCCAACACACCCCCTTCTGCTCTCCTGCTCCACCTCTATCCCATCTTCTTTAGCTAAATACAGCCCGTTAGCAAAGGGAGATTGGTTGTCTAAGCAGGTGACATATACTAAGATGTAGCAGGAGCCTATGAATCTGTGTGCTCTTCAGACTCAAAAGAAAGTTGAAAAGCACCAGCTGATTTGGCATGTTCTGGAGTTCAGCTAGGAGTTCGAGTTAAATTGCAGGACTCACCTCACCTTCCTGTGTCCTGTTGTAACTGAATTTAACAAAACCTTTAAGGTTCATTGTTTACTAGTGGCTGATACTCTTCATCAGCACCCCATTTTCTAAATCAGGATTAATCCTTCCTTTCATCCATGTTTTAATTTCTCTGTTAGGCTCATAAGCTGTGTAGGACAGGGTTTACGTATACATGTGCCCATGTGTTACTGTCTCCCATTCCAATTACATTAGCGACAGATACAACCTCATCATGATGTTGACCATTGGGTGCTACCAGTACACCCATCACACTGGTACTGAGCTCACTCATGTTGTCATGGTGAAGCGATGATGTCACAGGGACTCTGCCTTTAGACAGAAATGCAAGACTAGGTCACATCTAAACCAAGCCATTTCAAACAATGATTTAATTACTTTTAATGGCAGGAATGAGCTGGTGGGTTGCGTGTTAAATTTTCTCCTCTTCCATCTATCTTGTCTTCCACCCAAAAGACATGGGTAGGCCCATGGTTATGACTTCTCCCAAGAGCCAAGGCTTTGCAAGGTGACTCTACAGCTACTAGATCTCTGCCTTGTTAGAAAAAGCTAAGGACAATAAATATTGCAATAGACATAAAATGAAAGAATGAGACCACAAAAGCAATAGCAAATTTATTACTAAGTGCTATTTCATGTGATTTTTTTATGAGCAGGTAAACTGTAAAAAGGTACAAGGACAAAGAGGAATTCATAGTGCATGACCAGCTACGGCAGAAGAAAATATAAAATATCATTATTGCTGATCTCCTCCCACATTGCACTTTTACTGAAACTATCTGCTAGTGTTGATTAAAAACGAATGTCTCTTTGTCAGTATGCAGTCTCGTACTGGCACACAGAACCCTTCTGTCACTATCACAGCCCAATGCCCAACAGCTGTTGGATCTCACATGAAATAAGTCATCTTCATTTAGGTTCAAGTGGTATGTCAATTCGTATGATCACTGACAATGTGAGCAAGGCTACCAGCCAAAACTGCTATCTTGACAGAAAATGAGAGAACTCCAGTGAGAAGTGGAGGTGGAGCAGGGGGATATTTTCCTGTGGACAGGGTCTGTACTCGACCTATTCTCTCACCAGAAAGTTAAAAATAAGTCCCAGGGCTATGCAACCGTTATTCATCCCAGATATTAAGCTCATGCAAATACAGGAACAAATGTAGTTGATGCTGGGATCCAAAGCCATACCTAGGTAAAGTAGCTTAGTCTTTGTGTTTAAAAATTGCTAAGTCTTTATACATACACATTTATATAGCAAATATTCATGATACAAAGAATCCAAACAAATAAGTACTAACCATGGAGCCTTCCCCGTTCCATTTGTCACCCATCACTGGATCACATACTGTAACAGAGAATAAATCTAGCTTTAGAAATGGGGGATAGTCATAGAGACCCTAGTCGAGGGTAAAAGTTTTAAGTAACAGTAGCAGCTATGTTACACCACTGTCCCTTGATAGCTCATATAGTCACACAGCTCTTGCAGCATATTCCATAAAAAAATTTTAATTGGTGGCTGAAAGAGTAAGGCATGTGTAAAAGAAACCTTTAAGCAGGTGTCAGAGGGTCGTAATCACCCTCTGCTACCTGCTTCTGTGTCATTAGGTCTGAAGGTGATGAGGATGAGAGGGTCTGACTGCTGGGAGTGAAGGGGCTTTTGTCATGGAAAATACAGAGAGCTCTCCCCTTCACTCCCCAGCTCAAAACTCTGGCATAGTAGTATGGTGGGAAAGAAACATGGGAGAAGCTAATATTTGTGTAAAGAGTCTTATTTTTACTTTAGTGTAAAAATATACATGCCAAACATAAACACCAAAATGTTGTGTTGTACACATAAAAATTACATGTATTAAAATGAAACAAGAATAAAATCCAGGCCAAAGTACATAAATTCGTACTTGGTGTAATAATATTAAAGGTTCTGAATCATCAGCAGTATTAACAATGTATTCTAAGTGCCCTCAGTTTCAAAGTAAGAATGGAAACAGCCTGGCCTTCTACTTGAAGAACACGACTGTTCACTGTATTACAAGAGCTTTCAGCAAGATAAAAAAATAAACGCAAGTCCCAAGGTATGAAATCAATGTCCAACTGGTATTTAAGGAATTTTCTACAAGTAACAAGAGAATAATTTGTTTTACATTTTAGAAGTGTTTTCCTTACAATACGTTCTGACAATATGATTTGTTTATTAAATATAAAGGATCTTAGAAGCCTAGTTGTGTTCTCATTATCTGACCACTTCCTTCCTGTTCTATAGTTAGATGTCTCTTTTTGTTCATACTCCAATACACTTTTTAGCTTTCACTTGCTAGTACAAGACTCTGAAGAACCTGTCAATGCAACAGCTTTAAGACAGGCTAAAAAAACTATAAAAGTCAAGCTCATGGAGATATCTCTGCTACGTTTTTTCAAAATGAGAACTGTGCTTTATTAATTCTAAGTCCACTGTCACACTATGCAGTATTGCACCTTGCAAATCCTGTGAACCATTCTAGACTCCTGACCACAGGGTTTACTGAACCTGAAGATGCCAGGCTCAAACCATCATTCACAGCTCTTTATCGCAGTAAATCCCTACTGACTTTGCCATGTTACTCTAAACAGTTGCTCAGTTCAAGCCGACACTGATTGTGTTCAAAAGTCCTGAAAAACTCAGTCCAAAATGAAAGATGGGAATCTTTTCTCACAGGTCTGTTGCTCTTTGAGCATTCCAGAGTCATCTTAGCAGAGGTGACCAGAATTAAAAATGCCTTGGAGTTTAAGCTCAATTATTAAGCTTATAAGGCACACTGAGGCACTTCTTCTGGGATGTAACAAGAAACCATGGTACAGCAAAATGGGAGAGCCTATCCTGCTTTTGACTGACTTGGAAATCAAGAAGAGGCTTCAGCTATCAGGTCTTCCAGTCTATGCCTCTGAACTACAAACAGCAGCAGCCAGCTGGGACTTTACAAGACTTCCTTTGATATAATCACTCCTTAATGCACTCCCTTCTTTGGATGGCATGATGCAAAAAACGTACTGAAAGGTGTAATATCAGAAAGATAAAATCCATCTCCCTCAACACTTAAGTAATGTTGAAATGAAACTTCAGTGGAGTCTCATCTGGTCCCAGACAGATCAGAGCACAAAATGACTGTGAAATGCTGGGTAGCATCAGAACAACATTTTCATCCTAAAACATGAAAATAATGGGCACATACAGCAATGAAGCAGAAAGGATTACAATTCACACCCTTACCATACACTAGGTTTGAATTCTGTTGCTTCAATTCCTGGACAATATCCACCACCATTGCCAGAAATGACGTGTCTCTTGTATACCCTTTGGGAAAAAAGACACTTTTTAAGTTAATTTTCATTAATGTTTTGTTGTTTTGATGGTTTTTGTTTGTTTATTTGTTTGTTTTTAATTTTATTTTGCATAGGAATGATGCATACTTCTCATTCTTTGTATCAATGCATATTATAACAAAGGCATTTTACTATTTTATTCAGGAATAATAGGTGGAAGAAAAATCAAGACAGTCTCTACTCACCTACAAATACAACTTTAAAAATTCGTTTGCTAAGTACGTTATACATGAAGTGCTCATACAACTTCAAAATGTTTAAACATATATACAAAATGGTCAGGCTGAAAAGAAAAAACATTCCTTTTATTCAATACACCAGTCTGAATCACTACTGTTTCTCATGTAGTAAATAAAAAAATATTTTAAATTCCACATACTTTTCTCATACGCTGGTTAGAAGTAGTTTTTTTTTCCAACACATTAATGCAAGGAGAATTAGCCTTGAACATTTCAGAGCAATGGCCAATATACTAAAAAAAATCTTAATTTTAGGCTTAGCAGTGAAATAAGCTGAAAATAGGTTTGATTACATCTCAAGGCCCTAAACACAATGTTAGCCCTACAACATTCTCATTTAGTTATCAATTTCTTCAGTATATATCTGTTTCTTCATTTATATATTTATTGTATTTATTTTATGCATTCATTTTATTTATAACATTTATTAATTAATAAGCTCATTTTCATTTACTTTAGTTCATTTAATAGTATCATTCTACTGAGCAAGCTTCTTCATACCTTCAGCTTGGAAATGCCCATTCTACTAATATAATTAAAATACATTTTGGAGATTTTTTTAGTTGTAAAATTGTTCAGTTCTTACATGTTGAGGACAAATAGAAAAAGCTTCCATCCCAAGATTTTTGGGCAAAATGCTTTGTCTAATGTCCATTAAATGCTGATTATCAGTGAAAAAAGACAAGCAAAGATTTTTGGTTTAAAATGACCTGTCATAGTAGACTGGCTTAAAAAACTGTAAAGCTATAGCATGAGTATTGTTATTGATAGAGGTATTTCAAAAGCATTACACAGAACTGGAGTTTATTTGGCACCTTGAATGCTTTACTGCAAATGAAACAAATGTCTGAACATCTACAAGTAACTGAGAGTCACAAAAGTTAATGAAGTGCCATTTTATATAATCAGCCTAAAGATAATCAGTTCCATTTCAGCCAAGATATCTACAGTAATTAGACTTGCAATTACAGTCAAATCCTATCTGCTGACAAATTAATTTAAGTGTTTGATTAATCATATCCAGGTCGTTGGAGGTAGCAAAGTACGGCTGTGCAACATAGTGAATTACTGTTCCTGTTTGAAGAGAAAAATCTGTCTTTTGGCCCTGAATGAAGAAAGGTGATTTTTAAGTTCAGCCACAACTCAACTCAATGCTAAAACACAGAGGGTGTTACTAGGTCAGAAGAAATGAAAGCCATTTCCAACCATTCCTTCTCTTTGTCTATATTGAAAATGGCTACACTGAACAAGATTTTTAAACCAACCTGAACAAAACACTGGCCCATCTATACCCACAAGTCATATTTTATAAGGCATTTAAATATTTTTTATCTTCAAAATGTCTTTTTTTCTGAAGATTTCCATTTTCCTTCTATTGTTTTTAATCTCTTACATCCATTTTGCCAATAGAAGACACTAATAGGAAAGGAGCTGAGGCCTCTTCTAAGAGTTCAAAGTAAAATAAAGAAGGAACATTTCAATAAATAGAATACTCAAACATTATTTACCAATGTCACATAGTAACATCTCCTGAAAAGTCCTACAATACAGTGAACTTTTCCTGGAAATGTCCTGGGTGACATCTTTCAAGGAAAGAAAGGATGTTCTTCTAGTTTCCAATCACAAAGAATCCATTTATGCTGAAATTAATTTCTTAACCTTAGCTCAGTCTGTTTTCTATTTAGTCTCCTCTACTTTGGAGAGATTCCCTGGAACAGAAGGGAAAATAACTCTTCAGACATGCCATGCCCTTCAAGCCAGAATGACTGCTTTGGGGTTATAATCCATCCAGCTAAAGTCTCCAGTTTTCCTTGTATATAAAGAAAGCACTTTCCTACAAGTGGAAGCTGTGAAATAAATTAAATCTGGCAATTTATTTCTATTTACCTTTAAAAAGTGACTGTTCACTGCAATAAAGAATTGATACTGTAATCTAAACCAGATGCACAGCTCTCACTGAGGTGAAACCCTATCAGTAATCCACACCAAAGAAGCAGGAATTGGATGAGAAGCAGCTTGTAACTGAAACTGCTCACAGAATCTCCCCCCTGTCTATACAGCATTCTACAAGAAGCTCTCTTTGCCTATATTTATAAGCACTTTCCACCTAGTGGTGCATAAAGTCCTTACGTCCTGCAGAACTGTATCCACTTGGAGAAGGTAAAAGGGCCTACATAGTAACAAGAGCAAAAAATCAAGAAATCCTGACAGAGTGCAACACAAAATCCAACTCTGCTTATATTTTTGCTTGCTATCCAAACCACAAACCCTTGAAGATTAAGTACAAAAAACAAGGACAGACAACTGCATATGTTATTATACCACAGAGTGCTACCAAGGCAAACTTAGGAGAAAAGGTTAAACCCATGTCTTCAGAATTAATTTACAAATAATACTCTGGCATTCCTCATCCTTTTTCCTATAGTCACTCCCCAAACATTAACTAACCCTGTGCAAGGCTGGCCTGTACAAGTCTGTAAACTATACAAGAGGATCATTTTACCCACCCAATTACAACCTTCAGGCTGGAGAACACTGGCTGTTTCAAACTAAACAGCATAAGCAGTTAAGTCTATGATATACAATTGAAATCGCAGCAGGAAGTCTAAGGAGGAAACATGCAATTGCTTGGTTTGGAGTAAGGAGGGATATGGTTTATATATCTCTATGCACATTTACATTTCATGTGAACTCCAAAGAAACAAGCTTTTCTTACCTGTGAGTACATAATCATACTGGTTGACCTTGTTCAGCTTAAGTCCTTCATACAGTTCATGAAGTTCATCTGAATTTAACACCTGACCCTTCCAGTGGGCATAACCTGCAAAATAAAAGCCAGGTAATTTTTCAAGAGTTAGATTTTCTAATTAGGATCATAGAGATCAAACATTTGGAGGGACGGTATCAGACATCCGCATCAGAAGGCATTTCTACTTTCTCTTCTGTAACACACTACTGCTGAACGAAAGCTGCTGTCAGTAGAACAGTTCCATCCTCAATTTCTTCTTAGCATCTCTGTTTCTCAAAGGAACTGGTATCACTACTCTGGAGTTTCAGATTGTCCATCTATCAGCAATTCGAGCAGAGTACACATAAGCTCTTGCAAGTTTTCCCATGGAGTCTTTACAACTTTTCCTTTCCTGTTGAGAGGGGGACAAACATGTTTCAGACTTCACTGGGGGGAGGCTGCCAGTAAAATCTATTTTTGTTATTTTATATTATTACCAAAAAAAAAAAAAAAAAGATTGACAGGAGGATGACACATTTAATTAGCAGTCACAAACTCTGCACTATGCAGAGCCTATACTGAATAGAGTGACCACAGCAGAATATCATCACAGGATGTTCTCTAAACATACAATTTCATCTGACAGAGTGCCTTCCAAAAATAGGACAATACTAATGCTGAGAATGCTGGAGGAGGCAAACAAGTATCAGAAAGACACTAAAAACCAGACAAATAATATCCATACACTCTTATCCCTGAATGATCTCTAGGAATTATAAGCAAGTATTTTTGGCTGAGAAGTGGATGGAAGGTAAAGTTATAGGGAGAAGCTGAACTGATTTCAGCAAACAATTGACCAAGCTCCAAAGCAGCCAACTTGACAAAAATAAATAAATAAATTTCACTGACAGATGCTAAACATTTATTGAAAATGTAAATGCACCTTTCACCTTGCCATCAAAGCCCGCCCCTCTAGATGGCAGCCATCACTTGTATGTATGTATATATATATACATATATATATATATATATATACACATATATAAGAATGGTGTTTCCTCCAGGATGTTCAACAAGGCACTCACGATTTAAGCCTTCCAACCTTCACAAGTTCAGGGTTTGTTAAAAAGCTCATCTTTTTATTAACTGGGACTACTAAAAGTGAAATGTTTTACTGGTGTCTTCTTCCACACCACCCCTGTGAGGACACAATGCTGTTTTAATTTCTGCTCTTGGAGTTAGAAAATTCTGTGATAAAAACTTGGCTTTGATTATCACTCTAAACTGTGTTATTAGAGTAACTGCCAAAAGGTGCCTAGAGCCTAGGATAAACACATTTTTTCAGTTTTCCTTCTTACAAACGCAAATACACCCACAGCAGGGTGAGCAGATGGATCGTTTTGCTCTCCTCATCTCACAAAGACCTAGCCCCCAAAACATGACTCCCTGCCAGCTGGCAAAGGGACTGACTCACATCAGCCACTCGGATCTCTCCCTAGCAAATGTTTTTTAGAAAGTCTTTGTGAAGAAAGGGACAAAGTGGGGGATTCCCATATGTGGACAGTAGTTCCACTCCAGAATACAGCGATACTGAAAGCAGCAACATCTTACACCTAGGCATGTCTCTGGCTCCAAGTATACGAGGAACCCTTGACTACAGCAGACTCAAGTCCTTGGCTTACTTAACACCCACGGAACCGTTAGTACTGCCACATCGTGGCTTTAGAGAGAAATAATCTGCCCTCTCCTCTTCCCCAAATCTAAATTTCTGTTAGCACTCAAAAGCCAGTCCGTACAAGGCCACGACAGTCCTTTGTACTCCACTGTGTCTGTAACTCATCGGTAAAGTTTAGCTTGTTCCCACTGGGGCACATGAGGAGAGAGCAGTTTTCACCCAGAATCAAGGTCAGCCAGCAGAAGTGCTGCCATTTATCTTACAGTACACATGGCCACACAAAGCACTGCAATCACTGCAAGTCCAGACAACCTAGATACTCCTGGAAGCCATTCCCACAAAGCAACCCTGTGCATTCACTATTTAACTAAAAGTTCATCTTCCTATGTCAAGCTATCTTAAACGGTCAATGTGCGGGGTCCATGTCACACTGACCCTCCACTGAGGGAAAGAAATTAAGTAGGGTAACAAAACGTCAGGTAGCAGCCCCACTTAGCTCAGGAGTTCGGAAGTTACCCACAAAGGGCAAGGAGATTGTCTGAAGTCTCCAGCAATGGCTCCCAAGGGAATCTAAAGGTCCTTTTTTACTACTTGGTAACAAGTGCGATACAACCCAAAATGCAATCACACAATAGCTGGAGGAAAAAAGCCCTACGGGAGAACTCAGGGAAGCCCCAGCTCCTCAGACAGAAGAAAAAGGGCAATGCCTTCACTGGATCTGCAGGGAACTGGAACTTCACTGGGAACTGAATTATGTTCGAGTGAGAAGAAATAAACAAAAATCAACACTGACAGTGACATGGAAACCACCCTAAGCCCTTTCCCCAGGGAATCTTCATATAACATGATGAATAAGGGTGAAATCCCCTGACCCTGCATTTATCCTACTCTCCTGGTAGAACTTACAGCCAAAAACCAACTTCTGTAGAGGGGCAGAAGAAAAAGCCAGTTACACATGTTTAAAAATGCTTTCACTGACTGAAAAATGAACACCTTGGGGTCCCAGGGAGAGGGAGAGGGACTGTCCTGAAAGGGGAAAGGCATGGGTAAGGTCCAGCAAAAATCCAGACAGATACTGGGAGGTCAAAAATACACTGCATTGCCCTGAACCCAAACAGACTTAGCAGGGAATGCCAACAGCAAGCATAAAGCCCAGTGGCTTTAGGGAAAACCGCTGGACTGTTTGGAATTAAGGATGATAATGAGGAATCGCTGTCCTTCTCGGCTAGACATGAGGACTTGGCTAGCAATAAGCACGTTTGAAGGCCCAGAATTGCACTGCATGTCTTGCAAGACCTAAAGGAAAATCAGCGTCCTAGAAATGTTATCCCTAAATGTGCAGGAAATATACCACTAAGTATGCATATTTGGGAAACAGCAAGAGAAAATTTTAAATCTTCTGTTTAACTGCCCACTTACTATAACCCCTGCTCTGCAATAGCAGCAGAGTGGCACTTAACAATACAAAAGTTCAAGGTCTCACAGTATCTGGCTATCTGCACACACTACACAAAAAACACAGCCAAGAAAACTTAAGAATGAATTTCAAGTTTGTATTTGGCAAAACAACTGCATCCCATTTAGAAACTACACAGGTGGTTAGGCATAGCAGCTGGATCAATTCATTAATCTTTTATCTTGGATGATAAGGTCAGATTTTGGCTTGTATCTTCCACAAAGGAAGAAATATGGGTCCTACTTCTCTCGGTTACAAAACCGCTAAATAATTCCACTCAGTGCCAGACTAAGAGAGCAGAGAGAATGCTGCCAGTCATGATACAGCTCTCCAAAAGGGCACTTGGCTCAAGCTGACTGCTTTAGTCTTCCGGATTAATAAAAATTTTAAACACACAGTTGAACATAAACTATTAAGCATCTGTATACCCCTTCTACTTATCTGTATTACAGCCTTTTATTTCAGTTAAATTTTATATATTGGTTTTTAAGCAGCTGAGGAAACGAAAAACATGTAAGATATGATGCTTCTTGCTTCTCATCCCTCTAAAATGATGAACTTACTCATTAATCTCCAAGCAAATGTCCTGGTTCACCTCTATCTAAAAGAGTAAAAAAGAGAGGCAGCTAATACTACACCCAAGATACATTTACTTACTTTTCTTTCTAACCTTCCTCCAGTGGTACCTTTTTTTTTTCCCTTTGGAATGTATTTATAAGCTTCTTAATTGCTTTCAAAAACAAGGAGAAAAAGAATAGAATAAAAATCCCAGGCATACCAGAAGAAAAACAAAACAAAACAAATAAAGCCACCATTGAAGTATAGCAAGGCATGTAAGATTTCTTTGTTTTCCAATGCGAAACATTCTGTTCTGATGTTTGAGTTTCTCCTGTGGTGCTCCCTGCAACTCTGTTCCGAGTGGCTTTAATAACCAAGTATTTTACATGAAGAAAAGGAAGAAAGATCTAGTGTTTAAGGCACATGACAGGCAAGCAATCTGGTCTCAGCAAACTCTGCAGATAACCTGGTCTAAAAACATTACTTAATCTTCAGCTATCAGGAGGGCTTCAACAGAACCAGAAGTACAGTACCTAATTCCCCACTGGACAGAACTGGAGGATTATTTACAGCTGGTCAGTGTGGGAGTAAAATGTTACCACTGTTAGGTACAAGCAGGGATTTTTTCTTTTTCTCCCACACTCCACAGGTGTGAATGAGTGCACATGGGTGGCAGACTGTGAAGAATCGTATCAACAAGATATAATTATAATTTCTCATGTATCAGACCTACCAATCAATCCAACCACCCACTACACACCCACTAAGTGGAAGACAAAAGTGTTTTGCTTTTAAAAAAAAAGAAGGCAAAAACCAGGCTATTTGTTCTGGAACAACTTTGAAGGTAGGATTTGGATGGCAAAGCACATTATATACTTACCATTAAGAAAAATACAAATCACTTAAGAATTAAAAATGCACCCCCAAAAAGAAATAAACAATATGCAGTCAAAAAAAGACAACCTAGATTTTTATTTTTGCATGTTAGACAATGAGATGCTTCTGCAAACAACAGAGTGAAACAGAATAAGAAGCCCAGACTCTTCGTAGGCTGCATGACAGCTTTTTTTATTTGTACAAGAAGCATGATGCTATTCAAGGGTGAGTCACTAATCATAGCGTAAAGGTTCCTCACCAAGCAACATGACAAACTGTTCTCCTAGGGGAGCTGATTTAAAACACATTTTCCAAATTTCAGGATTATTAGAGACTAAAGAAACCTGAATTTTCTGAGCAGGAGTCAGCAGAAATAGGCCTGAGGTATCTTAAGCATTCATAAACAGGGCAAAAAAAGAGCAATAATGATTCACTAAAGAAGGCCTGCTAGTCATGAACTCTCCCTGCGTTTTATCTTTTGCTGACAAGACCAAATTTAAAGATGGAGATGAGGAAAGAAACAAGGCCATGACCAAACGTCACATCACACAGGTTGCTACCTGTGCCCCCTGTGGCACGTTGCATTCTTTTAGAAACCAGTGCTCCCAGGTAGACTTTGAAGAAGTTTGCTCTTCAGCTTTAACGCAAGCAAGGTTTCTCATAAGATGCTGTTTCCCGACGTAAACCAGCAGCTTTCTTCCCAGTGCATCCAGCACATGATCCCTGTGTATTGTGGCACTGCTCCAGACACAAGTCACAGCCCATGGTACTTCCTGTTCACTAATCCCTGCAGCAGCACAGACTGCACGTACATTGACTTGTGTGCAGGCATGCAAAAACAAATGGTCAGGCTTGCAGAAGTCTCTATGAGAACACCACTGGATGTTCCTCTCTCATAGGGAAGGTGCAAAGCCCCCTGGCTTTGCAAAACTGAGCTTAGAATCTACAATTTAAGAAAGAGTGGAAAGAATTTCATGGAAAAACTAGTGTTAGAAAACTACACCGGTCATAAAAGGGAGTATGTCCCCTTCCTTTCTTTTCCATTCCCTGTTTTTTCGGCCAAATAACCAACACTTCTAAACACAACCTCCTTTTATTTACTCTTCACAAGTGCCAAGGACTTACCGTAATTTTTTTTCTGAAAGCTCTGTTTCCCAAAGTCATGAGCTTGTGCACCAGTCTTTGTGTGTTTGTTTTTTTTTAACACATTTACTAAGACAATCAAGATTAAAGAAAAAAAAAAAGATAATGTGACTCCTAAATATCAGAAGACAAAATAAAAGTTCCAAATATTTTAAAGACTTGTGATCTCAGAGACATTTTTGGTTTTGGGATGTTCATTTAGGCCTTCTTAAAAAAAAAAAATCACTAATTTGTTGTTCCTTCTACAATCTTCATTGTCTGCCAAATCTTGAATGAAGCTCTGGTAAAGCCTTCTCCAGTTGTGATACTATTAAAAAAATTATCCCTCTTTTCTCTTTTAAGAATCTGGTCATCCTATTGGTAATGTAATTTACCTACCTCCAGACACATTCCAGTTTTGGTCCAATAAAAATGCTATTAAGCTCTTTTAACGCCCTATAAAATTGATTTATTCTTGAAACTGAAAGCCAAGAAATGACAGGTGCTAATCCATTCTGACTGTTTAGTTATTATTTCAGGTCAAAAAATTGCTTAATTCCTGGAAAATTACAACAGTTTTACCCAGCTATCAAAAACTAAAACAATAAAATAAAATAAAACAAAATAAAATAAAATAATCCCAAACTCCAAAACTAAATATGTTAAAGAAATACGTCACATCAAACCATCTCTTAAAGCACGAGCAAACCTTTGTACTGTGCCAAAGGTTACAAGCAGAATAAATAGCTTTTTGCCTGAACCAGGAAAGACCCCCCAGTCTTTGTTTAATTATTACTTCTTTCATGCCTTCCCTCAACAAGAAGAAATGGCTTTCTACCTTCCTTTGAAATATTTATTTCCTCTTCCCAGGGTGAAACCCTGCTGATATGAAATTCCATCCATGACAGGAACATCTCATAACTTTTTGAAAGCTGCTTGGAGCTGAACATGCTAAGAGAGGCTTCCTGGTCTGCTCTTTGTGCCAAAAACTTAGCAGCTGATTAACAGAGTTGTACCTCTGAGATACTAGGAAACTATCTAAGTATTTGTCTATTTTTTTTTTAGTCAGAAACCACTTTTGCTCTTTTCTAAGTCACTGAAGTCAAGATTTATTCCTTGATTTTACCTAGAGTACCTCTCCCCTCAAGCAATCTGCCACCATCATTACAGTAGATGTGTCTCTATTGATTCAAAAATAGCAAGGCACTTGGAGCTCCTCTATGGGTGAAAGGTCTTTTAAAATAAACAGATTTCATCTTTCTTTTGAAAAATACAGTCCTCTAGCACTGTGTGTGTTAGGAAGTCTAAAACTATGATGTGAGCATAAAATATTTAAAAATATTTAAAATATTTTGTTCATGTTCAGGCTTAGAACTCAAGTAAAAATACACCCAAATGTATTAACAAGCCATCCCTTCTAAGATCAGAATGTAATCTTAGGATAATTGCTATCCTTCTAGGTGGGCACAAGAGGAGTGTTAATGTGTCTAGCTCAGTATTATTCTGATGTTTGGGGTTGTTATGTGATTATGAGCATCATAGGGCCATACAGTACAGAAAACAGTACTGAAGACTCCCCCATTTACAGGGCTGCCTGTGTAGCTGCCCATAGTTGGTCTGAGTTAATTAGATTACTGCCTAATGAAAGAAACTCATACTCTGAAGTAGCAGAACAGGCCAATACCATGTCATATTATGTCCTAATCCCAAATGCACAGACTTCTGAGAGACTTGAAAATTTCATTTATGTCCGATATCCTGAAAATGCGAGTGAAACCATACGACAGAGCTCCTTTCCACTCTCATGTGATAAGCTGAGCCAGACGTTGAGTACAGCTGAGTGACGGCGGGGTGCTACCTTAAGGTACATGTAAATATTTTACCTGTGTGGTTTGAAAACTGGACAGAGTTCACAGTGTCAACTTCAAATCCCAAAACCTGTAACAAAACAAAGGAATATTTCTTTTACTAATACAGCTTTGTCAATATGTTACTGGAACCACAAAACACAAGACAGCATTCTTACTTCTCAGTGCATATTTAGAAATTTTTAGTGCTGTTTCAAAGTGAAAGCTGAATCAACATACATACAACATAAACAAACAACAGTACTTGAGCACAGAAGGGAACATGGAAAAAGAGTGACGTTGGCAACAGCATCAGAAAAACAGAGCTCTGAATCCTCAGGCAAGAGTTCATCTGGGGATAAGGACAGAGAGGTTGTCCCAGCAGCAATCACGGAAGCCCCGAAGAAAGCCTTGGCTAGTCTTTCTTGGCAAGAAAAGCAGTCTGAATTTCAAGGTACTAAATGAATGCAAAATATGGAGGGAGGATGCTGTTTGTATTTCAGAAAGCCGATCTTTCTAAAAGAAGAATCCTAAAAGGGATCAACGTAATGAGCCATACTTGCATTTCACAAGCAGGTTCTTTACAGCTCAGTGCTAAGAGAATAGAAAGAAATCACAGAGAATTAATTTGGGGAAAAATAGGCGATTAAAGGGAAAGAGCTTCTAAAAAGACAAACTAAAAAAAAGCCTAAAGTATGCTCCAAACCCATCTGCTACCTTGCATTTCCAGCAATCCAAATACTGAAAGAAATAATTTGCTAGTGCAACCAACAAACACATTCCTGTTGCCCAAAAAGAGATAAATATTATGAAAATAAGAACACCAAGTCAGGAGAAAACTAATGAGGCTTATTAACCTGACAATAGCTGTTCAGTAGAGATAGGGATTACTGTTCAAGCCATTTTTAGACATTTTCATCTGCAACCAGAGAAATTCTAATGCAACAGTGACATAACAGTCTGACATTTAGTATTTGCTTCCACATCCTACTTGCTCTGAGTAAGAATTCTCCTCAAAAGAAGAGCTGCTATATATGGCTCAGTGAGTCACACCAGGAGATAACAGCAATGATGCATCACTGTTTATGATCCATTTTCAGGCAATTTGCTGGGGTGGGGGGAGTGAATAAATGAGGCTTTTGCCAGTCACGTTTTTCACTGAGAAGCACGTCTCTCCCTTTTCATCACGAAGGCAACCCCTTCACATGTATTAAAAATCTGCGGGTGTATTGTACCAGACACGAAATTTCCTCAGTGCTTGTGCTTTCTCCCTCACACGAAGCCATTAAGTAACAAGCCCCTTATTTCAAGCCCTGGGTCACTACACGATGGAGGTATGTGCTGCAAGGGATAGCTCCTTCTGCCCGCGGGCACTGCATTTCTGTCCTGCTGCAGCTCAGAGTCTACACAGCTGCAGAGTCTTGCTAGGTCTCTTACTGCAATAGTTAATGAAGGTTTCTGTTCGTTCTTAACTAGGCAGCTAAGTGTTCTTACGTTAATGATAGACAGAACGGTGGGTTGTCTCAGCCTGATCAAGTTAAAATTATTTTCTGCTTCTACTCTTGCCCCAGTTTCTTGTTTCCTCTTGGTAGATGTTATTTTAAAGACCAAGAAATGAACGAGGTAAGACCATGGCAATACTGTTACGACCTTAACCTTGATGTCATCCCATATTCAATTCCCCTCCCTGCAAAGAACAGGCCTAAGAAGTTGTAATTCCCTTCAAACATCTTGGCAACAACTGTGAATTAATCCACTCCTGAGCAATATTTAGATCACGCCTCTCCAACTGCTTAACACGTGGCACCTCAGAACAGGCTTACTACCACGACTAACCCGTCAGGCGTACACCTGGTGCTTCGGGGAAGGCAAGCACGCACCGCTCTCGCAGGGAGGGCTGTTCTGCCGCGCAGACGGGCACGCTAACAGCTGACTGTCACCAGAAACAGCGGTCCCTCTCTGCTCCCTCCATCAGCACTAGCTAGCATTTCATTTCTCAACAAACTTTTCTCTAGGATTAGGGTTTTTTGCTTTGTGTTGGCCAGTTTATCTGCTTCAACCAGCAGAAGGGATAATATAAGGGAGGCCACCTCTCCTGGAGACAGCTTGATGTCAGGTTAGCTTGGCTGTACACTTGGTAAAATACTTCTCAACTGTGCAAAACAGGATAAAAAGGCTAAAAAGCCTTTAAAAGTCTCCACAACAATCACATAATGGTGTTAGTCTCCTCTGTCACAGTTTTTAATTTGTCCTAAAGTTCCGGTTTGAATAAATTCAAACCAGGACTAAACTCATTTATATCCAGTTTCTTGCCTGTTAATATGAAACACATTTAAATTACTTATTTTAATTCACTGATTTAAAATCAATCCGCTTCAGTTACTGTTTTCTCTACACACAGAAGCAAACCTACCTTCCTGTTTCTGAAGTAGGTACGTACATAAACGCCAGGTAAATTGTCACCTCAGCGCCTCCCCTTATTTTGTAAACAACCAAAACGCAGTAATTCAGCAAAGACTGCAGGTGAAATGGCAATTAACTACAAAGCTAGATCCACACAGTACTTTCGTGGCGTTCAGTCAACAGAGGACAGATTCAAGCCGGTAATGGTTTACCATGGCTCACTGAAGTGCGCAGCTGTCTCTGTGCTTGGCTTGACAAACACGGCAGGAGCCACATGCGCCACCCCGCCAGTTCCACCGGTGTGACAAATGCCTTTACTGACACACTGACACTTTCACCTCACACCCACTGATACACCACGTTCCTGCCGCTTCCCGAATTTCTTTGCGTATCAGCCTGTCACGTACAGAAAATGACCCAACTTTGGATCTGAAATCTGTCACTCTCCTGTGTATACGCATGCACGTGTTCCTCTCACCTCTGTGTAAATAAACTGAAGGAAATCAGTCTCCCTGGGTTTTGCCTACGTCAGAACTAACACCTTCAGATACTGTTTGATTACTGCGAGGAGTGAACTTCCTAAGGAACGCACGATAATGCTTCATTTATTGCTTTTCCATACCAGCTTGTCAATAGTGTATACCTGGTGTTGCTTCCCCCGCCCCCCTATAAGAAGGGCCCTATAGTGATAGCCCTGCCTCAGGTTTTGGAAATGTAGGTTTCAGCAGACACTTTGCAAGCGGCCAGGCTCCAGCTGCCGGGACACACATCTCCTGCGTTATCCTTACCCCCTTTTTTGGACGATCTGGTCTCTCACAGAGCCTCCAGCAGAGATCACTTCCTGCTTTCCATCCCCTCCTTCTGCTGTCAGTCCGTCTAAGTATCATTTGCCCACAGAACTGCAAATCCTGGGCAAATCTAAACGCACAGCCAGTTTGGGTAAGGATGATAAGCACGCTTCAAAGGAAAAAGATAACGGAGTTCATCCCAAATCCCTCAGCCTCCAGACTAAGCACATGTCAAATAATGTTTGTCTTAAGACCAAAACTAAGGTTGCCTCTATCGCGTCATATAGTGACAGTTACTTTGATAGGAGTCTCAGAGGAAAATGGGCAATTCCAACATTTTTTCAAGTATCTTCACCGAAGGAGGCAGAACTGTTACATCCCTAAAAATAAATCACAAAACATCAAAAATAGAGGAGTTTTGTACTTGGAAGGCACGGCTGCCAGATCTGAATGATGGATTTCAGGAAAATGTTTGGAAGATTAAACCAAAATACACACACTGGAGCATAATGCATTTGGAGAAAGAGCTGGCGTGAAAAACATACTCCAACATTATGCATGAGATCCAATTAGGCTGAGCTCTTCCTCCCAAATAACTGAAGGGACAAACGTCACCCAGTTCTGCCCACAGTGCAGGAAGTGCTGTCCCAGCCTCAGGAGCAGGAGGTGCGTCGCCTCTGCAGCACCAGCTCTGCAGATCCATGAGAACGCACATCTTCCAGCTAGCAAGTGTTCAAGAGAAAAACCAACACCATAGAAAGGAAGATACTTGAAAATATAGGAACAACGTTTTAAAATGTTGACTCTTTTTGGAAAACTGAAGCAACAGCCTAGTTTTCCTAAAAGCACAGAAGTAATTTAAACTTGCATCCAGGCAAATGGAAAAAAAAAATAGATCTCCCTCAGGATTCAAATTTTACACAATACCAATTGTTTTACCAGTAGAACAACCTAAATTCCTAGACAGGCAGAAAAGATCTTGTGAGACACATATATAAATGTGCGTATATATATATAAATACATATATACATATACACACATCCAGCTTCCAGTTCTGGTTCACCTCCAAAAATGCAACCTTTTGGATTTGCCAATGTTCATACATTTCTTGGTGAGTTAGAGCTTTGTTTAAAATTTACTGCCTGTCTTCCTTCCATTCCAGAAAACATTTCAATCATATATGCACTGAAACATGCTATTCCCTTAGTACAAAGAACGAGTAACAAAGACTGTTGGAAATGAAAGATTAGAAACATACATTTCCTTCAAGAGGTAAAAGTTGTGTCTGTTGTGTAAGGGGGGGACTGTCAAAACA
Organism: Anseranas semipalmata; assembly: GCA_013399115.1. Lineage (NCBI taxonomy): Eukaryota > Metazoa > Chordata > Aves > Anseriformes > Anseranatidae > Anseranas > Anseranas semipalmata. The sequence continues at coordinate 646,437 of VXAA01002051.1, forward strand.
AGAAGAAGAAAACTATTCTATATTACAGAAAATTATGATTGTAGCAACAGAGAAATTAAAGATTTTGAGGCAAATGTAACATCTCAAATCAGTTTTAATGATTGCTATGCTTTATTTTTATATTTGTATAATCCACATTATGTGCCAATGGTCTAAAGACAAATAAAAACAAATAAAAACTCCTCATCCTATTTGCTATATGATTGGTAATACCACCTGAGACGTAAAACTGTTAACTTTCAAGATTAGCTGTGCAGCAGAGTAAATACTAATATAAATTATCATCTAATAATTTTATTTCCTCTGAGAAATACTTCTGAGAAATGCTAAAAGTTGTTACTGTAGCTGCTTCTGCATAAAATTTGTATTGCAGCTTTACCACGCTCCTTTTGAGGGAAAAAAAAATTCAAAAGTATCACACTCTACAGCACCCCAAACTTCTCGTTTTCCCTTTTTGTATTCCGTTTGAAAAAAAAAAAAGTAGAAAAAAGAAGAGAGAAATATGTTCAATCTCCAAAGCTCGCAAAAAAACCTGTCACTTGAAATATGTGAACTTCTAAACTGAACTGAACTAAGTTTGATTGCTGTTGTGGGTACTAAATAGTGGAAAAGAGCAAAACAAACTATTTCCAATGCGTTCCATGTACATATTGAGAGAAAGAGAGGTTTAGAGGTGGCTGAGAGAGGAGTCTCCATCCTTGGAGTTTGCAAGCCCCAAGAGGACAAGGCGCGGAGCAACGTGGTCTGCGCCCAGCGCCGAGCCAGCTCTGAGCAGGGGCTGGGCTGGGGGCCCCCGAGGTCCCTTCCAGCCGGCGTCCCTCTGATTCGATGGCGCTGCTACACCCGGAAAGCTCAGCCTCACCCGCTGTAGAACTCCACGTGTAAATTACACAAATAGCATCACCTGCTTCCTATCCTGAAGTTTTGGTTAGAAGGATAAAAACCAGCGGCACGGTATGTTTACACTATAAACTACGCCAGCTTTGTCAGTAAAGACGCTATGTTCTTTGCTGTTAAACAAACAACGGGCCAACCTAGCTAGAATGCTTTCGTTTGTACTTAATTCAGACAATCTTAGAGAACAATGGCCTAGTTTAGAATGAAACGCAATTAAAAATACCTCTCTACTTCGCAACACAGTCTGTACATACTACCCTCTTCGGCCACTGGGTTTATGCTGCCTCCAGTGGCATTTCATTTTACAGTTCAAAACTAAGAACACCAAGCAGTGCTGCAACTCCCGTTAGAGGAAAGGTCTGCAGCAATGAGTGAAAGGCAGAAAGGAAAGCAGTGTGAGGAAAAAAAACCATTATACAAAACTATGTAAACTGCATGCATGTTTCTTCCATATTATTTCTTTCCCCTGGTAAATGTTCATAGGCTGCTGCCTGTATTTCATGAAACAAAACAGAGACCCCCATCCAAAGTCTCCAGTTTCTTCAAAGTTCTTGATTTTGGAAAATATTAGCTTTACCATACCAGAACACAGTAAAAACAATTTTTCCAAGTGATCCCATAAACCAGAAAGTTTGTAAACCACAAATCCAGGGAAAATATCAGAAGTCAGAGCTGTAAATCAAGCTCAGTCTATCATTCATGCAAATTCCTCTAATATGAACACAAGGTATCTCATTTCTTGTGTGCACACTTAGAGCTTCATATCCAGATCTGAGCTACAAATGTGGCACAGGTGAAAATCTCGCTAGACAAATTGTTTGTTCACAACTCCAAAAGGTGAGTTTATTTCCAAGGAAAATGCAATTTGACAAGAAAATGGCATTTGCTAAGCAGAAAGAAGGGACAACATTCTGCTAACTAGGAGAGTTCTGCTAATTAGATTCTGCTATCTAGATGCTCAAACTGAGAAACTTTTGGACTCCACTTTTGAAATGAGGATTTGACTTCAATGCACCAAATTCTCCCCAAAATAAATGCAGCATTATAATACCTGACTCCCTTGCACTTCAACTCTTCTACTTTTTAAATAAGATATTCATTTTATAAGGAAAGTTTATGGAAAAAGGATGAGACTTTCAATGAGTATTTAAATGATGAACCATCCAAGAGAGATATACCCCGTCCTTTGTGCCAATGGGTGGTAACAGACTGACGAGTTAGAGCAAAGTAGCAGTAAATATTAAGAATAGTGAGAAGGTTAACGCAGACTAGACAAGTGAAACAAACCCATCCAGACAGAGCCTAAAAAGGTAGATGGTGAATTATGTGCAGAATTCCTAATCACGGATTCAGATTTGTAAACTCAGCCCCAGTACTCGTTCATTTTCCTGTACTGGGCAAGATCTACATGCAGGTATATTTCCAGAAACAGTCACTAACCTCAGCTGCTTTCCTACCTGATGACTAAAAACCTGTGATGCCTGGGAATGATTGACCAAGTCATGAAACCCAGGCAGATCTCACTGCTTTCACTTAGCGATGGTGAGGCAACTTCATCGCAAGTTAGCAAACAGTCTGACCTACTGTGATCCAAAAAATCGCTTGCTTGAATGTAGGGTGATTGGCTCTGCAGAGGAAACACAATCTTGCAGGGAGGCTGAAAAGCAAGGAACCATGACGGATGCTAGGATGTGGTTTTAAACCAGTTCTAGAAGCGTGTACTGTGTTCACACATCTTAGTGTACGCACTCCTCCTCCTGGTCAAAACAAACAGCTAGTGCTACTGGAGGGCTTCTCAGCTAGCTGGGCTCCTCATCAAGGTATGCAATTGTAAAGCACAAGATCATCACATTCTAACTTCTAGATCATTTTGTATTTCCAAACACTTTCTAACCACTGTGATGTCTTTTTGAGAAGTAGAAGGAAGACATCTGGAGGACATGGTCCACCATCCTGCTATTTTAAACACAGCACTACTACGGATTTCAGTGATGGAAGTTGTGAAAAATAAATGCTATTTCAAATACTGAACAATTGCCTCCTTAAAGCATTAAAAATGCAAGTCTTCTTAAAGCCCTGTGAACTGGTCAAGTGTTAAGCTCATCTGAAACAATACTATCAACAAACAGTGACAAAGAAATGGCACCATCACTTTGCAAACCATTACTGTGCTTAAGCTAGTGTCACTTGACCTCAGGTGCAATAAGCCGATACCCTGTCCCTGACACACCAAGTGGGTAGTGTGTGTGGATTAAAGACATTGGTCCCTCCCCTGCTGCCAAAGAACAGCTTGTGGAATTTATGATGTGCAGAATCGATTATACTCCATCTGTGTGCTGTAATGATCTGTACAGTACCATAGAACACGTATGGTATTGTGCTTCATTTTTCAGAACACAGACCGTGCCACCTGCTGCTGCAACAACTACATCGGACTCAGAGACCCTCTGGTTTTCTCCACAAATTCATGGCTTTTTATGAAAGCTTTCCAGTATATTCATAACCAAATGTAGTGTTTAATTTTCAAAAGTTAATGGAAGCGCATGACAAGCCTAGGGGCTCTACAGAAAGGAAAAAGATGCCCTCAGTTTCAAGAGCCAGTTAAGCTTTCTAAGTAATGGAGAAATACTTTGTGTTATTTAATGCACAGAGTGGCACTTTAAAAAAATGAAATGATTATTTAAGAGCAAATCCTGCATCTCAGATATATACATACAAATACATACACACATTTTTTTATTAAGCATAAGAATGTGAAGTTTATGCCAACACAAACATCTCAACTATGACTATGAATTTTAATTAACAAACACTTAGTAATTGCCTAATTCCAGTCTTCCCTGCCTCCACAGATACAGTTGACATGAGAAAATGCAACAATAAGGTGAATTGGCATAAGGCACTTGATTAAATGGTTCTGAGCCAAAAAAGAAGCTAAAAGTAGGCAGGTGCACTAACAGAATGTGTGTGGTGCCCCACGCAAGGGGAAAGCACCTGAAAACCATCACCCACGAGCCCATCAGAACCAGGACGTAGGCACTGAAAGCAAAAGCTGCCCTGCTCAGGACTGCACAAGGCACATCTCCTTAACTTCAGAGGGCCTTCATCTCACACAGCAACATAAAACCAAAGTCTTAAAGAGCCCCGCTATATGATCATGTCTCCTTCCAGAGGCCCTCGCTCCTCTTCCACATTTAGATCCCAGCTGGCTTTACTGCCGTTAACAGGATATGCATTTGGTAGTTTTATAAGTTTTATATGTAAGTTTTAGAGCACAGAGACATACTTAAACAAATGGGGTTACCGAGTCTTAAATAGACAGAATTTATGAAGAATTTTCAAGAAATCTTGTGGTACGTCCTTAAACTGCTGACTTTTAGCAGGACATGTATAATTCACATACTGAATTTGCCAGTAATACCTGTGTTTGTTTACAAAATCACTATACCACATAAACCAAAACCACTCCATCCCAATTTTTTTAGATATATTAAAATGGAGCTTAACTGAAAGTCATTAACAGCATTACTAGTAATGCCACAGTTAAAATTACCCTGTCAAACAGGTTAATTGAGTTGGTTTTGTGTTTTTTTTTTCCAAGCTAAGCAATGGCTGCACTACTTTCCAGTAAGAAAGTCTCTGTATCAGGCCATGAAACATTCCTAAGTATCCACTGTATTATAACCGGTTTGCATATACGTGCTGATGTTTACATGCTACAGTTTGGGACTTTATCTTACACAGCCATCACTGTCGTTCCAGTGAACATCTTTTCTCCATTATATTCCTTTAGACTCGTAACAGAAGCATACTTTAGAAGGCTAAATTTCTGTCATCAAATTAATTTGGAGCAGGAGAAGGAGAAATGATTTTCCAGTTGCTGCTTGCACCTCTCACTGTCTGTATGCCAGCTCTTTCACTTAATTGCATCTCCTTACATTTGATACACAATCATAAAACATACGTTGTACTGGATATACAAAATTAGAACACAAATTCAGTCTGAGAAAAGGAAAAAAACATACCTGAAAAGGCATGTCCTGGCAACTAGCGAAGCAGGCATAATGGCTGGCGTGGGCTGATAAACTGAACTGAAGTTGCTATTGACTAACCCAATCTTTTTTTCTCTTTCTGAGCTTTTAATAATCCATACCAAGTAGATAATGAGAACTCGGTAGGTATAATAGGGCTGTATTTTAGTACAACATCTGACAAGGCACTACAAAGAAAAATCATTAAGACACTGGAGATATCGTGCCAAGATAAAAATACAAGAGCACATAAACTGGCTCAGAAACAGAGATGCTGGAGGTAATTGTTGATGATTCATTAATCTGGAGCCAGGCACCAAAGAGGCCACTTCAAATCCTGGGGTTAGAAATAGACCATCACAAAACAGACAATAAAAAAAAAAAGTACAGCAAACAACCTTGAGAAAAAGTTATTTCACAAAGGCAGGCACCAGACACACATGAAAGGCTGTAACAGATACAAAAAATAGTATTGGGATAGTCTCTGATACTTGTTAAAAAAGAGACAACTTTATATACTTCAAAAAAAAATACACTATGCAAAGACTAAATACAAAAATCAAGTATATACAAACAAACTACCTGGTTAGGACTGTTCACCTGCACAGTAAGAAAAAATCCCTGAAAAACCCCAAACCACCATGCCCTTCTCTACCTGAACCTCAGCTCAACCTCTTGCACTCTCAGGTCAAACTCCATGCATCTTTTGAGCTGTTTTCTTTCCTTCCCAAGTTAGCATTCCAGTTACAAAAGAATACACACGAGATGAAGCTAGGCATGAAGTAGCCCGGGATATTTAATATATGTTGCCACCGCATTTATTTGACACTTCATGGTTGCTCTATGCCCGCAAGTTCTCGGGTTCAACAACCGACCACACACCAGCAAAACAAGCTGAGCGCTTCAGGTAGCCTAATTCCTATTTCTTGAGTGACATTCCCTTTTCACCTCTGATCAACTGCATACCAGCTTGCAGGACTTACAAGCTGACTCCAGCACTGTACATGACAGAGGACATACTAAAGACTGGAGCAGAAAACAAATGCCCCCCTCTTCTGCCAGAGCAGACTGCAATTCTTGTTGAAGTGCTCTGGCAAAACTGGTACATGCGAACTGAGAATTAGCAGACAGATGGAGCTACCTGTAACATCAGGACCATCCGAACAGAAAAGACTAGAACAGCCTGAAACAGCAGAGAGTTTGTTCTCAGATAGTTTATTCCCCGATTTTTCTGAACAGGCTCACAACACAAGTGCGTACCTGAAACGTAATCAGGCCAAATTCAAGAGAAGGATGACACTACCTTAATGATTCTCCTTCAAATGACCCTTGGAGACACAGTAATGCTTCAGAGCAAATTCACCACATCGCTTAGCTTTACCTTCCACCCTGACAGGCAGGTATGCATTGCTAACTATTCAATATAAGGTACTAAGAAGACAAAATATGTGCCTCTATCAAAATCCCCTCTAAGCCATTTTGTTCAGCACTGACAAATTCCTCGTTCTACATCATCAGCATTTTTTATCGGTTTAGATGAAACATACCAGTTGAAGGAAGGAGACTGATCTGTAGTGCACAGCAATTCTATATATTTGCAAGCAGCGTTTTACAGGCATGTCATCAGTCTGTAGCATTAGTTCTTCAAAACCCTTAACAACTGCTGTGCCTTCTCCATCCATGACCTTTTCATTATAGCTACACCACTTCGGTCTATTGCAGTGGTGAACAGGGAATGACTCTGGAACTCTAGAGTCTGGTTCAGAGAGAAGTTACTGCAGGAAGGGACCCAGTAATATGATGCCCAGTCCTTCTGGGTCTAATCTGGTCTTCGTGAGGTTTACATATTCAGGAGCTGAAACAAAGTCCAGACACTTCATTATGTCTTCTAGGAGAGTGTCAGGTATAAAACCATTATCCTCAGGGTCATACATTTAGAAAACCCTTCTAGCTTGTTCTGAAGGCTCTCCGGAAGCATCAAGGGCCATGTCCTTGGCAAAAAAAGACTGTGAGGTATGTTTCACTGCCAAGTATCCAGACAGAGAATTTTTGAGACTTTAAATAGGAGCCAACCTTACAATATCTCAGATTGAGATTCCATCAATGTCAAAAAAACTACTGTTGCCTGTTCATGTATTCCAGAAAGTTTCATTCAAGGTTACGCAAACTAATAGCCTCCTGTGCCTGCAAGTGCACAAGCCCATCAACATTACTCTATGCATTACACCAGTTCAGGTCAGGATCAGCCCAGCTGCAGAGTCAAAGGATTTGTAGTACAGCTGCTGTGTTAACCTTCCTATGCCCAGGAGGTCATACTAGCCATCCGAGGTGGGGTCAAGTGATGGATCATAAGGGCTATGGTAATGAAAGACATGGAAATATCACTCTGTTTACCCCCTTGTCCTTTCCAGTAAAGAACAAACATAAAAAAGGAGAATGAGGTGGTGCTTTGGGCATCTGACTGCCTTCCACCTAAGAAATACCCCCTCCCTCCCCTCCTCGAGCCTCTCTTTACTATTAGGTAACAGTGACTTTTGATACTGATTTCAGATAGAGAAATTGCAGTTCATCTGTGAGTCATAGGACAAGGGTAACAGTCTTTAACTGAAAGGTGAGATTTAGATTAGACGTTAGGAGGAAATTCTTCACTGTGAGGGTGGAGAGGCACTGGAGCAGGTTATGCAGAGAAGCTGTGGATGCCCCATCCCTGGAGGTGTTCAAGGCCAGGTTGGATGGGGCTTTGGACAACCTGGTCTGGTGGGAGGTGGCAGGGGATTGGAACCAGATGGTCTTTAAGGTCCCTTCCAACCCAAGCCATTCTGTGATTCTATGATCTATGCTTCCGAAGGATAATAAAATCGGCAGGTTCACTGCAAATTTCAGATTCATCATCTTCATGCTACTTCCTTCTACACTTGGATGCAATTTGACAAAAACACCATACTTGTCACTGCAAACTCTTGCCAACTGGAATTATGCACAATGTGCTACACCAGTAAGTTTACAAACACTGATTAGGAGAGGCAGACATACACAGCAGCAATAGGTCCAAGTGCTGAGGCATGGACTTAAATCTCTTGTTTATTTTAGTGAATCGGATTGGGGGGAGGGGGGAATCCAACAACACATTATTTTCCCCTGATTTTTATTTAATTTTTAATCCTGCTGCTCATATTTTGGATAGCTAGTTCTATAACTATTCAAGGTAGAGCTATCCCGCAAGAAAGAGATTTGTTTTATCCAGCACGTACTCTCTATTTGGCCTTCTTAGGTAGACTATGAATGGATCCCGGCCTCCTACCACAAGTTTAGATGTTAAACTGCAAGATAACAAACACTTGCAAAAACAGAACAGGACACAACTTCCTGAAAGAGGCATCACGTTTTGTAAAGATCACAGCAAGGCCACCACGGGGAAATCATGACGCTTCTAGAGAAGAGTTAAACATCTCCCCAGTTCCTTCGGAGCAAGCAGATGTCTTAGTTAAGAGTGTACTTTGAGGAATGTTTCTTTTGGAGCCGATGCCAGGTGCAGGAGCCTGAGGCTTGTTCCTCCTCTGGCGCCTCAGTTACACCTGAAGAACTGTCTGTGGGGCTGTGCAGTGAACTGGATCAGGAAACAGACTCATGAGATAAATAACTTGATAAAGAAGAAGAAAAAAGGTTATTTATAACCTGGATGGCTTCCCAGAGAAGTTTGACCACATGGCCTCGCAAAACGACTTTCCTTGAAGAACTGAAGTGGACGGAGGAATAGTGCAGGTGGAAGAAGCAGCTGGTGTTGGAAAAGGAAAGAGGGAGTTTCTAAAGTTGGCTTTGCTACTGACTCGAGCAGATCATGAAACTATACCCTAGAGGATAGGTAATCCGACACTACTGAGTTGCCATATATTTATTTTGTCTTCCTATGAATGAGAAGCACAACGGTACTTCCTCTAACTGCAGTAAGAACATAAACAAGGACTCCCAATTTAAAGCTCCTGGCAATATTTGACTATAAAAGGAACGAGCTGGGGCGCAGGTTGTAGCTTGTGCTGGTCCACAAACAGCAACGGTGAATAATTTCAGTGCTCTCCCTGCTGGTCTCAGTTCTGATCATTTTCTAAACATTTTTTCCTGTTTCTTTCAGCTGCTGACAATGTCTGATAGTTTCCACAAGTAACGTGATGCCTACCACCTATGAGAAAGGGGCTGTATTCTGCCCGAAAAGTGAGAATAACCACAGTGAAGAGCAGGATGGATAGGAAAAGACTTTTCCTTCAGCCCAAACTTCTGCAGCAGTGCTCTTCACCCATAGCTAATGCTGTAAAATACATGAAGAAACACAGATTTAGAAAAAAATATATATATAAATAAATTGACTAGATTTAGGCCAAACTGCTAAATGCATCACCATAAACTCTGGCATATAATTCTGCAAAAATAGTATCAAATTTTGAGAATTTAGCCAACATTTGTTTCTGTTATAGTTTATTTTCTTTTTCTTTCCACTTTCCAGAAGATGGGGAACAGAATTACCATGCACAGGAGCTATGAACAAGCACTGTAAGATTCAGGAAGAAAACTAATGATTTAGCGTTAATACTAAACAAATAAACAAATAAAAGCAGAGACCCTTCAAGGTGAGCATCAAAGCAAAGGAAATAGCTGTGCCATCCTTGCTTGAGATTTCCATTTAGATCCCATATCCTCTTCTGAGAAGTAGAACACTACTGGACCCTACAGTTGGGAAAAGAGGAGCAACTGCAATCAGGCTGGAAAGCTTCCACTTGTCAGGAAAATCATCTACTTCTGCTTTCAGAAACCACTGCATCCACAGGTCAGAAACCGCATCTCCAGCTTTTGTTCTGCCACAGCGCAGGCTCTACCATTTTTCAGTACGCGCTCTAGCACTAACTTAAGCCACCACAGTCCTCTGGCAAGAGGTGCTCTGCATTGCTAAGAAAGTGAAGTAAAATCACTACGGAAGGATTGCTGCTGCTAGTAATGACAGCCCAAACCAGTGGATATGCCTAACATTTACATAGGATGACAGAAGGTGAAGGGAGTTGTTTTTTACATGAACCACCTAAGAGGTTTTGGTATCACGGGTCTCTCTCCTGCTCTATTCCTAATTGTTCCAGATGTTAAGAGAACCGGAGCTCAGAGGAGTCACAGATGAATTAGCACCAACACATACGAGTCCTGAACAGAGGCTTGAAAAGTAACAGGTAGTTCAGCACAGCCAAATTTCAGCTCTGCAATACTTTTTGCTATGAGAAGTTACCCCACTGCTGCCAAGTCACAGGATGACGAAGTAGCCTGGCTTCTGTTGGGGCACGTATTATCCATCAACATGGATCTTCTTGGCATGTTTCAAGTGTTATGTTCATCAACAGTTTTCTCTGGTTGTTGTTGTGTTTTTTGCCTCTGTAGAGTACTACATGGATGCACATTCTACCACAGACAGGCATTTCAGAAGAACTGGCATGTTACGTACCAGGACTGATGTCAGACCCTCACATTAACCTTGCTTCACCAACGCGGGCCTGTTTGCCACACAACACAAGCAGCTGAAGTGGAACTTTCACTTGCAATTTTTCTGTCTAAAGAGACTAAAAATACCTGCCCGGTACGTGTTCAGCTGCCCATGGGTAATGCTGTATCCCTCCTCTAAAATGACTAAATAGGCTCTTCAAGGAAAGGTGACTGGTATTTTGGGGTGCAAATACAAAAGATGGGAAGAGACAACGCTTTACTAGTGTTAGAAAAGTAGCTTTGCGTGTCACCTGCTTTTCTTGGGTATGTCTTTCTACCATCTTCATACACACAATTCAAGATTCATTTTATTTCAAACTACACTTTTATTTTTAATACACTTTAGTACATTTCAACTAATATATAAATGAAATTAACTTCAACTTGCAGCTCAATTTTTGCAGAAATGTCATCAATATTGACACAGTTATCTGTCCTTGTTTGTTTATACAGGAAAAATATTCTCTCAACTGTTTCATTTGGAGCAGAAAATAGACATAATAACTGCAAGAATTCAAACAATCAAAAAATCCAATAATTAAGGATAGAATATAACACCATTTCCTAATAAGAAATGCCTTAAGCAAATAAACGCTTGCTGTTGAGTCTCTGAGTACATGATATTCTCCACATAAGCAGTGCTGATCCACCTCTAGGCAAGGTTTTCCAGTCCTTTTGTAAGATTTGCAATTTCTTCAAGGCTCCATTTATTTTCCAAAGAAAGTGGGCGAACCAGGGGAAGGCAATTTTGCTTGCTGTGAAGTCAAATATTTGCATGTTCTTTTAGACACCACATGGGATCCTCCTTCATCTTTCCACTTTGCTTCGTTGTGTTTGCTCAACAGATCACATTTTTGTCTAAAAAAGCTACTAGCTCTTCACTATAGCACACATCACAGTATAAATATTATGTCAAATATCAGCATATGCACCTCCATAGTTGCAGTTTTCACAATGTACCATGAAAATGTTAGCAAATTATAAATATTTACCATGACTGATTATCTCCTTTTAAAAAGTTTAAAACAGCAACTGGCAAATCAGCCCCATACACACACTGCAAAATAAATTTTAATGTGTCTTAAAATGCTTTTTTCAGCTTTTGAACTGTAATATGTAACTAACCAGCGGGAACATCCCTCAGCATTTCCGTATGTCCGTGACTGACAACATGAACTACCATGTCCTCTATTTAAACTCTCCAGCAAAATGAATGGAAAGAGATCAATGACTTCTATTACACAATCTATAATGAACTTTTTTTGTGTTACACACTGTATAGGTTGAGTAATTAATGAAGCACATAAACATTTTATTTCCCATTAACTGAAACTAAAATTAGCACCATCAGCTGTAAATGACAAACCGTTAACATTTAGATCATTTGATCTCGATGTACTTATTTTCTTTTAACGCTATTCCTAACACACTTTTAAGGTCAGAAAGTAAATTAATTTCACTTTCAATTGTGGAGCACTGAACAACCATAAGAAGTACTTTGCTACCTCCCTGATGTGAGACATGAGGAGAAAAAGGAAACATTCCTTTCTCAATCAAGTCAAATGACTGTCAGTGAAGCAGTTCAAATACTGCTGACAATACTCAAAGCTCTGGTCCTTTCAAAATATGTCATTTCAGCTTCCAGAGATTCTTGGGGAGAAAAGCTTACTCAAGTGATTTGTAGGAACAGTTATGGATACTACCTCAGATGGCGACCACTCAGACAGCCCCGCTCTCCGTTTATGAGCCAACGGGTATGGGACACTCTGCTCAGCCCTGCCAGCCAGGTTCTACAGCGCAGCAGCAATCCCAGCCGCGCTTCTTTCAGGCAGGTTAAGTGACCCTCATTTTTCAAATCTATCCTTTTGCATTTGTACAGAAATCTTTTCAACTACTAAGCTTTAAAGAAATTTGGGATCTCTTAATTGACGGTTTTACACAAGTGTAAACTACTACTGTTAAGAGAAGTGAGAACATTATTTTTCCCAGTTCTTTGCCTCAGACTAGTCTGTCTTCGAGCAGCATTAAGAGCTGAAAGACCGTCCCCCTTAATTTTTTTTTCTTTCAAGGAGTTTTCCACTTTCTTGTCCTCTCTCGGTCTTGTCCTACTGTCGTTCCCTTCCAGCTTACCATACTGGTCTAACATCCATCTCCTACAAACTTCTCAGAAGTTCTCACAGGAGCTCCTAGAGGGCGAGACCTATCCTCTTCTTTATCTGTAAAGTAGTGGCAAAGCTTTTTCCTAGAAATCCAGGCTGCCAGGTGGAACCGCCCTGCTAGGATCTTTTGGATTACAAGCCTTTTTCAGGGCCTCACCCTGAACATGGTATTCACTGCATTTTTGCAACTAAATATACTGACAGTGACATATCAAGAAAATGCTGTTTACAGAGATATGAATAAGCTTTTCTAGGGGAAGTGGCTTTTAAACTCATATGACCCTTGATTGCCTTACTTACGAGAACATAGAGGCAAGGAAGCTTAATCTGAAGTATGAATCTAAAGCCACAATTCTTGTTTCAGATGCGTAATCTAGGACAACCTTTGGACGTTACAAACAGAAGATATATTCTTTTATCTTTGGATTTATTTTTTGTTTAAGGGTTAGTTCTTTCAGCCTTTGATCTGCAACAAAAATAAGGGTTAGCCAGTAGGCACATTTCCTAATGTTATTCTGAAAAGACCTTTGATTGATTCATCTTCTTCTGACTCACAGAATTAATGCAGTAGAAGTAGCTTTTGAAAAACAGAGCAAGCAGTCACCTCTTCATCTCTCTCTCCCTCTCTCTATACAATACTTAGTACATTTGACTACGTTGTTCTGGAAAAATAAAAAAAAAAAAAGCCTGAAACTTTTTTTTGCTAGGGCACCAGATAATCATCAGAGATAGGTTTATAATGGTTTTGGTCTCAGCACATGAAAGCAAATTACACCCACGGCTGAACAATGCAATTCACGACTGTCCTTAAATATCACAGAAATTACCATCTGTGCTGGTCAAAGTTGTTTTCCCATCTTTTTTTACAATTAAGAAGGAGCTAAAAATGCAGACCTACTATCTGTGAAAGAGAATCATTGAGGACTAGTCTAAGAAGAATGAGAATTGCCCATCCTTACTAATACCCACGCAGACAACTATTTCCATTCTGCAGAAAAAAAAAAAGAAAAAGAAAGAAAATCACTGAACTAATTTCCAAAGGCCTTCTTATTCTGTATTGAAGAAGCTGTTATAGTGGTGTCTTACAATTCAGAGAAGACAATTTCATTTTCAAGAGCTTAATAATGCATGGCATTTCTCCATGCTTTTAGCTCCATCTCCAAGGTAAACATATAAAAAGGAAGTCAAGAACAAAATACTCAAATTAGAGACAAAACCTTCGCAAATTCTGTGAGTGTTAGGGCAGGCAAAAAAAAAACATAATCACATTCCATTACCATTATCAAACACAAGGTAAGAAAAGAAAGTACAAAACTCTTTGTCTGTCTTTGTTACTTACACATATACAAAAAGCAACAGTTTCTGACTTGCAGACAGGAGCCTAGCCTAGCCCAGAGGCCACCAGAGGCTCATGTCCAGTGGCCAGGTGAAATCAGCCGGGACTTTCTCCTGCGCCCTTCTTGTCCTTCCAAACCGCTTTTTTGGAAACTCACAGAGGCCCAAAGGACTGAAAGTACAGACTGAGATGCTCGTTCACAAGAGCCGATTTTACAATGGGTGTAGTATATGAACCATAAATTCATCTGTCACCTGAGATTTTCCTGATGACCAGAAGGAGGTACCTCTGCAGAAGAGAAACGAGCTTGCCCTTGTGAATTCACCTCGTGGTTTGAGGAGGCCTCTCACGCTCTGCTTGTCAGTGCTGCACCTTCTGCTTACTGCCGTATTCTACCTACACTCTACCTACCTAGAAGGTCAGGTAGGAAAGGTAAGTCAAAACGATATTTAAAGTTAACAAATAAGAGACCCCGCTAGGGAAGAAAACACATACGGTAAAAGTAACATTGAATGGTATGGCGAATACATACATTTTTATTTTATATCATGAAAACTATGACAAGTCTTAGACAAGTAGGAGAAACATTCCTTGGTGGTTTAAAACAATCTACCTGACTGACAGTAGCAATTCCCTAATGTAATGTACATTTTACCACCCTTCCTCTCTTAAATGCTGGACAAACCTAAACCATTTCCTGATACCAAAGCTGCTCAGGTTACATGATTGTGAAATAACTTATGACTATTTTAAAGATAATTCAGAACCACCTTCAGGGCTTTTAAAGGTAAATAACAACATGCAAGCAAAAACTATTGAGACTTTGACACGGCAGAATTCAAAGCACGGCTGAGGACAATTCACTCCCAAGTATTTAACTACCTGGAAAATCCAAGTGTGCGTTTCCCCTAAGACCTATTAGTTAATCTAGAATCCCAAACTACATAAACAAATAAATGCATTCTATCTCAACTGGTTGAGAAAGGACACTGAAGAGTTCTCTGCTGTACACACTGCTACGCTGGCTTTTTCCAATAAATAATATTTTTATAGACTTCCACCAAAGATGAAGACATTCAAACACGTGACCGATCTTTTTGCAGAAGCCTGCAACCAGCAGGTGAAACCAAGCCCAGTTTTCCGTTTGGATGCTGCTGTCCAAATGCAGATTCCTGAATTGTTGTAGTCAGGATTTCAGCCCGTCAGACAGCGCACGCGCGCATATACACACACAGCTACACATATCTTGCTCAGTACTGACGAGCTCAGAAGGAAGCCTCATTTAACCATCACTGGTTCAGAAGACAAACGAAGAAAGAGAATGAGAAATAACATAACCATGCCAGAAGATCTGCACCCATCCTCAAAAAAACTGGCATCAGGTCTCCTTGATATATAAAAAGTTTAGATTAAGAGACGTAGGTTTATAATTCCTTTCCTTGGTTCAAAAAAAAAACCATAAAAAAACATTAAAAAAAAAAGTTTCAGTTGGTGGCAACTTGCTACTTCTCACGTTCCACCAATACCAGGGTTTAAATAACCTTCTAGCAAGCACAACTTCATTAAGGGTTGCCCACATACACATTTCCAAGTGCAGCCTACAGTAGTAGCAGCTCAGTTGTTTCCCAGCTATCTTTTTCCTCCATCCCAGCAACTTCTTGTTAGGCTATACACTGAGGAACAATATACAGTGTAAGTCTGATAGCCTCCCAAGCAGAACCTGGCTACGACTTCAAAGGGCACTTTTAAACTGCTGTAGCGTTTTATTGTGTCACAGTCCAGGAACCAAAGACACTTTACAAGACCCAACTTGCCAAGTCATGCAGAGGCTCATATGCCAGAGGAAATCTGGGTATCAGACCAGTAAAGAGACTCTTTAACCCAGAATTAAAATGAAGACAACAGTTTAAGAGACCGAAGATTTCTGGAATAAGGACTATTGCATGCCTTTCTGTTATCACAAAAATAGCTTGTGGAGGGGGGGAGCACAATTTAGAGATCACTCCATTAGGACAGGAGGGATAGCTGGCCTGCAGATCTTGGCAGCCTTTCAGATAGGGGTCTCCACATACACAGATTACTCTACAATACACGGATTTCATATGCACATCACCCTTGACCATGTACTAATTTTCAACAGATGTGGTTGCATTCTAATTGGATGATGATGATGATGATAAGGGGTTGCAATGCGTAGCTTGTTGCAGGCCTGGTCTCAAGCACACCATTTATCAGAGTATACCATCTCTCATGTCTAGTCAAGTGAGATTACACCACTGTTAAGCATGTACCAGGATAACCAATGTCACAACACATTCTGCTCTGGCAATGAGATTCTTAGACAGCAAGCTTTGTGCACCCACATTTGTGTCAAGGAACAAGGATCTCTTTACAATAAGGCCCCAGATTAGTTCCGTGTGATAAAAGCATTTCACAACAGAGAACAGTGAGATGTACAAAGGTTCGTCCCAATGCACAGCAACGTTTTCCCACTGTCAGCTAGACGTTAGCAAGCAACTCTATGATTTCTACAATTCTATAACGCCCTTGCACACATGGTCTGATTTTCGGGCGGTCCTGTGTGCAGCAAGGAGTTGATCCTTGTAGGTCCCTTCCAACTCAGGATATTCTATGATTCTATAATTCTGAAGTCAACGCGACAGCCATAAAGAACAAGATCCACTTATACCACTAGAGACACCCAGGCCATGAAAACCCCTATCTCTGGCCCAGCTTCACACCGTCCCTAAGTGGTCCTTCCATTCTACGGAGGGGCGAGGGGTTTTCTGAGCTCCACCACACACAAGGACTACAGGGGCTTACCTTTCTCCTAGCCCATGTCACCGGCCCACCAAACCCAGCTCCTCATCCGCAGCGTGGGACACCCAAAGCAGCACTCTGTAAGCTGCAAGCCCACGGCAAGCAGAGCGGACGACGGGGCCACCCGCAATTTTGTGATTCTATGAATTATAGAATTATAGCATCACAGACTGGTTTGGGTTGGAAGGGACCTTAAAGATCATTGAGTTCCAACCCCCTGCCTTGGGCAGGAACACCAACCACCAGACCAGGTTGCCCAAATCCCCATCCAGCCTGAACACCTCCAGGGATGGGGCATCCACAGCTTCTCTGGGCAGCCTGTGCCAGTGCCTCACCGCCCTCACAGTGAAGAATTTGTTCTGAATATCTAATCTAAATCTCTTTCAGTTTAAAACCATTCCCCCTTGTCCTGTCACCATCTGCCCGTGGACAAAGTCGAGACCTGGGAGAGGCCGCCACCAGGGCTCCAGAAGCTGCCGCCCTGCCGGCCGTTAACGGCCTGCGCTGCTATAACCTGCGGCAGCCACCCGCCGCCGGCCCC